>JAVJHT010000012.1:217500-700274 GCA_032872505.1 Leptopilina syphax
CGTTCATCGACGATTGGATTGGAACTCCACCAAACCGATAACCTCGAATTCTCTTAAGTGTCTGAGTGGCGACAGCATGGTCATAGAGAAGGACGCCGCCATCTTTCCCCGCTCACCGGTGTACCGTGCTATTGCTTGGCAGTGTGTGATTTCTCTCTACTCTGAATTTCAAATTGACAGAATTTCAAATTAAAGATTAGTTTAAATAAGAAAAAGTGATTTGTTTTATTTTGTTTTGTGTGTAAATTTATTACTATACTGTTGTTGATTTCTATCCTCCCTGTGAATAGTGACCGCAACCCTGCGAAAATAAGAGTTAAATTCGAAAAATTTGAAGCCTGGTATTCTAGAGCTAGCCCTGGAGTTGTTGCAGCTTTTCGTGATTCATCGGGATACGGGTATTTCACCTACCTGGCGCCAAGGATAACCTCTAAACGGA
This sequence comes from Leptopilina syphax, assembly GCA_032872505.1. NCBI lineage: Eukaryota > Metazoa > Arthropoda > Insecta > Hymenoptera > Figitidae > Leptopilina > Leptopilina syphax. The sequence goes on from JAVJHT010000012.1 coordinate 217,940, forward strand.
TCACCGATCGTCGAACAGTGGATTCAAAGAGTGGAATCTACTGTTCACTTTTCACACATTCGTATCCGCCATTTTTGTAGCGAGCAGTAGAAAATTACACAAGAAAAAGAAAAACTCGTTACAGTACTGTTGAAATTACTGTTGATATATTGACAACGGTACACGGAGAGAAAAATCAAGCGTTTGTAGTAAGAAGTGGTCTATACTTAAAAAGGATGGCGCTGTTTATACTCGATTTGTAGAAATCTATGCTAAAAGAGTAAGGACATATACTATTTTAGTAGAGACCTATACTCTTTTAGCATAGATTTCTACAAATCGAGTATAAACAGCGCCGTACTTTTTAAGTATAGACCATTTCTTACTACAAACGCTTAATTTTTCACTCTGTGTATTTACGATTGCATAATACAACAATCTGTGGTGGTGGAATATAACTTTAAAATTCGTCATTTAGATGATGAGGATGATGTCTTGAGGGGAGTCGGCGGTCAACATAAAATTATTGGCGTTGTAGATTTGATATTGGAGATAGATTGAGTAATTGGCGAAATGGTGCCAACGTTAATAGTGGAAGATAAGGCAATTCCGACATCACTGGTGATTGGACGTAGATGGATGAATCAATCAGGAATACGAAGTGTATGTAAGTGGGGTCAAATTTGGTTTTGGAGAATCGTGAATCTTTTTGATAAGTTGCCAAAGGAAGGGATAAGTGATATTCAAAAATAAAGTACTCAATTAGTTGATGATAAAAATATATCATCGAAATCAGTTAAATTCGTGAAAGTGGATTCTAAATGTGGTCCATAAAAGGTTTTGGTGGCGAATTATGGTGATGACGATATAAAATTAAAATCAGGACGAAGGTTATTGAAAAACGTGGAAAGTATTGAAGAACCACCAATTTTGAAACCTGAATGGAAACAATTAAGTGAGGATTAGTTGAATTTCGGATATCAGCTTACAGACATCGAACGTAAGAAAATTGTTAATCTAGTAAATAATCATAGATCAGCGTTTTCTATCAACATGACGGAACTTGAACGTTCAAAGCTGACAGAGATGGAAATTAACGAGTTACCAGGATAAAATCCAGTACAATTACAACCAATGCGTGCTTAGGGATCTGAAAAAGAAGAAATGAATAAGATTATCAGGGAATGGAAACATATAGGGATAGCGACAAATACAAAATTTACTTATTCGAGTACGGCGATGTTGATGAAGAAAAGTAATGGTGAGAAATTACTTGTGATTGATTTTCGTGCATTGAATGCACAAATTGTCGAACAAAGTTTTCCTTTGCCCCATGTAAATGAACAGTTTGAACAGTTATCCGGAAGTGCTATATACGCAACGTTGGATATGGCTAATGGTTATTTGCAAGTTTCTTTAACCCGAAAAGGATCGAAAGAAAACTGCGTTAGTAACTCCTAACGATAGTGGCGAATTAACACGAATGATGTTTGGACTGATGAATTCCCCTTAGGAATTTGATCGTGTGATGCATAAAATATTGGGAAAGTTGAAGAACAAAGTAGCTCTTGTTTACGTCAATGACATAATCATACCTGCTCGAGATTTAAATGATTTGATTGAAAAATTGGAGAAAGTGCTGATACCTTTTGAAGAAGGTGGATTAACATTGAATACGGTTAAGTGTTTATTTAGAGCCTTGGAAGTGGTATATCTTAGATTTCGAATTTCTGCGGATAGACTCAGACCTGGATTACAAAAGTTGTATACAATTCAAGATTTTCCGGAACCTCGCAATGTTAAAGAAATTAGACGATTCATTGGACTAATTGGATTTTTCAATCGATTTGTTCAAAACTATGCAGCCAAAAGTGAACCGTTCACGCGATTAACGAGAAGTGGTCTTATGTTCGAATGGGGAGAAGCCGAAAAAGGAGCTTTTCGAACAATGAAGGAAATATTGATGGCCGATCCAGTTTTGGCGTTATATAATCCGAAGGCGATAACCGAGGTGCACACGGACGCCAGTGCAAAAGGATTAAGTGGTATGATGTTGCAGAAAGGATCGGACGATGTATTCCATTTAGTCTACGCAGTAAGTAAACAAACCACAGCAGCTGAAAAACTTTATCACTCGTCGAAATTAGAACTGATGGCAATGGTGTGAGTGATTGATCGATTACGCTCATTTCTAGTTGATTTAGAGTTTACTGTCGTTACAGATTGCAAGGCATTGGTATATTTAGATGCAAACACGACGAAAAATCCTCAGGTAGCAAAATGGGCTGAATTAATTAAGGAATATCGATATACTGTTCGACATCGACCTGGGCCTAAAATGATTCATGCAGATGCCCTGAGTAGAGCACCAGTAGGAGAACCCAGTGACACATGGACTGAGATTTTGGATCGGCGAATGGTTTTTATGTCAATGACCGAAGAAGAGTATGGTCTGGCAGTGCAACGATCGGATCCAGATTTGATAGTTGGCAAAAATCTTAAAAAAAGAGACGTAGACGAAAGATCGAAGGATCAAAAGGACGGAGTTGATGGTTTCAAAGTGGAGCAGCAATTAATTTACCTAAGAGATCGGAAAATAGAAAAGAGATTTTAGCGAAAAGAACAACCATGTGATGACACGAGACAAGAATATGAACGATAGAGAATCGTTATTCCAAAGACGATGCGAAAATCGATTGTGGTACGATTTCATGATTTACGAGGTCACTTTGCCGTGGATGAGACGACAGCTTAAATCAAAAAGTACTATTGGTTTGCTGGCATGCGAAGATATGTAGCATATTTCAATGTGTGCGGAGTGTGTTTTAACAAAGTGTCCTGCGGGGAAACAACCTGGAATGTTGCATCCAATCCCGGCTGGAACGAGACATTTCGAGATTATCCATGCAGATCATCTGGGACCGTTCATTAAGAGTAGACGTGGAAGATAGTATTTGCTGGTAGTAATAGACAATTTCACATGATATACTTTGTTGAGACCTGCCAAGGACACATCGGCTCAGGGAGTTATCAAGGTTTTGGAACCAATTTTCAAGGAATGAGGAATTCCAAAAATATTAATCACTGATCGAGGAACGTCTTTTACCGCCAAAATATTCGAGAATTTCTGTGATAAATATGGAGTGTTAGACATACACTGAATTCACCAAGACATCCACAGGGTAACGAGATGGTAGAATGAGTTAACCGTGTGTTGATCTCCATGTTACAATCGAATAATGAAAAAAAAGACAAGATGATAGTTGGAATGAAAAGATTCAAGACGTTAAGCGACATCTCAATTTGGCTATGTCGAAGACTACTGGCCGTAGTCCTTATGAAACACTGTATGAGTATCAGCAAAGATTTGAAGAAGGAAGACTAAGTAATTTGGCAGCTGAGGTCGTCACGGATCCATTGATGAATATGAAAGAGTATGCAGATAAGAAGCGTTGTAATTATGAAGAATATACAGTACGAAAACCTATCACGTCAGTCATATCCCATGAGTGGGAGTGAGACAGACTTATGCGATTCCCATACTTTCCTATGACTGACGGATAGCTTTTCTTACTATATATCTGGAGAAATCGTGTTCGTAAAAAGACCGATCGAAAGTATTAGATAAAGTAACAAGCTACAACCGAAGTATAGAGGTCAGATGATTATCAATGAAGCTTTTGGACATGATACCTATAGAATCGTGCAATTAAAGCATTCAACATCAGGTAGGACTTATGCAGCAACGGCTCACGCGTCAAAGTTGAAGCAATCAAGACCGGATCTAAAAGAGTTAAATGAGGATTTAGACACTGAAAATGAATCTGAAGACGAAGGTGAATCTGAAAAGAAGGAATATATACGTAACGAAAAGATGATTGATCCTGAGATTCATGAAGAAAAGAATGAACCAAGACGACGATATAAAAGACTTCAAGAACAAAAGGAAAAGTGAATTAAAAGACAATTGTAAAGGAGTCAGTTTTGCTCAAGGAGCCAAAATATAAAGACTTATAATTTGTTTTCTTAAAATTAATAAATCTATTATTTTTATTTTATTTATTTATTTTATTTTTTATTTATTATTCTATTATATTGAAATAAAGAGACAATAGTATAAATATTTGAATCCACCGCAAAATTAATTCAGATCCATACCAATATACAACTATACATACACTTACACTTAATTTCGACATGCGCATAAAGTAAAAAAGCAAAACAATATAAACTGAGACATTATCGTCGAATGTACTTATGGTCATAACGCCACTCTCACCTTTAAAACTTAAAATACAAAATTCTCTTGAACTATACTTCAATTACAAAACGCGTGGAGATTTAAATTATACTTTTGTACTTAATAATTAATTAATATGATTCCTTTTCGTTCTCAAGAGAAATTGGATATATAAAGTACTTTTAAATTTTATTTACTTTCAAACAAAGAATTCGTTATCATAAAATGCAACCTAAACTATAAACTAAACAAAAAAAAAAAAAAAAAAATATCTTAATTATAATTTTTAAAGAATAATGATTTGAAAAAAACTCTTGAAGACCATTCTCTTAAAAAACTTTCATAAAAATACGAAAATGTAAACACGTGTTTAAAGTTACAGATGATGCATTCTTATGTATACTGACAAATAGATTCTTGGAATAGAGTATAATGAAAATTCAATCTCAATTTGTGAAAAGTCTTTGCTTGAGTTTGAGGAATTGAAGACGTGTACGTCATTCTATCGCTTGTTTTAGAAAGGGACTCAGAGGGGAAGATAGCGAGGGTCTCCGAGAGTGAACTTGCCAAAAAACGAACAAAACAGAATTTTACTTCTATTAACCATAACTTATTTTTAATTCTCTTAAGAACCAAAGAACATTTTTAATATGTCTATTTTGGTCTTAATTATTAAACATATCCATTTATAACCGAAATTTTCTGATGTTAAACAATAAATACAGTGTGTTTTTAATTGAATTGTTTAATTTAAATTCTACAACCAATATTCTATACCTGAAGGTGACTACTTCAGTAGTCGAAGCAAAACTAAATCCGCCATCTTTTATATTATCACAACTTAAAATAAGACGTGACAAACCTAAGTATAGCTTTTAAAGTTATAACTTGAACCAGCAAGGATAATTTAAATTGATAGTTACAATATTCATAAAAAGTTTATTAAAGTAGCAACAAGAAGAAGAAAAAAAAGAAAAAGGAAGTACCGTCCGATGACAGCTTAAAAACGTCGGAACAGACCAATATTAATCATAGAAAATGAGTCTGCTCTTAGTAATGCAATTATTTTGATTAAAAGTAAAATAATTACATTTTTTAGTAATCAAAATTATTTTAAATTAAAAAAACGATTTAAAAAATTAAAAAATCAGGGTTGCCACGCTTTTGCTAATTTCAAATTACCTGACTTTTCAAGGCTAAAAAACGTAATTTTTACAGGTTTTTAAAACTACATTTTTATTTTACAAAATTAAATAATTCAAATAAATTTCTATAAATACAAGGAACTTTCATATAATACTGTATTCCGCATTGTTATATTTATTTTTTTTAAATAAATATTTAATTATTATTTTTCGATAGGAATTCTAATTCTTCAAAAAATTAAAATTAAAACCTTTTTGAAATTAAACAACTTATAAAAAATTGTTATAAAACATGAAGAAATATATCAATCCGAATGTTCGACTAGAAGCAATTAATATCTTATAATAATTATAAAAATGACAGAATGATAAAATTATTATTTTATATTATAAGATAAGAGAATATTGTTACTCTAACATTATAAAAATTATTTTTATTTCGATTCAATTATTTTCTAAAATTTTTAACTGAAATTCTTCTTAAAAATTATTTATTTTTTAAAATTTTTAATTAAAATTCTCCTTTAAATTTATTATTTTTAATAATTTTTTGTAAAATTTTAAAATCTTTTTGTTTGCAATTCAATTTTATGATATTTCATCGATTATTCGGAAATTTTTCAATCAAATGTACATATATTAGAAAATAAAAACTTCAAATAATTTCAAAAAATAAATAAAATTAATAAAGAAATAATCTTTTTCAAAAAAAAAAAAATGAAATCTACACAATTTTTAGATAAAAGTATGCAAAATTCAAACATTAAAGGATTATAATTTGAAACCTTTTCAAAATTTAATTATTTATAAAGATTCACGTTATAATACTTCCTCTCTAAAGTTAAATTAGTATATCTACTAATTTACTAATTGGAAGTAGTAACAGACTTTTTGTTTTGAATTAATTAATTTTACTATTAGATTAGTAGAAACGACTATTTTTTAATAGTCAAATCTGCTAATTGAAAAGAATTTAGAATTTGAATAAAAATTTAGAGAGTTTAATATTAAATTATTATCTAAAAGTTTAACTGAAATTTATGTTTAAATCAATTGTTATTAGAAAATTCTACGAGAATACAATTATTTAAATACAAAAATATATAATTTATTGAATGTTTTTTAAAATTGAATTCTGATTTAAAGAATTTTATCAACAACTTTATGAATAGGTAATTAAATTATTTTTGTCAAATTTTAATAAAATTTTTAACATAAGAATAATTTCATTTTTCGAGAAATTAAATTAAAATTGTATTAAAAATAATTAAATCTCTGTAAAAAATGTGATTGAATTGAAAAAAGTTTTTGAAAATAATTAAAATTTTGACTAGAATTTTATTAAAATTTTTGAAATTAATTGAATTTTATACAAAAATAGTATTATTTATAAAGATAATTAAATATTGAAATTTTGAAGAGAATTTTTTTAAACTTTTGACCATAATTGAATTTCTGCGAAGAATTTTATTACTTTTAAAAAGTAACTGAATTCTTTATTAAAATTTTAATATTTCTTTTTAAATAATTGATTTTTTTTAAAATTTTATTGAAATAGTAGATATTAAAAATAATTTGATTTTTTATAAATTATTGAAGTTAATTACATTTTTGCTAATAATTGTATTAAAATTATTTTGACAAAAAATATGAATTATTATAAACAATTACATTAAAATTGTTGAAAATAATTTAATTCTTTTAAGGAATTTAATTATAAATGTATTGACAATAATATTTAAATTTTATCAAGTAAATTATAAGAAGGCTTTTTAAAATAATTGAATTTCTTTGATGAATTTTAATAAAATTTTTACGAATAATGACATTTTTCGAGAAATTTCATTAAAATTATATTAAAAATAATTGAAATTTTGCGATGAGTTTTATTATATTTACGAAAATAAATTTTATATTATTTAATAAATTAATTCAAAATTAAAATTTTACAAAATTTCTAATTAAAATCTTTTGAAGTTCATATATTTATGAAAATTGTAAACTATTTTAAAATTGAATTAATTTTGAAATATTTAAGGAAAATTAGATTTAAAGAATAAGTACAATAACTTTAGAAAAAATAATAATTTTCAAGGATTCAGATAAAAATTCCCTGACATTTCAGGGTTTTTCAGGTTTCCAGGTTGCGTGTCAACCGTGAAAATATTGATTTTTTTTATTAGAAATGTAATCCGAACATAAAATTTAATAAAATTGAATTACTTTTTTACATTATATTCATTCAAATTACTCCTTTTTTGGGGAGTGACGCATGTGGCGCCACCTGGAATGTCCAGTTTTGATGGCATCACTAAGGACAGAGTGGTTTCAATGGAAAGTAGCATAAAGACAGACATAAGTGCGTCGGAGCATAAAGCAAAAATCGTGCGACAAGAAGAAATGAACAAAATATCACGTTCACAATAACTCACTGACTAACTCACAATATCACTCACTCACTAACTCACAAACTTACAATATCACTTACTAACTCACTAACTCACTAAATCACTAACTCCTTAACTCACTCACTCACTCAATCACTCACTAACTCACGAATTAACACAGTAGATTACCGTGATAGATGCAAGAAGTTAATACAAATATTCTTTTTTTACTTTCACATTGTTGCACTCCCAAATTTGAAAGAAGAAGATACCATAGAGAAAGAACATCAAAAAGTTAATATTTAAATGACATGGATTAAATTAAAAAAAAAATTATATGAAGAATGCAACATTCGAAAAAGTCGAAAATAAAATATTTATCTGAGAATAAAGTCTTCGATTTAATACATTTTTTTAGCAATTTATTATAAATTAGTTTTAATGAGAATTAAAAACACATTGACTCTGATTTCTTATCGTTAATGTTAAGTATTTAAATTTTATTCGACATACATTAAAATTTTTAAATTAAAATTAATTAAAATTTTTAATTTTATATAAAAATTAATTTAGAAATATTAAGAAAAAAGATAAATATATTGAAAGGTTATTAAAAAAAATAAGATATTAAAAATTTATTACTCACAGATTTACCAGAAATATTATTTATTAAATTTAATAAATAATGATGACTATATAATTTTATAAAAACAGGTTTTCCAATAATTGAATATAATATAAATATTAAAAATATAAATATATATATATATATATATATCAAAACTTGTAAAATTTAAAAAATTTTGACAAAACTAAAAACTGTCATAATAAACAAAAAAAAGTATAATTAAAAATTTAAATAATTGAAAGTTGCAATAAAACAAAACATATAACTAAAACGACAATAATATTAATAATTAAAGAAATTATTATTTCAATAACAAAACAATAAAGAAGATTTGAAATTTTTTAAAAATAAAAAAAAATAATAAACTGCATTTAAATTAATTATTTATTTATTATACATATATTAAAATTTAAAAAACTGTTAATTTTTTTTTTAAAAATCATGATTAAAACTAAAATATTTTTGAAAAAAAAAATATATTCTCTTTTCAAGAATATAAAAATAAACTAGAAGGTAAAATTTAAAATAAAATGGAATGAAAAATTAAGGAAGTATAAGAAAAAAACTATTTTGATAAATACAAAAATTTTTGATAACTGTGAAATTTAATTTAATAAAGTAAAAATTTGAAATTAACAATTTTTGAAAAAACAAATTGTAGGTAATTTTAAAGGATAAGAAACCAAACTATAAGGTAAAATGTAATAGAAATTAGGATAAAAAATGAATAAACTGAAATGAAAAAAAATTCTTAGAGAGACAAAAATTTGTGAAACGGATAAAATTTTTTTTTCCAAAATCAAAATTTGAAATATATTATTTTTGCAAAAATAAATTATATATCCTTTTAGAGAATAAAAAACCAAAATAAAATGTAAAATTTATAATGAAATCGGATAAAAATTAAAGGAATTATGAAGAAAAACCGATTTTTATAGAAACAAAAATTTGTGAAAATGATGAAATCTGTTTTTCCAAAATCAGAATTTGAAATATATTATTTTTGCATAAATAAATTATATATTCTTTTAGAGGATGGAAAACCAAACTAAAAGGTAAAATTTATAATGAAATCGGATAAAAATTAAAGGAACTATGAAGAAAAACCAATTTTTATTGAAGCAAAAAATTTGTGAAACCGATGAAATCTGTTTTTCAGAAATCAAAATTTGAAATATATTATTTTTGCAAAAATAAATTATATATCCTTTTAGAGAATAGAAAACCAAACTAAAAGGTAAAATTTAGAATGAAATCGGATAAAAATTAAAGGAAATATGAAGAAAAACCAATTTTTATTGAAGCAAAAATTTGTGAAACCGATGAAATCTGCTTTTCAGAAATCAAAATTTGAAATATATTACTTTTGCAAAAATAAATTATATATCCTTTTAGAGAATAGAAAACCAAACTAAAAGGTAAAATTTAGCATGAAATCGGATAAAAATTAAAGGAAATATGAAGAAAAACCAATTTTTATTGAAGCAAAAATTTGTGAAACCGATGAAATCTGTTTTTCAGAAATCAAAATTTGAAATATATTACTTTTGCAAAAATAAATTATATATCCTTTTAGAGAATAGAAAACCAAACTAAAAGGTAAAATTTAGCATGAAATCGGATAAAAATTAAAGGAATTATGAAGAAAAACCGATTTTTATAGAAACAAAAATTTGTGAAAACTATAAAATCTTTATTTCAAAAATTCAAATTTGAAATATATTATTTTTGCAAAAATAAATTATATATCCTTTTAGAGAATAGAAAACCAAACTAAAAGGTAAAATTTATAATGAAATCGGATAAAAATTAAAGGAACTATGAGGAAAAACCAATTTTTATTGAAGCAAAAATTTGTGAAACCGATGAAATCTGTTTTTCAGAAATCAAAATTTGAAATATATTACTTTTGCAAAAATAAATTATATTTCCTTTTAGAGAATAGAAAACCAAACTAAAAGGTAAAATTTAGAATGAAATCGGATAAAAATTAAAGGAAATATGAAGAAAAACCAATTTTTATTGAAGCAAAAATTTGTGAAACCGATGAAATCTGTTTTTCAGAAATCAAAATTTGAAATATATTACTTTTGCAAAAATAAATTATGTATCCTTTTAGAGAATAGAAAACCAAACTAAAAGTTAAAATTTAGAATGAAATCGGATAAAAATTAAAGGAAATATGAAGAAAAACCAATTTTTATTGAAGCAAAAATTTGTGAAACCGATGAAATCTGTTTTTCAGAAATCAAAATTTGAAATATATTACTTTTGCAAAAATAAATTATATATCCTTTTAGAGAATAGAAAACCAAACTAAAAGGTAAAATTTAGCATGAAATCGGATAAAAATTAAAGGAACTATGAAGAAAAATCGATTTTTATAGAAACAAAAATTTGTGAAAACGATGAAATCTGTTTTTCAGAAATCAAAATTTGATATATATTACTTTTACAAAAATAAATTATATATTCTTTTAGAGGATGGAAAACCAAACTAAAAGGTAAAATTTATAATGAAATCGGATAAAAATTAAAGGAACTATGAAGAAAAACCAATTTTTATTGAAGCAAAAATTTGTGAAACCGATGAAATCTGTTTTTCAGAAATCAAAATTTGAAATATATTATTTTTGCAAAAATAAATTATATATCCTTTTAGAGAATAGAAAAACATACTAAAATCTAAAATTTATAATGAAATCGGATAAAAATTAAAGAAACTATGAAGAAAAATCGATTTTTATAGAAACAAAAATTTGTGAAACCGATGAAATCTTTTTTTCAGAAATCAAAATTTGAAATATATTATTTTTGCAAAAATAAATTATATATCCTTTTAGAGAATAGAAAAACATACTAAAATCTAAAATTTATAATGAAATCGGATAAAAATTAAAGAAACTATGAAGAAAAATAGATTTTTATAGAAACAAAAATTTGTGAAACCGATGAAATCTGTTTTTCAGAAATCAAAATTTGAAATATATTATTTTTGCAAAAATAAATTATATATCCTTTTAGAGGATGGAAAACCAAACTAAAAGGTAAAATTTAGAATGAAATCGAATAAAAATTAAAGGAAATATGAAGAAAAACCAATTTTTATTGAAGCAAAAATTTGTGAAACCGATGAAATCTGTTTTTCAGAAATCAAAATTTGAAATATATTACTTTTGCAAAAATAAATTATATATCCTTTTAGAGAATAGAAAACCAAACTAAAAGGTAAAATTTATAATGAAATCGGATAAAAATTAAAGGAACTATGAAGAAAAATCGATTTTTATAGAAACAAAAATTTGTGAAAACGATGAAATCTGTTTTTCAGAAATCAAAATTTGAAATATATTACTTTTGCAAAAATAAATTATATATCCTTTTAGAGAATAGAAAACCAAACTAAAAGGTAAAATTTAGAATGAAATCGGATAAAAATTAAAGGAATTATGAAGAAAAACCGATTTTTATAGAAACAAAAATTTGTGAAAACTATAAAATCTTTATTTCAAAAATTCAAATTTGAAATATATTATTTTTGCAAAAATAAATTATATATCCTTTTAGAGAATAGAAAACCAAACTAAAAGGTAAAATTTATAATGAAATCGGATAAAAATTAAAGGAACTATGAGGAAAAACCAATTTTTATTGAAGCAAAAATTTGTGAAACCGATGAAATCTGTTTTTCAGAAATCAAAATTTGAAATATATTACTTTTGCAAAAATAAATTATATTTCCTTTTAGAGAATAGAAAACCAAACTAAAAGGTAAAATTTAGAATGAAATCGGATAAAAATTAAAGGAAATATGAAGAAAAACCAATTTTTATTGAAGCAAAAATTTGTGAAACCGATGAAATCTGTTTTTCAGAAATCAAAATTTGAAATATATTACTTTTGCAAAAATAAATTATGTATCCTTTTAGAGAATAGAAAACCAAACTAAAAGTTAAAATTTAGAATGAAATCGGATAAAAATTAAAGGAAATATGAAGAAAAACCAATTTTTATTGAAGCAAAAATTTGTGAAACCGATGAAATCTGTTTTTCAGAAATCAAAATTTGAAATATATTACTTTTGCAAAAATAAATTATATATCCTTTTAGAGAATAGAAAACCAAACTAAAAGGTAAAATTTAGCATGAAATCGGATAAAAATTAAAGGAACTATGAAGAAAAATCGATTTTTATAGAAACAAAAATTTGTGAAAACGATGAAATCTGTTTTTCAGAAATCAAAATTTGATATATATTACTTTTACAAAAATAAATTATATATTCTTTTAGAGGATGGAAAACCAAACTAAAAGGTAAAATTTATAATGAAATCGGATAAAAATTAAAGGAACTATGAAGAAAAACCAATTTTTATTGAAGCAAAAATTTGTGAAACCGATGAAATCTGTTTTTCAGAAATCAAAATTTGAAATATATTATTTTTGCAAAAATAAATTATATATCCTTTTAGAGAATAGAAAAACATACTAAAATCTAAAATTTATAATGAAATCGGATAAAAATTAAAGAAACTATGAAGAAAAATCGATTTTTATAGAAACAAAAATTTGTGAAACCGATGAAATCTTTTTTTCAGAAATCAAAATTTGAAATATATTATTTTTGCAAAAATAAATTATATATCCTTTTAGAGAATAGAAAAACATACTAAAATCTAAAATTTATAATGAAATCGGATAAAAATTAAAGAAACTATGAAGAAAAATAGATTTTTATAGAAACAAAAATTTGTGAAACCGATGAAATCTGTTTTTCAGAAATCAAAATTTGAAATATATTATTTTTGCAAAAATAAATTATATATCCTTTTAGAGGATGGAAAACCAAACTAAAAGGTAAAATTTAGAATGAAATCGAATAAAAATTAAAGGAACTATGAAGAAAAACCAATTTTTATTGAAGCAAAAATTTGTGAAACCGATGAAATCTGTTTTTCAGAAATCAAAATTTGAAATATATTACTTTTGGAAAAATAAATTATATATCCTTTTAGAGAATAGAAAACCAAACTAAAAGGTAAAATTTATAATGAAATCGGATAAAAATTAAAGGAACTATGAAGAAGAATCGATTTTTATAGAAACAAAAATTTGTGAAAACGATGAAATCTGTTTTTCAGAAATCAAAATTTGATATATATTACTTTTACAAAAATAAATTATATATCCTGTTAGAGAATAGAAAACCAAACTAAAAGGTAAAATTTAGAATGAAATCGGATAAAAATTAAAGGAACTATGAAGAAAAACCAATTTTTATTGAAACAAAAATTTGTGAAAACTATAAAATCTGTATTTCAAAAATTAAAATTTGAAATATATTATTTTTGCAAAAATAAATTATATATCCTTTTAGAGAATAGAAAAACAAACTAAAATGTAAAATTTATAATGAAATCGGATAAAAATTAAAGAAACTATGAAGAAAAACCGATTTTTATAGAAACAAAAATTTGTGAAAACGATGAAATCTGTTTTTCAGAAATCAAAATTTGAAATATATTATTTTTGCAAAAATAAATTATATATCCTTTTAGAGAATAGAAAAACAAACTAAAATCTAAAATTTATAATGAAATCGGATAAAAATTAAAGAAACTATGAAGAAAAATCGATTTTTATAGAAACAAAAATTTGTGAAACCGATGAAATCTGTTTTTCAGAAATCAAAATTTGAAATATATTACTTTTGCAAAAATAAATTATATATCCTTTTAGAGAATAGGAAAACAAACTAAAATGTAAAATTTATAATGAAATCGGATAAAAATTAAAGAAACTATGAAGAAAAACCGATTTTTATAGAAACAAAAATTTGTGAAAACGATGAAATCTGTTTTTCAGAAATCAAAATTTGATATATATTACTTTTGCAAAAATAAATTATATATCCTTTTAGAGAATAGAAAAACAAAATAAAATGTAAAATTTATAATGAAATCGGATAAAAATTAAAGGAACTATGAAGAAAAAATTTTTTGATGGAGGAGAAAAATTGAAAAAATATTTTTCAAAAATCAGAATTTGAAATATATTATTTTTGCAAAAACAAAATATATATCCTTTTAATGATAAGAACAAGAAACTAGAAGGTAAAATATTAAAATTTTAATACTTTATAAATACTCTTTAATTTAATACTCTTGCTTGATTATTATTTTATTGTGTTAAATTCGTTTTTATTATCGCATGTAATTGTTTAAATCACTTTCGATATTGAATAAATCGTTATTTTGTTAAATTTGTAGTGTTTGTGAAATTTTTTTTTCTTTTATACTTAAACCCTGATACAACGTGCTAATCAACAATAAAAATTTCCTTAAATTCATTATAATGTTTGCTAAACGCCTGTTGATTCAACATCGATTGACAATTGAATCGTCATGAAAACTCAAATCTTACAACGACCATAGTCATAGCGTACATATTGTTGTAGGGCTGCTGAATCAGCTGACCTTGATATAGACTGAAGTATATAGTTGTCATCATTATCCTCGAATCGGTAAACATTGAGCCATGTATGATATAAACTTAAACGAATTTAACTTAGGCTCGATAAACTCGCTTAAACCAACTCTCTATTTCCAGGACTATATCCACGATGAAATTTGATTTGTAAAAGTTAAAAAATTGTAATTAAACAAGATTTGCAAAAACAAATTATATATTCTTTTAGAGGATAAGAAACTAAACTAGAATGTAAAATTTGGAATGAAATAAAATTAAAATTAAAGAAAGTGTGAGGACAAAATAATTTTGATAGAGACAAAAATGAAGAAAACGATAGAATCTTTTTTTTTAAATAAGAATTTGAAATAAATTCTTTTTGAAACAACAAAATATATTTTCTTTTAAAAAATAAAAAACCAAAATACAAGGTTAAATTTTTTAATGAAATCAGATAAAAATTGAATAAACTAAAAGGAATACAATTTTTGTAAAAAAAATTGAGAAAATGATGAAATTTTTTTTGCAAAATTAAAAATTGAAATAAAGAATTTTAAAAAAATATATTATATGTCTTTTTAGAGAATAAGAAACAAAAGTAGATGCTATAATTGGGAAACAAATCAGATGAAAATTGAATAAACTAGGTTTTGTGCTCTGATTACGAAAATCATTGTGAAAATTGATGACTAGATCATCTTCATGGTAAAAACCATAAAAAAAAAAGATAAAATTGTGGTTTTTTGCGTTTAACTCGTTGGATTGGATTAATTTTAATTTTTTGTGTTTAAAAATGTTTGTAAATTTTTATCTGCTTTAATATTATGAAAAATCAAAGGTGGATGCCTCCTTCCTCCTCAAAATAAAAGCAGAAAAAAAAAAATTAACAAATATTTTTAAACACAAAAAATTATAGAGGAGGAAGGAGTTATGAAATTTGGGTTTTTCATAATTATATAGAGAAAACAAAAAATGTCACAATTATCTCTACAATAAATTAAATTTGGATAAAAAAAAAAATTTCCTACTGAAAGTCAATCACTCCTTCTTCATCCATATAAAACAAAAAAAAATTACAAATATTTTTAAATACTGAAGCATATGATTAATTCAATCCAACGAATTATACATAAAAAAAAACAATTTTATGGTTTTTTTTTCTTTTTTTAGTTCTCACCATGAATATGAAATTTGCGCCAATTTTCATTATCATTTTCGTAATCAACGCATCAAAATACGTTGATATACCAATTTTTATTGAAATTGATATCGGAGGTCCTCCTTATTCAAAAGTAATTCTTAGTGACATTAGACAAAAGTGTTAAAATCAGTGATGTGTACAAAGTGAAAAATGTTTATTATATGAGAGTTTCTTGGGAGAAATTTAAAAACATTAAACAAATCACACAATGCAAAATCTGTCAAAATTTTGGACATGGCACAAAAAATTGTCATAGTAAACCAAGATTTATTAAGTGCCTACTGCCTCATTTAACTAGTGAATGCAAGAAAGCAATACATCAACCTGCCCAATGTGTTAACTGCAAAGGAAATCATCCAGCAAATTTTACTGGCTGTGAAGCATACAAATGTAATCTGGAAAAAATATATAAAATAATAGCAAAACGACAAATCAACAAACTTCCTATATCACAATTCAATGGAAATCTGGAACAGGACTTCCCCCCCCCTTGAGGACCATAGGACATAAACAAGCAATAAATCAAAATCAAAATCTATACAAACGCTATTAATGTAACAACAACAAGGATATCAACTATAATTTAACCAAAAGATAATTAAAGTTAAGTAATAAGTGCTGTGATTGTTAGTAAAATATTTTATAAATTCCTAAAAAATAAAAGTAAATATGCAAAACCTATACTCACTTCATGTGAACAATAAGGAAGAAGAGAATAAACAATTACAATGTAAAAATATGGGGGTAGGGTTGGGACCACCCCTTGGGGGTCGGTTTCTGACCACCCCCACTATTTTCACAAAATGTTTTGCCAATCACTTATATCAATGGAATCAATTTAATTTGCATGTTGTGCGTTTAAGTTAAGGTCATACACAATCAAAATTAATTTCCTAAAAATTTTCCTGTATTAAAAAAACACTGTTAGCTCGAATTCCATATAGGTAAAAAATTTATTTAAACAATGCTAAAGTATAATATTGCTTGAATCTTCAAAATGAAATCAAATGCATTGATAAAAACTGTGGCCCAGTTGTTGAGGTTGTAAATGTATTCTATTAATGGTACTGACGAATTTTTTTGTGGTACCATCTACAAGAAACATAAGGGGGTCGGTGTGGTACGAGGGATCAGTATGGGACCACCCTCCCCTAATAATAATAATCAGGGAATAAAAAATATCCCTAGGTATAAAATTGTAAAAAAATTAAATTATTTGACAAATTTTTGCATTTAGAAACAATGTTATGGATGAAAATATTGTAAGAAAAAGAAGGATTAATTTTAAGTCTAGCAAAGAAAATTTTTTATTTTTCTTTATATTATATATGCTGCGATAATTTGTGTAAGTACAAATAATAATAAAAATAAATATTAAAATATGGTTATTTATTTTCAATTGTTTGTAAAAAAAATAATTGGTAAAAAATAACAAAAAAATTTAAATATTATTAAATTGAGAATATAAAAAATTTTGGATAAACTTCCGAAAAGCGCATACCTCCGATTTTAATGAAAGTTGGTATACTTACGAAATTTTGTGCCCTGATTACGAAAATCATAGTGAAAATTAGCGCAAATAAGATTATCATGGTAAAAACCATAAAAAACACCATAAAAATGTAGTTTTTTGCATTTAACTCCTAAAAAACACGGAATTTGAAAAAATATTTTTAACAAAAGATGTAGGTCTTAACAAAACACATCTTTTTTGTAGAATACATTTTTGTCCAATTGTGATTAGTTCTCGAGAAAAACGTAAAAAACCATAAAATACCATAAAATTGTCTATAACATATTAATGTTTTTTTTATGTACCTTTACTCCGTTAGTTTCAGCTTTAAAAAAACTTACTTGCACACTTTACCACGAGGAGGTCGGAGTTTGGATTTTAAAGTGCAATTTTTTTGTTTTTTCTATTTTAAAATTTTTTTTTGTTTTTATATTTTTAATTTTTTTTTACTTTTTTTTTTTTGTAATTCTAAATTTTACAAATCAATCTATTTTTACATTGATGTAATTGTTAATGGCCAGGATAGACAAATTTAATGTCATTAACTGGTTGGTTGAACACATCCATATTTAATTTTTTTACTCTGCGGCGCCAGAGGAATTCAGCGAAATGATCGGCTAAATTTTCTTTTTTTACACCCCCACGACACAAAAAACGCCTCATCCACCGCCAGGAGGACTCAATACTTTGAGTATGAGCCCCTGTTTCGCTGTTAACGAATTCAATCGAGTGATTGACTGTATCGTGATCATAACCATGATTCTTGAGTTCAGTATAACCCTTCCAACAATCAGTATGGATAGTTGTCCCAATAACAACATGCTTTTTTATTAATAGCAGTAATGTTGCACTGTCACGCTTGTTATCGGGACAAATTTCCAATCTGTACTTGGAAGGATTATCACGTTGAATGAACCCAAGAATCCAAGATCCTTCAACAACTCGCCCACGTTGATACTTACGCCGACCAATTTTGCACTCGTCGATTTCGACGACTGTTCCAACTCCACCAATTTTTCCTTCCGTCTCAAAATCGACGTCTAGTGCTATGAAGCACACATCGCGGCAGAATGAAAACCTGTCAGAAATCGTTTCTGACGAAACCGTTTGATTTTCAATTATACTGCTTTCCCGTATGGTTTGTTCAAAGGACATGTTTACGGCAAAGCAGTATGTTATAAAAATACATGTTGCCGCAGAAACATGACACCTTTCAAACCATGTATTTTTAGCGACAGTCTCATTATGGTTGTATCGATCTTTTTTTTGGCAAACAAATTGTCCACAACACAATCGAGATTCGTAAAGTGTCATCTCTTTCTTATGTTTGGAACAAAATTTTGTTGCAGGAATGAGCTCAATATCGCGCAACCATTGCAATGCTTTTTCTCGTGTTGAAAGCAATAAGCTTAGACGAAACAAATTATAAGTACCATCCATAATGTACTGTAGAGAAAAAAAACAATAAAAAGCGTGATAAAGCCAATGTGATCTGATTAACTGTTTCAGTCGATAGTAGCCAACGTTAAACAACCTTCAAAAGAGTAATGATTTTTGCCTTGTTGCAGATCAAAGAAAAAGAAACAAAATTTCTGCAGAAGAAAAAGATATCAACATGGTTTTGTCATAAAAATAATTGGAAAACGATACTTGGATCTTAACATTACAATAGTTAATCAAAAACTTTTAAAAAACGCGTATGTACCTCCGAGATGCCGTTAGTGCGACGCAGATGAGACGAAGACGAACCGCAGGCGAGTTCGCCAATGATATGAAAAAGTGAACCTCTCAATCATTCAATCATTTAATCATTCTATCTTTCAATCTTTTAATCAATCTTTTAATCAATCGTTCAATCATTCAATAATTCAATCTCGGGTCTGGGTTGGTTACCTTCTAGTACCAACTAGAAAGTCAATTTGACCCCCGTTCTGTTACAGAACAGCGAGAGAACACAGGGGGAGGCGGGCTTCGCCCGCCTCTGTGGTTTCCGCTTCACTAGGCACTTTAAAAAAAAGCTTTTTTTTAAAAATGTTGGAGGGGGCTCGGGTCTGGGTTGGTTACCTTCTAGTACCAACTAGAAAGTCAATTTGACCCCCGTTCTGTTACAGAACAGCGAGAGAATACAGGGGGAAGCGGACTTCGCCCGCCTCTGTGGTTTCCGCTTCACTAGGCACTTTAAAAAAAGCTTTTCTTTAAAAATGTTGGAGGGGGCTCAGGTCTGGGTTGGTTACCTTCTAGTACCAACTAGAAAGTCAATTTGACCCCCGTTCTATTACAAAACAGCGAGAATTCTGTATTTTTTAGCAAATTAAATGAAAAATAAATCAATTTTATTCTGTTTTTTATGGTTTTTACCATAAAATTTTTATTTTTGAAAATTTTCAATGCGATTTTCTGGATCAGCGCCCTGAATTATATAAATGATACTGTTTTTCTTTAAGAATAATTCTGTTTTATCACAATTTGTATTCTAGACAATTTTATGGTATTTTATGGTTTTTAACGTTTTTCTCGTGAACTAATCACAATTGGACAAAAATGTATTCTACAAAAAAGATGTGTTTTGTTAAGACCTACATCTTTTGTTAAGAATATTTTTTCAAATTCCGTGTTTTTTAGGAGTTAAATGCAAAAAACTACATTTTTATGGTATTTTTTATGGTTTTCACCATGATAACCTTATTTGCGCCAATTTTCACTATGATTTTCTTAATCAGGGCACAAAATTACGTAAGTATAACAACTTTCATTAAAATCCGAGGTATGCGCTTTTCGGAAGTACACCCAAAATTTTTTCAAGTTTAATTACTTTAAATGAAAGAAAATGGTAATCAATAATTTTTATAATTTTTTTTTAAGAGGTAATATATGTCATAGTTTCTAAATTGAGAAAATTTTTTTTTTTTTGAATTTTAAAAAAAGGGTTATAAATTTTTTTTTAATTAGGAATTTTTGAATATTATTTATAATTCAAAAATTGATTTTTAAATTTCCAGTTAATTGTCAAAAAATTTATTGTTGTAAATATGTGTTCCAAATTTGTTGTACAATAAACAAAAATTTATATAAAAATAATAAAAATAATAAAAAATAAAAATGAAATTGATGTCAGAAAAATTAATAAAAAACAATGTAAAAATTAAAAAGCAAAAGATAAATGAAATGAAGTTATAAAAAAGTGAATATATTTAAAAAAATTGATTTGTTGTTGTAAAATGATTCACATATTACGTATTTTATTAAGAAATTAAAATTACCAAATAATAATATTATAATATTTCATTTATTTTTCGAAATGGTAGTTGCAAATTATTCTTTATTCAAATAATTTTTATAAGAAAAATTTAATACTATTCTTTTAAAGTTTTCATTGATTGAACATAATTTTTTTTAAATTAAGTTAAATTTAATTAATTTATAATAATTATTATAGAAACTTTAATATAAACAAAAAAATAAAATAAATCTTTAATTAATTAATTAATTATTATTAATTAATAAATAAATAATAAATATTATTAAAAAATATAATTATAACCTATTTTTCGAATTCATTCATTTGTACAATTAAATTTTTTATTATAGCATTATTAATTTCTGGTTTTAGTATTTAAAATTAAAAAAATTCTCATATATATACAAAAGTTTTTACAACGTAAAGTACTTAAAATTTTTATTACTTTAATTATCTTATACATTTTATTTAATTAATTTTTATTGAAAACAATAAAAATATTGCTAAATTTTCAGTTTGTAAAAAATATATTTTAGAAGATTATAAATAGTGTATTGATTAAAAAAATAATTATACTTTGAAAGCATTAAATTGTTTTGAAAGAATAAATCAATTATTTAGTTCTCAGTCGGTAGAATGCCTGTATCGCTCGAGGAAGTTAAACGGACGAATGCCATTGCCACGCCCGATGCTAGTTGGTACAAATTTTGATCCAGCGATCGGATCAAAACCTGTACCGCGCCTGTACAGCCGACAGTAGAAAGACTGTACCATAAGTCAGATAAAAACAATGTACCGCGCCATCAAAAATTCTCATCCGAATATGTACTACAAACTGCCTGCACTGGCATTGACTCTCCAATTCAACCGGCGCGGGCGCTAAACGGTTGTACGATCCGGTATTTGCCCAACTTTTCCGCCTAGGAAGCTGTAACAAAATAAACAGCATAAAAAAAAGTTTTACAATTTAGGTTTATATAAATTTTTCAAATTGGCCTACATCAACTTAGGCATTTCGGCGAATTCAGCGAAATGCCTAGTAAATTTACGAAAATGCATAGGCAATTCAGAAAATACTTAAAAATGTAAAGGAAATTATAGTAATACATAAGATTTTAGGTATTTAACGATTTCCTTAATCATTTCGTAAAATGCATGAACCTCGGGTTTAACCGGTAATATTATAATGCATAATTATTTTCCTTCATCGTTTATTATTTGTCAAAAGTTAATAATTTATTTTTCTTTGTGAGAGATAATTATAAAATATGTAATGAAGGAAATTTAATTTAAAAAAAAAAGAATTCACCTTTTTAGGATAATTATATTGGTGTTCATTTGAGTCAATCCGGATGGTAATATCTTAATTAATTGGCAATAGTGTTGACAGCATTTTTCTGCAATTACGAACAATAGTATATCCAAAACGTATATCCAATTAAATGATACTTAGTAATCCAAAATCACTATTTGTCCTTATTACAATGTGATGCCTCGTTGTCCTGCTCCGTAGTTCAGCTTAAAAATAAAATAATAATTAAATAATTGTAATGTAATTATTTAATTTTAATATTTTTTTTTCTTAAATATTACTGTCTTTAATTTTTTTATTAAAATATTGCTTTAAATAATTTTTAATTAAATTATAGCTTTTGTACAAATAAATTATTATTAATGATATAATAATAAAAAATAAGAAATAATAAAAACTTTTGTACAAAATATATTTTAAAAGTTGTCGCCAAAAATTGAAAGACATCATCTCCATGAAAGAATGTAATTTAAATGAACGGAAGAAGCACTTCTATATAAATATTTTTCTCTAAGATAATAGTGACATATATTATATTACTATAAAATTTCGAAAATAAACCTTAAGGTATTAAATTTTTCTATTATCAAGATGAGAAGTACATCTAAGAAAAGAATTAAAATCACTTGTTCTATGGTTCTAAACTGCCAAACAGTACTTTAAAATTGAAAGCAACATTTGGCAGAAGGCGTCATTTTTTTAATCTTCACCTAAAACAAAAAATACTTTGTAAGTTATATTTTTTAATTTTTATAAATTTACTATTATTATTATTACTATTTTTATTATTAATACATAATATTAAATTAAGCTTTGTATTAACAAAATTTTTGATTATATAATTGTTTGGCATAATTAGAAAATTTTTTTTGATTATGCTTTATAATTTATTACTTAATATGTTAAAAAAAACTCCACGTACAAATGTTTTAAATTAATAATAAAATTTTTTTACGTATTTTAACATCAAAAATGCCAAAAATTGATCATAAAAATTTGTACAGATGTGTTGGTTTATTGGTTTCTTTCTCTCTGTGTGTATATGTGTATGTGTTTATACTTTTGAGCAATAACTGTACATTTATCATTAATATTATCAGTATATATTCAAATTTTAAAAGTATAAATTTTTGGAAAATAAGCCTTTTTTAAAAATTTTCTTGAAAAATGTTAAAATGTTTAATGTTACTTTAAAAGTATCATTTAAAACTTGTATAAGATTAAGAAACAATTAAATTAACCTATTTATCTAATTGATTAAACAAGAAATTTGAAAATTAACAATATTATTTGAAATGACTTATTTTATGTACTTAAATGATTAAAAATTTATTTTTTAATAATTATATGTTATATTTATTTTTAAATTTAATTTATTAAAAATGACATTTGATAATTATAAACAATTTTTTTTTATATTATTTTTTATTAATACAAGAGAAAAAAATTTTAATGATGTAAGTAGAATGTAGAATGGTTTTATGGAAATCAAATTTTATGAAAGAAAGATTTTTTTTCTGACCTTGGAATAAAGTAAGAAAAGTATTAGATAATATTAGAAAAAATTATCATTTGAATTTATGATGTATATTATGTTTTAATAAAAGATGAATATTTGTATAATATATAAATTGGAAACATTTTTAAAGAATTGTTATTTTATAAATTATTTTAAGGACATTCGGGAAATAATAATTGTTTATTGATAGACGTGTTATTTAAAAAGAAAAGAATATTTTAAGTCATAATTTTTTTGTAAATTTATGAAAATGCTCTGTTACAAAAAGTGAAATAAAAATTTATATAAATTTTAATAAATCATAATTATTTAAAAAAAAATTATTGAAATATATTTTAAAAAATTCATTTTTTTAAGGTTAAGTGTAGACTAGACGCATAATTTTGAGAGAATAAAATATTTTGTGTTCATATTTTGATGAGTGATAGAGGAAAACTATACGAGAAGCTATAATCTCTGTTTTTCAAATATTTTTAAAAGAAAATTATTTTATTAACGATTCAAAGTGGAGTAATTTGCGAGGTTATAATACATTTCCTTTAATTAAATTCGCGACCACTTCTAATAATTGGCGACACCTTATTGAAAACTTACACATAGATCAAATTTTCTGTTTGTTGACGCAATATTACAAAATAATGTAATAAATAAAGAAATGAATAAAAAAATATTTAATTTTAAAAAATTAGAAAATATTTTTCTTTAATAATCATTTATAAATTTACATTTAAATAATTATAATTAAAATTTTTGATAATTTAACCATTTTAAAGAATTTACAAATAAAATTAGTAAAAAGTTTATTTTAATTAAATTTTAAAAAAATTGTTTAAAAAAATGTTTTTTTTATTTAAATTAAATAAAATTTTAATAATTTTTAAAAAATTTATTACTTATTTTTTGGAATATGATATGAAAATATTTTGCATTTGAAAAGAAAAGATTTGGCATTTTGATAAAGTATTTAAAAGAAAAATTTTAAAATCGCAATTTTTAAAAATAAATAATAAAATCTATAAATTTATTTAATTTACCTTGTAAAAAATTTTATTTTGAGACGTATCCTTGTTCTTTTTTGTTCACATTTTATCACTGTTTTTCTTAAATTTTATCTACTTCAAAAAAATTATTTGGTTTATTTCACTTTTTTTAAATTTATTAAAATATCACATTGCCAGTATATTGGCAGAATATTAAAAACCACATTATTTTAAAATTCAACAGTACGATTAAAAACTCAGCAAAAAAATTTAATTTCAATGAAAAGAAGAAATAAATTTATATTTAAAAATAAAGAAAAATAAATAATAACACAGAAAATACACATTTAAGATAATTAATTTTTTTTTTCTAACAATCTTATAGTAATAAAAAAAAAACAAACAAACACTTCCCGATATAACACTCACGCAAATAGTTTTAAAAAAATTTAATTTTTCTAAAGATAAACACAAATCAAAAATATAAAAATCCTACTGTGCGTAATTTTAACACAACGACTTTTATTTATATTAATTTCTATATAAATTTTTTAAACTCATTAAAAAAAATGAGAAAAGCACAACTGAAAATATAATGAAGAACGATATGTAGTTCTTCTTTCAAGACCGTGTGTACTACTGACGACAAATTGAGAAAGAGAAACGAGGTAGGCGACCGGCCTATACATTGTAACAGACAGCGAATAAGGTGAAAGGAATAGCTCTCTTTCTTTCTCCTTGCCCCTCTGGCTGCCGCGCACACCCATATATAGCAAAATATAATATGAGAGAAGTTTCTACATCGATTTTAATAGCTATAATATAGTTAAACCACAGCATGTTTTAATATATATATATATATATATATATATATATATATATATATAAACACTGATGAGCAAATTGTCTCATTTAAAACTCTAATAATATGTATACCTTTATATAGTAATATTGGAAAAATTTATTTATTTTTAATTAATTTAATTCTTGATTTATTTTACATTGAATTCATTTATTTGCTAAATTATTGTCACACATTTATTTTAAAAATATTATACAATTTAAAATTCAAATGGTTTTCATGTCTTTCAAATGGTTTTTAAATATTTTCATTAATAATTATAAAATAATAAAAATAAAATATATTAAAATTTTTATTAATTCAAAAAATTGAAATAAAATTAAATTTTCAAAAATAAAACATACAAAAATTTAAAATATAAAAAATTTAAAAAATACATTTCTTTGTATATAAAGAAGAAATAGATTATACGATTGCACAATATAACATAATATTTTAAAAGAAACTTAAAACATTATAATGTTATATTAATTCATGTTTTAAAGATATTACAAAATGTTTTTGAAACAAACAATATTGCATAATTTTTTACTTAATTAATAATTTTATTCTTTTTACATAATGATCGCAAAAGAGGCTAAAAATTTTTTAAAAAGTTAATTTATATTTTAAAATAAAAGACATTACAATATTTTAAAAATTTTTTTTACTTTTGAAAATTTTTTTTTAACATAAACTAATAAATAAGTTTTTCAACTGTTAAATTATTTCTTAAATGTTTTTTTTAAAATATAAAATTTATTAAATTTCAAAAAGTAGTAAATTTTTTATATATGAGTAAATATATTTTAGTATAAAAATTTTGTTTTATGTTAAAATTAAAATTCATGAATTTTCTTGCAATTGGGGTTAATTTATTGATAAAAAAATAAATCCGCATTTTGAGTGTAACTTTTTTAAAATTTCTAATATAAAATAAAACAAATTTTGTATAAATAAATGTTAGGGAAATTGTAATTGGGAAAAAGATAATATTAATTTTAAACATTTAAGATATAGATTTTAGGGATATTGCTTATAGAAAAATGACCAGTAATCGTTTCAAATATCAAAAAATTGTTTTAAACGCAATAAAATTTTATAAAATGAATCATTTTTAGCGTATAACAAATGTATAATTTTTTTTAATACTAAAATTTTGCATAGAAATGTTTATTGTAAAGCATAATTATTGGAGAATTAAAATTAACAAGCAAAAATTAATAATTCGCGCACTACTACAAAATAGTTGTGCCAAATATTGACATTTACACTATATGATAACGCTTTACAGTACTGATTGAATGTTACTTGCACAATACTGGCAGTAAGTATTGGTTTAGTACTAATGCAATGCTATAGTTAAGTACAATTGTAGAAAAATCTTCTTGTTCTTTAATAATAAATTTAGAACTATAAAAAAATTTTGGACTAACTCTCCTACGGGTTCGAAAACCACTCTCTAAATCTTAATCAGCGATACCTCGCTGATTGTCAGCGGATAGTCGCTAATTCAAATACCTATAAGTATACCACTGAGAATCAGCGAATAGTCGCTGGTCCAATCAGCGGTGACGTATTATCGGTTACGCTACGAGTATTTGACACTTCTGCGCACACGCAGAGTTGGCTGATTTCTTCAATGACATCCACTGATCTTCAGTAACTTCCACTATTTTTCAGCGGAAACTTCGTTCACTGATAAAAACAGCGATTTTTTCGCTGATTCAGATTTAGAGAGCAGGAACTATCAATTGCCGGTTTATTTTTCTTGTCTTTGCCAATTCTTGTTCTTTCATAATCTATATATAAACTGTTTTTAAAGAAGGTTTTAATTTAGAACTGATTTTAGTAATAAAGAAATAGAAACAAATAAAGTTTTATTATCATTTTTTTTTTTTTTACTAAATTAGTAACTTTATTTTTAAAGTGAAAACAAAACTTATGTTTTCCAATATAAATGAAAAATTTATTTAAATTTAATCTTGATATAATTAAAAAAAGAAAAAAAATTATATTCATTTGAAAACATATAATAATTACATAATTGTAACTTTAAATGAAAATTAATGTTTACAACGAAAAATAAACGCAAACATCAATAACGAAATAAAATTTAACACTAACGAGGAATAAAACATAGGACAAGAATTACTTTTACTATCAAAATTTTTAAAATGCGATAAATATACAAATGATTCTAATTAACGTATATACCATAACAATTAGTTAAATTATTTAAATATATTCTTCATATTATTCCTTTATATTGAAATATATTCTTACATTTGTCTAATTATTCTAAGTATTCCATATTCCCAAATATTATGAAGTATTCCAAAATATTCTCAAGTATTCACAAATATTCTAAGTATTATGAATTATTCATTGCTAAAAATATATTTTTATTACGCCCTAAATGAAATTTGTTCACACCTAGTTGACCACTTTTTGTGATGATTGCTATAGCTGTTGTAAGTTGTATAAACATGAAAGTATACGTTATAAAAAACATATTAATCGTTCCTACTGAATTCTTAACACATTACATAGTCTTTGTAATAAATCTAAAAATTAATAACATATCAAAGCTATAAAGCTAATTATAAGCTATTATAATAATTAAAAAATAATTTTTCTTAATTTATAATGATGTATCCAAGACAAGAAGAAAAATTCAAAGTATTCCCACGGCTGAAGAAATAAAATTTTTTTACGCTTAAAACTGGTTAATAATTTAGTTTAAACTTATTTTTTTATTTAAGTTTTATGTATCTCAAAAATTTGTGTTATAAAAATAACAATATTTCATGTTAAAATACATAGAACGTCTCTATAAACTAAAGTTAATACCTAAAGGTAAAAAAATTGTCAAGATAAGGAAATTTAAATTGTTTTAAAAAATTATTTTTAATAAGTTAAAATGATATAATGAAAAATAAATTGTTAAATTAAACATGAAAAAGTTATATTTTATAAAAAACAAACAATTAAATAAAATAATTACATTTTTATGGAAAATAAACATTATATATTTCTAAGAACCCAATGGGAAATACCAGTGTAGAGCAGATGTTCACCACTGGCTTAATACTCAGACGATTGTTAGACATAGTCTTGCCGAACCTCGAAAATAATTACTTGCACAGTAAAGAACTTTTTTTTCGCCATAGCTTGAACGAGCTAATAAAAATAATAAATAATAATTAATAATTAATATTTAACAAAATATTAATTATGTCGATGAACATTATGTTCAAAAAGGGTTTAAACTAAATGGAAAAAAATCAGCGTAACAATAGTTTGCATTTTCGTTGTGATACAAACATGCAAAGTTGATACTTGTAAAAATCAAGGAAAAAACCATGTATTTTTTGATTTTCAAAAATTCGTAAAAAACGTAAAAAATTTTTTGGTTTTTTGATTTTTCGTATAGTAGCGTGGGGATAGTGCAGCTGCTATTTCCAAGTTGTTTTAATACAGTACGATTTTTTTTTTAACAGAGCTATAACATTTTAAAGTGAGGGCTCTATACTTTTTGACCCGATAGTAGGCAGTAAATTTGAATCTCTCTTTCTGTATTAAAAGAAAATAAGAAAAAAAAGATTCAACGAGCTTCAGCCGCCTCTGTGGATATCTTTCATCGAGGCATATTAAATAAAGCATTTTTTAAAACTTTGGAATGATCTAGTGTCTGGGTTTTAGTACCTTTTAGTACCAATTAAATTTCGATTGTCGAAGAGGCATATAAAGAAATTAATATCCTTTACAAATCGTATAGTTTTAAAAAGCTGAATAGTATAATACAAAAGAAGTGGAAAAAAAATTATAAATATGCACTAAGTAATGAACATGATGATGCAATTATTACTATAAGTCGACAGAATATTGCCAAAAGAAATAGGATTACATTCGATGCGATTACGAATTATTTAGTCAAGAACAAAGATTTAGATATTCTGAAGGGAAAAATAAGACGTAATCTTGTAAAAAATGTCATGGTGAAGTATTTATAGGAGTTGAATCTATAAAAACGACTCATATGAATACTTGCAGAAATTACGTTCATGAAAATCATCACGAAATGAAAGAGACAATTTTAAAACGTTTAAAACAAAACAAAGAATTTGAAAATAATTCCGATACAAATTGGAGTGAAGTTTCAGATATAAAATTAGTGAACGATAATTTACCAATTTACAATATTTCATGAAAGCGTAAAATTTCAATAAAAGAATAAGTTCAACCGCCAAATCACATAGAGAATATGGTTATTAAAACAGAATCACCGGAGACTGAAAAAGAAAAAATATCTGTTAACGAAAGAACTGAAAGTTCATTTATTTTAAAAGAAGTCCGAATACATTTAAAAAGAATTCAATTTCCTGTTAAAGAAATTACTAAGACAATCAATGAAATAGAAATGGCAATGGAAAACAGAAAATCGATTAATAACTAATCGATCGATTATTTGAAACTGTTAAAAATAAATCGATTTATTGACACTCAAATTCGATTTTATTAGATTTTTTTTAATTGAGAAAAGCAAAAATTGCGGTATACTTTATTTTTTCTTAGAACAATATTTAATTAATTTTTCATAAAATTATGTTCGTATTATAATAATATAAAATAGTATTTTAGAATGGAATAGTAGATTTGTAAATAATTCAAATTTTTTTTTTTCAAATTAATCATCACTGAAATATAACTTTCATGGAATTGATACAAAAATTAAAGAAAAAAATTAATTTATTTTTAAGAGTTTTTTGTAAGTTATTATATTGTATGAAAAAACTTATTCAATAGTAATATCACTCACTAAAACCCTAAAGATGATATATTCAAAAAGGTCAAACTTCCAAGTATTACATTATAGAAGATATTAATAAAAAACATTACAAATCGTCCAAAGTTACCCTATTTGACGGTAATAATCAAACAAAGAAAATTGCACTAATACTTTCCTCTAAAATATTAGACTTCATTATTAGAATAATGCCGATTCTTATTAAATTAAAATCGATTGTAATAATTTTATTTATTCGCTGAAGTATTCGATTTTCGATTAAAATAGATTTCTAGTTCACCATCCCTAACAATGAAAATAAAACATTTTCCCGATAGTATGGTATAGTCTATAACGACAAATTTATTCACGAGAAAAAAAAAATTAAAACGTTTGAGGGGGCTAGGGTGTTTTTTTTAAATACTTTTTAGTACAAAATAAACGGTCAAATTGACTCTCCCTTTCTGTATTAAAAGAAAAGAAGAATCAAAATGCGACAAGCTTCGCCTGCCTCCATTGTGCTTTCTTCTAGAGGTACTTAAAAAAATTTTTTTTTTCAGACAGCCATATTGGATCGGCAATTTTGAATTTTGAAAATCTAATGTCAGATAATAATGTAAGAATATCAGATTTGTAGTCAGCGATCCCTAAAACCATTAAATAACAAGCTGCGTCTACATTTATAAATATAGAATTTATAATATACTTTTGCGACACAGACTGCTTTTTGCTTAATACTGCCTAGTAAATAGGAAGGCAAAAATTTGAAATAATAAAGGTTGCAACACTGAGAAAAATAGATATTAAGCTTTAAAATCTAAATATTAATGGGAAAAATATCTTTGACAGTGAAATATGTAAAATCTTAGATGTTAAAATTTAATATCTAAGATATTGGAAAAATATTATAGTCATTTACAAATTATACTTTTAAACATCTGAGATATTGAACCATAACATCTGGATGATATGCATTATAATCTTTTTTTTAATATCTAGTATATTAAGATTTTTAATATCCAGTTTTCTCAATGAAAGTATTGTCAAACAGCTATGGCGCAACACTGTACAAGTTTTTTAAAAAAATTATCACAAGAACAAAAAAAAAAAAAAAAAAAAAAAAAAAAAATTTTTTTTTTCATTACTCGTGAAATAGGAATTAAAAATAATGTAACAACGAAATGGTAAATTATTTAAGCAATACCTAACGTTCATACAATGCTTATTGAAAAACAAATGCAATAAAATTCTTATACAGTTTTTAGTGGAAAAGAATTATTATTTGATTTTCTGTGATATAAAATGCTTATTAATAAATATTGTGTGCAAAACAGTTGCTACTCATAGAGCAAAAAATGTAACACTAAATAAATTTTTTTTATTAGAAAATTATAATGAAATATTTTAGAATATCATAAGGTATTTATTGTTATTAGAAAATTGAAAAATTGATTATCTCTTACTTATTAAGAAATATTGTTTAAACAATTGTAATGAAAAATTATATTTAATTTAAAATTTTTGAAAACTAATAATGTTAGATAATTTAAAATTTTACTTTTTAACGTAGAATTTTGAAAGTAAAATTTTATTTTCTTATGCAAATACTATTATAGTATCAACTATTTAAACTTATTGAAATTATTAAAAAAAAAAAAAATTTTTTTATTTTAATAAAGGGGCAGTACACATAATACGTCAAGCGATTTTTAACGATTTCAGCACCACCCCAACACCCATGTCACACACTGTCCCATACATTAGGCGCCATTTTTTCTGTAGGTGGTCACAAATGTCTTGACCCCCACCCCCCCTCCCCATGTTCGCGTGACAATTTATTTGTACGGCCTATAAATTTATTTATTTATTTTGTTTAATAATAAGAATATTTAACTATTATTCAAAATTTTATTTAATTATTGTAATTAATTATTATTATTATTAAATATTATAATTTATTTATAATTAATTATTATTAATAATAATATTAATAATAATAATTTAAAATTATTTAATTATTAAAAATTATTAAAAAATTATGACGTAATTTAAGAATTACGTAAAATGTTAAATGCAATAAGTAAAGTAATTTAATTAAATTTTTAAAAATTTATTTTAATTTATTTTATTTAAATTTATTATTTCTAACTTTTACATATTTTTTTTTTTTTAATCTTTTACTGAATTATTGTATATGTGAATAATAATGAAATATTAAAATTTTATTCTACACATATGTCGTAAGAATAATGGTTAGAGAGTTAGTCTGTTAGTCATTAGGTAGTTGATATTTAGATTCCCCTCGTCAGCAATTTTGTTTATTATTATTATATGTTTGCGATATTCGTAGATTAAAATCGTAAATTACTAAAATTTGAAAATCTCATGGACACTTACTATAATTGTTTATTATTTAATTTTTAAATGTTATAAATAATTATTTTCTACTTTGTTTACTATATCCATTGTTAGTTTCCATCTTTAATACAATTTTTTTAAGAAGAGAAATATTCAATAAAAAATAAATATTTATTAATAATATTTACAATTTTGTTGTTGAATTATTTTTAATTAGTAATTTACGACTAATTAATAAAAATAAGACATTTCTTGCGTTAATATTCTAAGACATAAATGGTCAAGTGCTACGCCAACAATTTCTAACACAACACTGACTGTCAACATTAGAAAGCGCTATAATCCCAGATTAATGCAAGTACTTTCTTTCATTGTAGCAGCAATTACTGCCAATGCAGAAATCGCCACTTCTATTCACGATTACCGCACTGACCCCTGTCGGGTTTTCGTGATATGTCACCGATTTATTGGCCCCGACCAGGACAAGACCGTGCTTAACCCAAGAATCTACAAACAGCGCATAATGGGATTTTTTTTTTACAATTTACTATTCAAAACTGTCTAAAGCCTAAAATCCTTAAAAGGTTTCAGTATTTTTTATTTTAAATTAAAGACGAATAAATTATTAAAACATCCATAAAGGATAATTTTCTAGTTATTAATTGTTTATAATTTTTATTTTCAAAATTTAAATAAAATTTAACAAATTAATAAAATTTTTTAAAAAATGATGATTATTTTCTTATTCCGTTGCTACATATTATATGAATAATTTCAAATTAATACAATATAAATACCACACAATTAATAAAACAGAAATTAATTTATATCAACTGTTACAAACAATATTAATTAAGAAATAGTTAACTTTGATTTCTTGAAATAAGTTATTTTTTAATTATAAAAGAAAAATATTCTTCAAATGAACTAAAATTAAAAAGAAAATATAAAAAAAAAATTTTTTATTGGAAAATAATAAAAGTTAACTACTTTTTAAATATTGTTTTTTATAATAATTGAAATATATATTATGTGGACGTCCACATGAAAAGGGACCATTTTGGCACTATTGGAGTTATATATATATATATATATATATATATATATATATATATACATATGGGCGTATTTCTGGCAAAATTTAGAAAATTTTGAGTTGTCTTAGAAATTGTTTGATTAAAAATTCGCTGAGTTACGGAATTTCAAAGTTCTGGAAAGTTATTCAGATAAGAATTGTTTAAAGTGCAGGGCACCTTAAAGATGAAAGTCGAATAGGTTTTAAATTTTTAAAAACCTTCTCCCCTATTAATTTTTAAAAATTTCGTACTAAAGTATGAAAAATCGACAATATGGGCAATTTTATAAAACGGACAGTTTTTCTATTAAGAAACAATTTTTTTACAAGATTAATGATTAGGTATAATTTTATTGTGTCATTTCAAGAAAAAGAATATATATTAAACTTATTTAAAATTTTTTGACAGTCTCTATTATAAAAAAATTGACGCAATATTAAAATTCTTATTTAAACAATTACGAAAAAAAGAGTATAACATCAATATATATGGTTCTTCTGGGAAGTTATTCAGATAAGAATTGTATACAGTCAAGGACACCTTAAAGATAAAAAATCTAACATAAAAATAAACAAAAAAAGGGAGAGTAAGGTCAAGTTTCAAAATGAGTGAGGAGATAAAACGATTGGTGATTCTATTATGTATGCACACTTGTAACGCACAATATTTTTTAAAAATGTTGCCAAACAAATAGTAATTATTTTTTTTAACACTGGATAAAATAGTTTTGAAGATAATCGGCCCTACTCAGGCAAAAGAAAATGACCGACAAATTGGAATACAGATTTTTTACAATCTGGCTGCAATATTTTAACTTAGGATCAGCCAGACTGAGACCACAGTCGACCAAAGCAATTGGAAAATAAATTTTTTGTAACTTTATCAGACATAGTTTAATAGACAATAAGCACAAATCAGACCATAATAAGTCAGGCAAACATAAAGTATAGTTTTTAAAAACTTTGACAACAGTAGTAGGCCAAAACCTTGACTGAAAACAAATAATGAAAATCGGCCATACTTTTAATGCCGACCTATTAACAGGCAGAGATGGGCAAACTTTTGCCCGACCTTCCAACTCTGTCGGAATACAAAAATTTTCACCTTAATACATTCTAAAAATTTTTTAATTAATTATTTTTACAATTTTTTTAGACATTTTATTTGAAAATTCTTACTTTTAGATATTATATATTAGTAATGATAATTATAATATTAATTCTTCAAAATTCAAAGTTACTGATATTGTAAAAATTTAATATGTTCACTAAAAGTAAAATGAAATAAAAATTATATTTTATGTATGTAAACATTTTTGAAATAATTTGTATAAAAAAGATGAAGATGAAAATTTTTAATAAAATTTATAAGAGATTGTTAATAAATTTAATTCATTTATAAAATAAAGAGTTTATAAAAAATATTAAAAGAATAATTGAACGATCAAACGAACTTACCTGAAGTAAAGTTCGATCGTAATTATACGAACGCCTCGTTTGAGATGATAATTTAAATGTAGTACTACTTCGCTCCGCGATGTGTAGCCACAACTTTAGAGTGAAAATGAAAAAAGAAGTTTGAAAAACATAAATATAATTATTAAGTAACAAAAAACGTAGTTATTTATGTAACTTTCTTACCAAGAATTACGGATGCTACTGTATCTTTTGGCTTAACAATTGGCCTATTGTAAAAAGTATCGAAAATTTTCGACTTTTCAGACCATCCAGCTGAAGCTTCCAGTACATTGATGCTAATTCCTCTCTGAAAAGCTGCAGATGATGATGCGTGTCGAGTACTGTGACCAGTGAATCCTTCAATTCCACTGTCCCTTAAGACGTTTTTCAGCCATTTACTGAAAGTCTGTACCGAAATAGCTACGTGAGGCTTTTTTATCGTAATAAATAGACTGTTGGTTCCTCCTCGTAAAGGTCCAGTTACTTTTATGTAATTTTCCAGAGTCAGAGCAGCGCACCACTCTAGAGAGAGTATTTGAAGAAAGGAATGACGAGTAACGGTTGAGATTTTCCTGGTTTGGATGTTTTTATTAAGCTCGAAATACTGATTTCATACCCAGTGCTTGTTTTTGAAATGTCGTTAAGGTTTATCGATGCAAGAGTTTGTGCCTTCTGTGCTGTTGCTAGCGCTAAGAGCATGGCAGTTTTTTGTATGATCTCGAGGAAGGCCGATTTATCAAGTGGAAAAATACTCGCCAATTTTTGAAGAACAATGTCCGTACTCCAAATTTTATCATATTTTCGTTTAGGAGGTTTTGATCGAAATACTCCTTTGAAAAAACGTTTTATATATATATATATATATATATTGTCCGAAATATTGTTAATTTGTATGAACGAGATTGCTGCTCTCATTGAGTTTAAAGAGCCATAAGAAGCACCTGCATTGAGTTTCCCGGATAGAAATTTTAAAATTGAGTTAACAATAAAATCGTATGGGTCCAGATTTTCATCGGAACAGAATTTCCACCACTGTTTGAGAGCCGATACATACTGCTTTAAAGTGTTTAAGAACAAAGAGGCCAGCATTACGTTAATAGATTCATCTGGCAGGCCTTTTCTTATGAAAGCTCGTGTGATACACGACCTGCCATTAACGAAATCTTCCCGGCTAGATGTTGAGATCTGAAAGACGAAGTGAACAATTTTAAGGAAGGTTGAAAAATGATCGGTTCCTGTTTCAGCATTAATTTGAATAAAGGGTACCATGGTTGGGAAGGCCAGTATGGTACTACCAGTATTCACACACTTTTATCTGTTATAATTTTTTGTAAGACTCTCGCGACCAGTGAGAATGGTGTGAAGGCGTAAAAATACCAGTTAGCCCAATTTTGCGTGAATGCATCTATCAGTCGCGTTTCTGGATCTCTATATCTCGCACAGTACAATTTGCACTTCCTATTGTTTCTCGCAGCAAACAAATAGATTTCGGGCTGACCACAGTGTTCCGTGATTTGCAGAAGAACGTGTTGACTTATTTACCACTAAGTGTCGCGATTTTTAACTCTAGATTCCCTATCAGGTTCCGTGTTTTCCTCGGAAGGAATGTATGAGGCATACAATAGTAAATTCCGCCTGGCGCACAATTGCCAAATTTCTCGGGCAATATTATTAAGGCCCAATACATGTGTGCCGCCCATATTATTGACGTACGCGATAGCTTTAGTATTATCTGACCAAAGTAATACCTCGCAGTTTCTAAGATTTAATGCAAAGCATTTAAGAGAAAATAGGGCAGCCTTGAGTTCTAAGTGATTAATGTGTAAATTACTTTCATCTTTTTTCCAAAAGCCTCTAGCTGTCTGACAGTTGGACGAAGCCCCCCAACCTGACAGAGAGGCATCTGAAAAGATTTCTATAATAAAATTATTTTTTCTGATTTTCTTCGAAGCACTTGGCAGAGTGTTTTCCCACCACTCGAAGTCTTCACGAAGATTCTGATCCAGGTGCATTTTTCTGTCAAAATTGTCATTATTAAAAATAAGGGTACTGTTTTTCGCAAATTCAATTCTTTTTATATATACAGGACCGTATTCTACTCCTGGTGTAACCGCAACAAGCGATCCTATTAATTGCGCGAATTCCCAAATCGTGCATAGATTTTTAAGTTTGAATTCTTGGACTGATTTTTTCAGGTTCTCTTTATTTTTGGGAGTTGGTTCAACAGTGAGGTGACGAGAATCTATAATAAAACATAAAAATTGGCAACGCCTGCTTGGAATAATATTACTTTTTTCAAGATTTAATATTATAAAACCTATTTTTTCTAAGAATCGAATTGATGTTTGAATGTTTTCTAAACATTCATTGTAGTCTCTTCCAAGGCAAAGTAAGTCATCGAGATATATACAAGATAAAAAACTCTTTTCCCTGAGATAATTGACTACCGGCTTCATAATTTTGGTGAAGATAAAGGGGCTGACACATAAACCGAAAGGAAGACACGTATATTCATGTAGTTCGTCGAGAAATTTAAATCGCAAATATTTTCTACTTTCTCTGTGTATTGGAACTAATAAGTATGCATCTGTCAAGTCTAGGTTAGCCATAAACATCCCCGGCGCAAGTAATTTAGTAGCGGTCCTCAGATCTTCAAGTTTAAAATGTGGTGCTATTAAGAATTTATTAAAGGCTTTAAGATTGAGTATAAATCTGTCAGAACCGTCTGTTTTTGATCTAAGAAAATAGGGTAATAAGAACTGATCCTTGAGTGGCCCGCAT
The DNA here is from genome assembly GCA_032872505.1 of Leptopilina syphax. Lineage (NCBI taxonomy): Eukaryota > Metazoa > Arthropoda > Insecta > Hymenoptera > Figitidae > Leptopilina > Leptopilina syphax. The sequence goes on from JAVJHT010000012.1 coordinate 255,852, forward strand.
TTTCTAACTGCACCCTTGTCAATTAATTTTTTGATGGCAAGTCCCTGCCTAGTTTGGTCTTCGAGAGATATTTTTATAGAATTATGAAGAATAGATTGTTCAACTTGTTTAAAGGGCTTAATTTTATAGCCACTTATACAATTTAAGACAAAATTATCATTTGTAATTTTTGACCACTCATCAAAGAAGAATTTTAATCTCACACCAACTGCGCTTACCTTTAACGTCTGTTCTGGTTCCTTTTCTGATACGCGGCTGTTGGCGATTTTGGATGCGAGCTTTGCTGTGCACGGCACTTGAGCGACTCCTCGAGTTCTGCTGATATTTGTTCTGACCTCTGTACTTGCTGTTTGTCCCCTTGATTCTGAGGTCGACGATCCGATGGACCTTTCCCGTTTAAATATTGTGAGGAAGTAGTTTCTTTTCGAGGTTTAGATTGCAGTTTCATCTGCTGTCCAACTTTTTCCATAGCTTTCGCTTCCGCTAGTTTTTCGACAAGCTTCTCTCCATATAAGAAAATTCCAGCCTTGGTTTTATTAAGAACGTACCTAACACTTGGAGTTATTCCACGATTTATGAAGGCTTTGCGGACATCTGATAAATTTTTATGAATATCGCACAGTATTTGACCAGCGTCCCAGAGTATGCTAATTAGTTCTAATTTATCACTATTTTCGTCTTTATTGGTCAAAAGCCTTGTTAATGCTTGTCCAACAGCCGCCGTGACGACACCGACTTTATTTTGAGTTTCTGAAAAGCCCCTGTCACGTTTTTGCGCATTTTCTTGTAAGAAACTGTCAACCTCGGGATTTAACAGTGGAGCTTGGAGATTGCAAAATCCCTTTAACGGAAAACTGTCAATTATTTTATTCAGGTCCTCCTTTTTAAGTCATAAGTCCAACCATACTTTCCAACGATAAGTGATGTCGGAGTTAAGATACAACTCTTTAGTTTTAATGACTTTCGGATTCTCTCCAAGAATGCCCAGAACGTTAGCATCAAGCATGGGTAATTCTTGATTTCCACCTGTAAATATTTACTTTATTAGAAGCTAGAATGTATTTGCAAAGCATTTGGACAGAAATTTCGGACTATGTTCTACCTCTTGTGCAGACTCAGTCTTATTTGCATTTAGAATTGATAGAGAAAAAACCTCATCATTTAATGGAAACCTTGTTCTGCCTCTTGTACAGACTCAGTCCCTTACGAAAGTCGGTATAATTAACATCAACTTCAATAAACATTAATAACAAACCTTTTAAATCGCCCTTTGGTGGAGTCTTAGTCCTGGAGCGACGTTTGTTAGTTGAAGATCTAGATGAGGATCTAGAACGAGTTCTTGAATGTCGAGATGGTGAACTTGAGGTTGCCCTTGAACGCCTGTGAGATCTAGATCGGCTGCGTGGACTTTGACAGCGGAAGCGCGATGTTTGACGCTCATGTGAACGACGAGAAATTGAACGTGATTTCGATCGATTACGAGAGTAATTTAAGCGTGATCGTGGACGACTCGTACGTCGCGAGCCTGACCGAGACGATGAACGGCGTATGCTCCTGCGCCTTGAATTATTTCTCGTCTGCTTCTCAATCGTTCTCGAACTGCATTTTTGAGGTTAAGAATTCTTTCCATTAAATTCTCCATTTCTGTCATTTCTGGGAACTTCTTTGAATTTACACTATTGATGTGAGTTATAACAGTAACACACACTTGCGATAAAAGCTTAATTTTTCACGGTGGTAACTTATTAATAAGAAAAAACAGATTCTTTCACTCTAAAGTTGTGGCGACACATCGCGGAGCGAAGTGGTACTACATTTAAATTATCATCTCAAACGAGGATAAGTATAATTAAAAATATATCAATTAAAAACTTTTATGACAGTAATGTTTATGAAATTAAATAATTTAAAAACTATAAACTTTTAATAACATTTTAATATATAAAATCACGTAATATTAATCATTTTGTTTTCAGTTTAATCATGGAATGTGTAATTTGCATTGCAAATTTATATGATGGAGACGCCGGACACATAGTGTCTATTAGATGCGGGCATGTATTTCATAATACATGCCTGCAAGAATGGAGAACGAGGTATTTAAAAAATTTTTTTTTTATAAATACATATGTAAATTATAAAATAATAATTATATTATATAATAAAGAATTTAATTTTAATATTTATCTTCAGAAATAAAAAATGCCCAATTTGCAAAGCAGAGGACAAAAAAAGTCCAATAAGACTTTTTTTAAATTTAAATTTAATTGACGACCTGAAGAGAAAAATTGACGATTCCGAGAAGATGATGAAGGAAATAATAGAAAGAACGAAAGAAGAAGAGGCTAATTTAAAATGGTAATATTGTAGGATTCAAATTCCAAAATAATTAATTTAGTTCGAAGTTTAAGTTTATTATGTAAAACTGGAAAAAGGAATTATACATATGACATAAGAACAAAGGAATTCTATAAGTTTAATCAATCATAAAAAAGATCTTTACTCTGGGTTACCGAAACATCGACTGACTCATGGTCTCTTTGCATCGCAGGCCATGAGTCTCTAGTCGTGTTATCTTTTTTTAATTTTCATATTCTTATTTCACTCTTGCATACAGTGTTCAAAAGTTCCACGTGCATTCTCCGAAATAAAATAACACCAGTTTTATACACTGAAATTGTTTTAATTAAGAATTATCTGCATTATCATTTTCATGACGATCCGTCTCCGTTTAATAAAAATTTTAAAAAAACTTTGTTTTCTACTTTAAATAGAATTACAAACTCTAGAAATGACTACAAATATAAATGTTATGTTTGTAAAATTTATTCCTTAATTTTTTTTTCAATAATAAAGATATTAATTAATTTATATTGAAAATTAAATTTTTAAAATTTTTATTTTTCAGCATAAACGAATTACTTTTAGATGAGAATAACGCATTGAGAAATAAAATAAATAATTTAATAATGAAAAAAAAGATTTTGAAACAGGAACTAAAAAATGAAAGGTAAAACAATTGATATATTAATTTTTAATTTAATAAATAATAAAAAAAAAATTATTTAAATGAAATAATAAAAATTTTTTAATTACAGAGAGAAAAATGAAAATAATTTAAAAAAACATGAATTAGCCTCAACCTCATCATCTTCGTCCTCCTCTAATTCCGAAGAAATGAAGAACAACGGAATCCTCGTTAATAATAAGAAAAGAAAAAGAGACAATTTAAATAAAAACACATCTGACATTAACGAGGATGAAGTAAATGGAAGAAAGAGGAGGAAGGATAATAAAATTGACGACATCAGATTAAATGAAGAAGTGACTATAATTCCATGTATTAGGTTAAATTAATTTTATTGTATAAATTTTTTTTTTTTATTTTTTATTGTATTTTTGTTTGTTTGTGTTTTGTTATCTGACTAATTTTTTTTAAATAAAAAGCTTGACATACTTTTTCCTTTAGAGAAAAAGTAATAATTAATAAGTTATTCATTTAATTCAAATACCATAACCGTAACAAAATAAAATATTAAAACCGAATAGATTGAAATATGTGTTATAAAACTTTTTAAAACACTTAGAATAAGATTAAAACAGATTTATTAATAAAAGAAAATAATGAAATACAAAAGTTTAATATAACCAAAATTCACAGCTCGACAACTATTTGTCTTCTCGTTTCTCGAATTTAACTCTCGGATACAAATAACACAGTTCTCGACACGATACGCTCGTTTAGCTCGTCTCGAATACGGACCCTTGTCCTCGACTCACAATCCTCGACGCTGTTCTCTCGGAGAACCTCTCGCTCGGCTCGTTCGAATCAATCTGCCGATTTTGCGCTCACACCCCAAAATTGGTGGGGCTAAACCAGACACCCCATGGGGTTAAATCGGACACGGCTAATTAATTAAAGACAGAGTCATAAATTTTCATTTTTTTTTTATAGAAAAGTCAAAACAATTTTTTGTTTATTTATTTGTAGGTAGTTATATGCAAATAATATAATATAAAATGTAAAATATGTAATTAATATAATATAAAATGAATTACAGTTTTCAGACTTGCTTGTTTTCAGCAACTCGCTTGCTAATTCGTGTTTTAAAATAAATTCTTTATTTATTTATTGATAAAGTGGTTCTATGCAAAGAATATAATATAAAATAAGTCATTAATATGAAATAAATTATAGTATTCGCAAATTTGATTGTTTTTTATCACGACATCCGATTTAGCACCGCACCGTCATCTAATAATTAACCTGCAATAATTTTTTTCTTCTTAACGTTTTCCATTAATCTTTTTTTCTACTAAACTCAGTACACCTTGGGCTATAAGAAAAATTGCCGTATGATATTTATACTTTAATTATAACGATAAAAACCAAAAAAAATGAGAAAAAAATTTTTCTACTTTTAACTCGAAAAATGACATTTTCACACATTAACGGCAACTATTAATACAAGAAAAATGACACGTCCCTAAAACCTAATGCAGTATATGCTATTTTTGTCCTACCTGAACGGAAAGTATGTCATTTCTGGCAATTAGAGCGGGCGAAAAGTAACTCATTTCCACCCAGAGGTAGGGGAAGATGGCGTAAAATATTTTGCGCACGCTCACCAACCTCTCCAAGCGAATTTTTAAAAATTTCAATACGAAAATGATTAAAAAATTAGTATTTGAATTGTATTATGATTTATTATTAGTGTAATAAAGTAAAGAAAAAATGTAATATCTTTAACCATAATACAGAAAGCTTTCTTCACAATTAAATTTGTAGGATAAGTATAGTTAAACGATCATACTTATTTTTGAATAGACAATAATAATTTACACAGTCATGTCGGAATAGGTTTATAAAAAACATTTTTGATTTTTAATATACGACATTAAATAAAAATTAAAACTTTTGTTAAAAGAATTATAAAAAATTCTCTTAATTTTTATAAATTTGACTGATATCGATTGCAAGAAATTATTTGGAAATGTTGTACTTATGTGAAATGATTGTACATTTATATTCCTATAAAAAATTTGTTATTTTGCTTTTTCAATTTATTATAAACAATAAATTAACTAAGAAATTTTTATTAATTGATTGGAAGAAAAAATTTAGGATAATCGTTTTAAAATTTGTGACAGTGGATTTCTTTGTCTTATTACCAAATTTTTAATTAATAACAAGAAATTTGCGAATGGGAACGTACAGTATGATCTTATTGGTGCTAACATTTGCCTAACATCATAAGATAAATGAATTGTGTTATGAAAATTAAGAACTTGCATGTCTTTTCCATATAATTTAGTCAATTGAAAAAAAAAAATTTTTTTTTTAAAGTATTTCAGCTTAATATGTATGAGTGACTAATAGAGTTAAATGGCACAATATCCGATTTGCAAATGAAAATTTTATAAAATAAACTTCTTTGGATATAACAAATTTAAAAATTATAGGGCCGACAAACAATAAGAAATACCTAAATTGCGTCGCTTTCAAAATTGGATAAATACAATATATCTTAAAGGTTTTTCTTTGGAATTCAGAAGGAACAAAACATTTTAATGCTGATAATAATTGAATATAAATTAATGACGCATTTTTATTCCAAATTAGCATTTTTATTTTTAATAATAATCCATCTTTCTAAAAAAGCTTTCATGAATTCCTAATATAGAAAATGCATATAATTGAAAAAAGCCTGGCGCAATGTATCAAATTGTGGGATATTAAAATGTGGATTTAACATTTGGTATATAGTGAAGATTATGTTTCACATTCATCGCAGAAAATAGAGCTTCTCTTTAACTAATTATCGTTGATGTCATTTGAAATATAAACAGGAACAAAAATTTCTAAATATTAAATCAGCTTATTGTAAAAAAATAGTATATATTTAATGTACGAATGCAATTTAAAAAAAAAAAAAACAAAAAAACAAACAAAAAACAAGAGCGAAACAGGACTTTGTAGAATTTAATAGTGTCAAGTCCCACAATTAAATTTTAAAAATAATTTTTAAAATAAAAACGTTTAAAGGACCATTCGTTATGGGTTTAAAGTACATTCTAAAAAAAAAGAAATTTAATTTTACTCTCTTTGAATGTAAAAAAGGGATTAAAACAAGAGCATTGACGGGTTTCGCTATTCTCCTTGGTATTCTGTCACATTATTAACTTTAAAAAATTATGTTAAAAAAAAAATTAAAATGACATTAGGTTTGAATAGAAATTACCTTCTATTAAAAAAAAATAATTTAAATAATTTTTTTTAAATAGAAAAAAAAAGAGAGAGAAACATGGCTTAACACGGCTTAGTAATATCAAATCGCACAAGTAACTTTAAAAAATTAAAATTAATAACAATAATAAATCGCTTAATTCGTCTATAACATTATATATTGAAAATTTTTTTTAATTTAAACATTAAAAAGAAAACAACTGAAAAGAAATGAGAATTATCACTATTATTATTAGTATTATTAAAGATTTTGAAATTCAAATTCCATTTACATTAATTATAAAAATTTTTAAAGTATAAATTTTAAAAATTTTTTAGAAAATAAAAATTTTAAAAATTGTAATTAATCGTCAACGTTGACAATATCTTCTACCTCTTCAACATTTGAATCGTCAAAAATTGTTAAAGTATTATTATTATTATTATTATTATTATTATTATTATTATTATTATTATTATTATTATTATTATTATTATTATTATTATTATTATTATTATTATTAACATTTTCATTTTCACCATGAAAATTTTCATCAAGTATTAATATTTCGTCTAACTCTTCATCTTCTCTAACATCAATAACGTCATTACCATCAAGACTATCATTATCTTAATTATCTACAACTGGATCATCCTCATTAATATCATGATCATAATTATCATAACTGTCACGATTATCAGTATCATTATTCTCATCATCTGAGAAAGTAAATAGATGAGAACTATTATGATCATCATCTTCATTGTTATTAGATGAAATTATTCTCGAATGATTGCTATCCTAAAATTTACAAAAAAATGAAAATTAAATAAAACCAGTTAATTTTAGAAATATTAATTATAAATAAATGATAATAAAATGAATATTTCATCCGACAAATAGTATCTGAAATGGGTGCAACTTTTTATTAAGTATATTTACTTACGGTAAATAAAATATTTAATTCTGCAATTAGTTTATTTTTAAAAATTTAATAGTAACTATTATTAGTTATCTTGTTTTTTTAAATATTAAAATTAACACTAATTTTTTCGTTTCTTGTCATTTCTTTTATTGGCACTTCATAAATTCTATTATGAATTTAAACTTCCATGTGAGCGTAGTATATTGGTTAGTATATTCGATTTCGATGCGAAATAATGTTAGATAGGTGTAGGTTCGAATCCCCAAACGTTATAAATTTTAAGTTAATGTAAATAAAATTGCGATAGGTAAATCGAAGATAAGATGAATGCAATATAAAGTAATAATAACGATTATGTAAAAATTGTATATTTATTTTTTTATCGACATTCACTAAATTGTTAGCACTAACTTTTGACTATTTGAGAATAATTCCGTATTAACCCTTTCACACCCAGGCATAACTAGACAGTTAAAAAAACGTAAGTGTAACGTTATTCATAGTTTTCGGGGTCGCTAATTACGAATCTGATATCAGAATTATAAAATTTTTTAAATTCAAAATGGCGTATCCAATATGGCGTGCAAATTTTTTACAGATTGATCAGATTGGCTTGGAAATTGTTACTCGAGGGTTTTTGAGGTCGCTGATTACGAATATGACATCATTTTTTAAAAATTCAAAATGGCGGATCCAAGATGGCGGACGATTTCTTTTAAATCGTTTAGTTTTACCAGAAACTTGTTACTCGGGGGTTTTCAGGGTCGCTCAATACGAATCCGGTGTTATATTTTTAAAATTGAAAATGGCGGATGCAATATAACGGACGTTATTTTTAAAATCGTTTAGTTTCACCAGAATCCAGTTACTCGGGGGTTTTCGGGGTCGCTGATTGCGAATCCAGTGAGAGTAGAAAGAAACAAGTCCATCTACTGACGGACATAAATAAATAAATACACAATCGCAATTTTATAATAAACTACAAACTCGTGATAAGAGACCATAAAAACCCTTGAGTGACAAGTTTCCCTCTAATCCAAACAATTTTTACATTTGTTGTCCGCCGTATAGAATCCTCCATTTTGAATTTTTAAAAATTAACTCTTAATTCGTAATAAGTGACTTAGAAAACCCCCGAGTAACAAGTTTCAGGTGAAATTAAACTGTTTAAAAAAAATCGTCTTCCATCTTGGATCCGTTATTTTGAATTTTAAAAAACTGATATTATATTCGTAATCAGCGACCCTAAAAACCCCCGAGTAACAAGTTTTATGCCAATCCGTTTAATTTTTACATTTGTCGTCCGCCATATTAGATCCGCCATTTTGAATTTTGAAAAACTAGCACCGGATTCGTAATCAGCGACCCCGATAACCCCCGAGTAACAATTTTTAGGCGATTTTAAAATATTTTAAAAATTCATGATTTTTAACAATAATTTATGAATTTTTTTAAACAATAGGAATTTTTTAACATGATCTAGGTTACTTATTTTTAAAGCCCTATTCTTCCTGAAGAGAACGCACTAAATTAGACTCAAAAGTATTAAGTTTCTTCAAAGATATTGAGGTTTTTGTAGGTGGGACGTATATGTCCCATGGGCGTGAAAGGGTTAACTAGTTAAAATAAACTGATTAATTTCGAACTTTATCGGACCAATTACGGTTTCACTAATTGTTCACAGACAGTATGGAATTAAGATTTTTTAGGACTAATTGCGGATGACAAAAACCTTACCATAAACAGAATTGTTTCAGAAAAAATTCTGATAACTCCAAAATCTGTCACGTTTTTTTACCAGGGTAAAAAAAGCGACAATGAAAAATCATAAAAATAGCTTTACATAAAACTATAAATTTTGGAAAAAAGAGTTCTGACTTAATATTCGAAAGAAAAATAAAGAGTTATAGACTTCTCTACCGGAAAAAAAGATTTCTATAAAAATTAAAAATTTATTAAGAAATTAAAAAAAAAATTATGAAAATAATATACGAGTTCTGAATAGAGTACTGGCATAGTTGCGAAAATTTTTAGGAGTAATTATAATAAAATTTTTTTACTAATTCCCGAATAAAAAAAATTATGGAACTTTGAAATTTTATCAAATTATAAAAATTTTAAAATTAAGATTTCTGAGAATTCTGATTAGATTTCTAAAATCGTTATAAAGAATTCTAAAAGTATTTATAGTGACATTTTGTTTTAAGTACAAAATCAAAAAAGTTATGGGACTTTGAAATTTTCTCAAATATTCAAAATTTTAAAATTCAAAGTTCTGAGATTTTTAATTTAATATTTCTAGAATTGTTCTTAATGAGTTCTATAAGTATTTCTAATGACATTTTGTTTTAAATACAAAAAAAAGAAAACAAAAAAAAAAAAAAAACAAAAACAAAAAATTAAAGGAAATTTGAAATTTTATAAAAATTTTAAAATTCAGAGTTCTGAGAATTCTGAAAAGAGTTCTGAAATAGTCATAAATGTTCTAAAAATTTTTTTTCAATAACACTTTGCTTTAAATTAAAAATCAAAAAATTTACGGGACATTTAAATTTTCTCAAAATTTCAAAATTCTAAGTTCTGAGAATTTTGAAAAAAGTTATGGGGAATGCTCATAAAGAGTCCAATTAGTATTTCTAATGACAATTGTTCTAAATCAAAAATAAAAAAAGTTTAAAAAATATAAAATTAAAAAAAAAAAATTTCAGAACTTATAAATTCAGAGTTATAAAAAAAAATGTTTTTTGCATCGTCATAAAGAGTTCTATAAGTATTTCTAATGACATTTTGTTTTAAATACAAAATGCAAAAATTTAATGGAATTTTGAAATTTTATCAAATTATAAACATTTTAAAATTCAGAATTATGAGACTTCTAATTAGAATTCTGGCATCATCATAAAAAGTTCTATAAGTATTTCTAATAACATTTTGTTTTAAATTAAAAATCAAAAAAGTTACAGGACATTAAAATTTTTTCAAAATTTCAAAATTAAGAATTCTGAGAGTTCTGAAAAGAGTTCTGGCATTATTGCAAAAAGTTCTAGAAGTAATTATAATGAAAATTTTCTCTAAGCACAAAATTTAAAAATTTTATTTCGAAATTTTCAAAAATGTAAAAAAATGAAAATTAATAGTTCTAAAAAATTGCATTTTATATAACAATTTTTATAATTAATAAAATAAAATATCAATGGTCTAAAAACATTATAGTATGTAAATTTATATATATATATATATATAAAATTTTTTTTTTATACGTTAATATCTTTTAATAAAAATGAAAAAAAAATATTAAAAATTATTAAATTAATCAAACTAACATTTTAAAATCAAATTATAATTTTATGATAGATTTATATAAATAAATAAACTGCTACTTTTAATTAGTTATAAATTTCTAATACCATTTTTTAAATTAATTTTAAAAATTGAAAAATTTAATTATTTTTAAACAAATAATTTTAAATATTATTGTATTCAATTTACATAAAAAAAAAAAAAATAAAATAAAAAAAAAAATATTGGAAGAGAAATAAAAAGGAAAATTTTTTAAATAATTAAGTTTATTAATTTAATTACAAATTTTAAAAAGAAAGATTTAATTTCTTTAAAAATTTTTAATACTTTTAATTAATATTAAATGTATATTTTATAAATTAAATTTATCAATATTACAAAAGAAAAATCAAAATTAAAAAAAAAATGAGAATGAATTTTATATTTACGATAAATAATGTTAACATATTAAAAAATTACATTATTCATGAATGTCTTTCAAAAGATCGTCGTATGAGTCATCATTCAAAAAATCTGTAAAAAAAATATATTAATATTAAAAGAAAATATATATTTCCAATTTTGTAAATGAGAGTGCTTATTTTGAACAATATATATTTTTAATAAAAAGGAAATGTTAAAATATATAATATTAATATAATATTTAGTTAAATGAAAATTTTAATACATGACAAGAGAGATTATGAACTATTATTATTTAATTTTTTGTCATTTAAAAAAAAAAAAAAAAAAAAAATTATTGAAAAAAAAACAAATTTTTATAAAATATTTTTAAATTACAAAAAAAAATTAAAATATTATAGAGTTTTAATATGTATCATAAAGTAAATTTAATATTTGTTATAAATTGTATTCTGATTAATCATAAGTAATGAGATAAATTTTGATTCATTTTACTTAGAGACAAATATAAAAATTTAATTACCTTCTTTCAATGTACTTTCGAAGAGCAGCAGTCTTATTATCAATTTCTTGGGCTTCAATAAGTACTTGAATTAAAAAGACATTCTTTTTCTTAATTTTTCTTCTACTTTTAGGCCTGCTGGATGGTCGTCTGTACCTTTTTTCTACTTTACATAACTACTTGAATGAATATTTTCTTTTTTTTTCTACTTGAAAACATACTTAAATGGGCAATTCTATTCATATTGCATTCATTTTACGCTTAAACTGTACATTGGTAAGAAATATTAAATTTTTAACGCTTCAATTGTTTATAAGGAAGGAATTATTAACATTGAGTTTTTAACAATTAACCCAGGTGCGAAAAGTTGGTCTGGCCATGGTCGCGCCGACCAAGTGGATAGTCGTGCCGACCTTGGCAGCCAAAGGTCGGCCGAACTAGTGAATTGTAACACCCGCCGTCCAGTGGCTAACATGGTCGGGCCGACCATGGGTGCCAAAGTCGGGCCGACCAGGGGTGCCAAAGTTTTCCCGACCATGAGAAAGAAGGTCGGCTTCATTTTGGCAACCATGGTCGTGCCGACCTTGGCAGCCAAAGGTCGGCCGAACTAGCGAATTGTAACACCCGCCGTCCAGTGGCTAACATGGTCGGGCCGACCATGGGTGCCAAAGTTGGGCCGACCAGGGGTGCCAAAGTTTTCCCGACCATGAGAAAGAAGGTCGGCTTCATTTTGGCAACCATGGTCGTGCCGACCTTGGCAACCAAAGGTCGGCCGAACTAGCGAATTGTAACACCCGCCGTCCAGTGGCTGACATGGTCGGGCCGACTATGGCTGCCAAAGTCGGGCCGACCAGGGGTGCCAAAGTTTTGCCAACCATGTGAAAGAATGTCGGCTTGACTTTGGCAACCATGGTCGTGCCGACCTTGGCAGCCAAAGGTCGGCCGAACTAGCGAATTGTAACACCCGCCGTCCAGTGGCTGACATGGTCGTGCCGACTATGGTTGCCAAAGTCGGGCCGACCAGGGGTGCCAAAGCTTTACCGACCATGAGAAAGAAGGTCGGATTCACTTTGGCAACCTTGGTCGTGCCGACCTTGGCAGCCAAAAGTCGGCCGACCGATTGCAAAAAATTATTAATTATTTATTATTATTAATTATTATTATTCATTATTTATTTATTTATTGTATACATCTTAACACTAAACGCAATCTTACACATAAATACAAATTAAAATTTCTAACGCTCGCAGGAATCGAACTCGCAACCTAACGCACCGAAGTCTAACACGCTAACCATTACGCTACGCTTACATGAAAGCCTAAGAACAAAAATGATTTTATAAGCTGCAACTTCAAACCGACCATCGGCCCGACTCAGGCCAGAGTCGGCCCGACCAATTGAAATTATGTTTTTTAAACTCTGGCTGCCATAGTTTTACCGACCATCGGCCCGACTCAGGCCAGAGTCGGCCCGACCAACAGAAATTAGGTTTTTTAAACTCTGGCTGCCATAGTTTTACCGACCATCGGCCCGACTCAGGCCAGAGTCGGCCCGACCAAGTGAAATTAGGTTTTTTGCACTCTGGCTGCCATAGTTTTACCGACCATCGGCCCGACTCAGGCCAAAGTCGGCCCGACCAATTGAAATTAGGTTTTTTAAACTCTGGCTGCCATACTTTAGCCGACCATCGGCCCGACTCAGGCCAGAGTCGGCCCGACCAACTAAAATTAGGTTCTCTAAATTCTGGCTGGCATAGTTTTACCGACCATCGGCCCGACTCAAGCCAGAGTCGGCCCGACCAATTGAAATTAGGTTTTTAAACTCTGGCTGCAATAGTTTTACCGACCATCGGCCCGACTGAGGCCAGAGTCGGCCCGACCAACTAAAATTAGGTTCTCTAAACTCTGGCACCCATAGTCGGCCCAACCTTGGGTGGAAACAGTAACCAAAGTCGGCCCGACTTTGGCTGCCGACCTATTGGCAGCCATAGATGGGCCGACCTGCGCCCAACCTTCTAACTCTGGCGGCCGACCAAAATTCGCACCTGGGAAGTAGAAAACAAAGAAAAAAAAGGAATAACATTTATAAATAAAATAGATTACATTTTAATTACAATTTCAATTATTTATATATTTTATATTTAAATTTTTATAATGAAAATAATAAAAATGAAATGTTTTTTAGCTCACTTTGAAAATGAATTTGTAAGCATGATTGTGGAGATAAGAGATATTTTGTGTAAATAGTTCTTTTTGAAAACCTGAAAAGATACATAAGAAGATGTCTCACTGTTAATTCCACTAATTTGCCATGGTTATTGAAAAATAAAGAAATTAACGTTAAGCAAAGGACAGAAAATATAGACAAGGAAAAAGTTCGTCTTCTAAAATAGAAAACTTTTTTAAAAAAGAAGAAAAAGAAGAAAAAGACGATGAAAAATTGTTTTCTGTAAGTACCTAAACGTTGCATTAGTAACGAGTTTGCCAATTGTCGTGTGGGATCGCTGAATTTGGAAAAAAATTCATTGAACACAATGGTAAGGAGATTTTAGAAAACGTCATAAAGAGTCATAAAGAGTTCTATTATTATTTATAATAACATTTTGTTGTAAATTAAAATTCAAAAAATTTAAGAACTTTGAAATGTTTTAAAATTTTCAAAATTTATAAATTCAGAGTTCTGAGATTTGTAAAAAAAAATCAGGAACCATAATAAAGAGTTGTATAAGTATTTGTGATGACATTCTGTTTTAATTGAAAAAACAAAAAAAGTTACGAAACTTTTGAATTTTATATTTTTTTATATATATACTAGGGGGGCTTCGCCCCCCTGCGCGCTTCGCGCGCCAACCCCCTATCTCTATTTTTATATTTATTTTAATTAAAATTTTTATAACTTTAAAATAATGTTTTCTTACACGGAAAGAACTGCATGGTTGGGACAACTATATATATTGAAAAATACGGGATATCCATTTTAAAGTTATCACATCCATTTCTTTAGTTGACACATCCATAGAAAAAAAATGAAAAAAAATTTTCCGTGCATATGAATGCATCATAACATACAACCCCCTATCTGTATTTTTATATTTATTTTACTTTTTATAAATTTCAAATAAGTATATGACAAAGTACACATGGATTTTGAAGTAATGAAACAATTGTTATTGACCTTTTTTTAACCTATATGTGAAAAATTAGATTATATTTTGACTTATATTTTGACTCTATTTATTTTTAAAGTTATGTTTGCTTTCCCACCTATTATTTTGACCTAATTTTGGCGTTTTTTTTACTCCCTCACCTATAACTTTTAAACTAAGTTTGAGGTTATGTTTCCCTCTAAAGGAAAATAAATTTTAATAAAATTTTTAAAAATAGATGTCAGTTTATAACATCTTTTATTGATTTAAACTTACTATTAAATTTTAAGTCAAGCTTTTTTTAACCTATAGGTAAAGAATTTTGTCAAATTTTAATATAAGGTAACGACCTCTTGAAGTATCCTAATTAATTTGCCTTTTTGATAAGTAGGTTAAAAATATGTCAAATTTGACCTATATTTTGAGGGAAGGTCAGGTCAGAAGGAGTTTTCTCGACAATATTTACGGTGTAGATAAAAACTGCTCTTAAAATTGACCTAAATTTTAAGGACAGCGGAAATTGTTTATCAATTTTCTCCAGTTAGGTCCAAATCTTTTAAAATTGACCTACATTCTGATTGCACAGGGAATTGTTTGTCAATTTTTTACCTGTAGGTTAAAACTAACCTTAAAATTGACATGAATATTAAGGACAGAGCGATTAGTTTGTCATTTTTTGACCTGCATGTTGAATCTGCCATTAAAATTGAACTAAATTTTTCGAGCAGACAGAATTATTTGTCAATTTTTGACCCGTAGATTAAAACTGCCCTTAAAATTGACCTACATTTTGAGGTCAGAAAGAATTGTTTATGAATTTTTAACGTTTAGGGCAAAACTGCCCTTAAAATTGACCTACATTTTGAGGACAGAGGGAATTGCTTGTCAATTTACCTGTAGGTTAAAACTGCTCTTCAAATTGACATAAATTTTAAGGGCAGAGGGATTAGTTTGTCATTTTTTGACCTGTAGGTTGAATCAACCTTTAAAATTAACCTAAATTTTTTGAGCAGAAGGAATTGTTTGTCAATTATTGACCTGTAGATTAAAACTGCCTTTAAAATTAATCTAAATTTTTTAAGCAGAGGGAATTGTTTGTCAATTTTTGACCTGTAGATTAAAACTGCCCTTAAAATTGACCTACAATTTGAGGTCAGAGAGAATTGTATGTGAATTTTTGACATTTAGGTCAAAACTGACCTTAAAATTGACCTACATTTTGAGGGCAGAAAGAATTGCTTGTCAATTTTTTACCTGTAGGTTAAAACTGCCCTTTAAATTGACATAAATTTTGAGGGCAGAGGGATTAGTTTGTCCATTTTTTACCTGTAGGTTAAATCTACCTTTAAAATTGATCTAAATTTTGAGAGCAGAGTTTGTCAATTTTTTACCTGTAGATTAAAACTGCCCTTTAAATTGACATAAATTTTGAGGGCAGAGGGATAAGATTGTCAATTTTTTACCTGTAGGTTAAATCTACCTTTAAAATTGACCTAAATTTTGAGAGCAGAGTTTGTCAATTTTTTACCTGTAGATTAAAACTGCTCTTAAAATTGACCTAAATTTTGAGGGTAGAGGGAATTGTTTGTCAATTTTTGACCTGTAGATTAAAACTGCCCTTATAATTGACCTAAATTTTGAGGGCAGAGGGATAAGTGTGTCAATTTTTGACTTTTAATCAAAACTACTCTTAAAATTGACTTAAATTTTGAGGGCATAGTGGTTAGTTTGTCATTTTTTACCTGTAGGTTAAATCTGCCCTTAAAACTGACCTAAATTTTGAGGGCAGAGGGATTAGTTTATCAATTTTTGACCTGTAGGTTAAAACTGCCCTTAAAATTGACCTGAATATGGGTCATATGTAACTTATTTCTGACGATGGGCCAACCTTGACTATGTGCCCTTTCTAAGGGGCCCTTAGAAATGACTGAATCAGCGGCGGCGGCGGCGAAATGATTTTATATTATAGGGATAGATTAAACGCAATAATATGTATAATGGCACATTCACAACTCGGTTGCCTGTGCAGGTAGCCGCAACGAGAGTAAAAAGAGAGAGAGAGAGAGAGAGAGAGAGAGAGATATTATGTATTTATAAAAAAAAATGTTTTTTCACCTCTTAAATGATACTCGTTTTAAATATAGTAATTATAACGCAGATTACGTTTGCGAAAATCGTTCGAGAAGGAGACGCATGAGATAAACAAGGACACAAATATATCTCTGTCCTTTTTTAAATAATACTTTGCGTTCGCGAACAACATTATACCCAGAGCTTAAACAATACAAAAACGCTTCCAAACTTAAACTTGTGATAAGTAAAAGGAACATTCAGAACACTAAAGACATCATTTTTACAGTTTAAAAATTATGAAATATTGTAATAGATATTTAAATCTTCCATCATTTTTTAACAAGAAAGTATAGACATTTAACTAGTGTGTGTGTGTGTAAACAATCTTCTTTCTGCCTAGGCAGGCAGCGTGAGCTTTTTATTATTTTTATTTATTGTAAAAGAAATTAATTGGAAGCCAAAAAACAAAAATGAAATTAATATTTAACGTTTTAGTTTATATTTTAAAAATTTTCTTATATTTTTTAATTATTGTAAAAATGTCAAATTCTGTAAATAATATAATTTTCATTGAATGAAATTTTTAATTAAACCAAATTCTAAAAAAATTTTACTTTATTTCTATATGAAATGATTATTAATTAAAACAAATAATATAATTTTGTTTTAGTATTTTTTTGTAAGAAAAAATCTTTACCGAAAGACTTTGAAAGAAAATTTTATTTACGATGAAACATAAAGTCAGTTGTTCGTAACATAGAATTTTTTATCAATGGAGTGTAGTATTTGTTAACAGAAATGGCTCATAGCAATAAGTGTAACATTGATAGGTATAGCAGTGATAAAATCAGTATATTTGAAATATTTAATTTAAAGATAAAAAATGGGGAAAAAAATTGTTTTTTTATTTATCAATTTTAACATATACTATCACTATATTATATTTTTGAACATATTTTTTTTTTTTTTTTTTTGTTAATCGAACATGATATGTTTATAAACGGAACTTAATTTTTTTTTGCTCAATATTACTGTCACATATAATCTTACATAACTAATTGAATATTTTTTATAACTTATTAACTAAAGGAAATACAACGAAAATTTTAAAGGAGTCGTGTGTTGGAAGCAGAGGTTGAGAGAAATCAATTTTGCGGTAGTCATCATATCTTAAACCACAGTGATATAGCAGAAATGCTCGTAGTCATCATTAGAAAAATCCAATGCATCTTATTGGAAGCGAACCCGGGACCCATGATGTTGGAAGCAAGCACGCTATCCACTATGCCAATCGTACAGCCGACAATAATTTTCAAAATGTTCCTCATACTTTACAGTTAGGTGATGAAGCAAAAAGTAAGTGTCATGACACTTACTTTACACTGCAGTGATTAATAAAATTCTAGTGTGTATTAGTGAGGAGTGTGTCAGTGATTCGTAAAAGTCGAATGTGTATCAGTTAGTGTTTTAGTCGTTTGTAACAGTTAAATGAGTATCAATGAGGATTGTGGCAGTCTTTCTTTGAATGTATAGCATTGAATATGACAATGGTTCGTAGCAGTAAATATGCAGCATCGCCTGTGTCAATCTATTTGTAGCAATGGCAGTCGTTATCTGGCAATGTTGTATAGCAATAGTGTGTGTGTGTGTGTGTGTGTGTGTGTCTGTAGCAATTACTGTGGCAATCGTCTCGTAGCAGTGACTCTGGCAGTGGTGTGTGTTGCAGTGGCAATCGATATGTAGAAGTTATGTTTAACTGTGATATTTGTAGCAGTGAGTGTGGCAGTCGTTCTTAGCATTGACCGTGGCAGTGTTGTGTATAACATTTGTTATTAACAGTTATTTTTGAAGTGGAATAAGTGTTTCCATGTCATTATAGCACTTTCCCACGTAGATAGTCATATATTTTCAACTAAAACAAATTTTTTTCTCACTAAAATTATCTAAACGAAAATATTTTTGAATTTGCCAAATTCTATTTTCAAAATATATTTAAACAATTATGTCAAAAAATAAAATAGTTCAATATATAACAATTTATTATTATAGTTATAGATATTTTTATAAAATTTCGAAAATTTATTAATTTTAAGTAAATTTTATTTATGATTTACAATATTATAGAATGCTTCAAGCGTGTTTTGTAAGTAGAACATGAGTGTGAAAGTATAAAATTATTTTTAGCTAAGAAAACAATAAAAAATCCACAAAACTAAAAAAAATATACTAATTTTTGTACCAAAATATTCTTACCACTAAAATTGCCACTAAAAAATTCAATTCACTAAAAATTCAATTTAGTGGGAAAACAATTAACTTGACAATACTGAGTAGAATGTAGCAGTGAATATCACAGTTGAACGTTGCAATAAATGTGTCAGTAAAACGTAGCAATGGTGTGTAACAGAAAATATAATCAAAACACCATAAATAATAATGCCGATGCGTTAATTATTAACATAATTTTAGGTTAAAATATAGAAATTGAGAAAACGCGCTGCAACATTGGTTTTGTAAGACGCTTGTTAAAAAATTTAATTTCTGTATATTTCAAAAAATTTTATTATTAAATTCGTATATTTCAAATTATTTGTGTTGTCATTAACTAAAATCCTACAGTTGTATCATTTATGTTTAAATAAATTGTATTCTTTAAAATTTTTATATTCAAAAGCTTCAAATTTTCTTAATTTATGATATTTTTAAGTATTTCGAGGTTTATGTTCTGTATTAATTCATCTATTTTGAAATAATGTTTGATAATTTTTTATTTGAGATGATTATGCTATGAGCTACAATAACAACTAATAATATTAACTAGTGGCCAAAGCGCACTCTATATAATGAAGGTATAAATATTTTTGAAAATGTTAAATCATTTTTTTAAAACTTTCTTAACGTATACAATGTAATGTAAAAACTTGTTATCAATTGTATTTTAAATCTTATGAGCAAACACTCACTCAAACACTTAATCACTCTATCACACTCAATCAATTTTATATTTTTAAACAACACGTCGATGAACATAATTTAAAAATAAATTTTATTAATCAATTAAAAATGAAATTGGATTAAAAATTTAAAAAATATTAAACATAAACGAATTTAATTGATGCAAAAATTTGAAAAATAGAAAAAGTTAAATTTAAAAAAAAAGGAAACTTCATTTATATTATTTTTAAAAAATTAAATTATATATACTTTTAAAGAATGGAAAACCAAATGAAAAGGTAAACTAAAGAATGAAATTTGATGATTATCGCTTGTAATTATTTAAATTAATTCTTTTATTGAATAATTCGTTTTTTTTTAAATTTGTAGTGTTTGTTAAATTTTAGTTTCTTTAATATTTTAAACCATATCCAACGTGCTAATCAACACTAAAAATTTCTTTACATTAATTATAATGTTTGCTAGACGCCTATTTATTAAACATCAATTTAAAATTGAATTATTCTAGAAACACGTTTATTAGAGCGACCATTGTCATAGCGTACATATTGTTATACGGCTGCTGAATCGGCTGACCTTAATATTGACTAGAGGTCTGCATTAATCGAGTCGAATTGAAAATTATTAGAATTGACAACACAAATTTCGAGTAGAAAGAAAATTCGATTAGAAATACCAATTCGAAGTTTCGAGTTTCGAATTTCGAATTGGCAGATTCGAAAATAGAAACTTCGAATTTCGAAGTAGTAGTTGGATTCGCATTTCCTTTTGATTCAAATTTTGCACACCTCTAATATTGACTTAACTACAGTATAATCCATCTTAAACGACCTTCGCTTATCCGAGCTTCCTGGTTATCCAAGGCACCTTGGGCTCTGAACAATCCGTATTTCCGTATAATATATAGTTTTCATCATTATCCTCGAGACGATGAACATTGAGCCATGTATGGCATAGGCTTAAATGATTTTAGCTTAAGCTCCATAAACTCGCTAAAACCAACTTCCTCATTCTAAGATTGCAACATCAATAATAAAATTTAATTTCTAAAAATTAAACATTGTTATTAAACAAGAGTTGCGGATAATAAAATAAAATGGAGGGTTAAATTTAGAAATAAATTTGATGATAATTGAATAAACTGTAAGGAAAATATGATTTTCAAAAATACATCTAAAATGAAGATAATGACAGAAAATAAGGTTCTTTAAACGTCTGTAGAACGTTTAATGTCTGACACTTTACGTTAAAATAGAATACAAATTTACAGAAAGAATTTTCGAAACAGTCGGACGTTTTTAAAACATAAATTGGTAGTCATTAAAATTTATAAAGACGTTTAAAGAACTTTTTTTTCTCTTTGTGCAAAATTGGAAAAAATTGAAAAAACAAAAAAAAATTTTTTTTTTACAAAATAAGAATTTGAAATAAATGATTTTTTCAAAAACAAAATAAATATTTTCTTTTAAGAAATAAAAAACAAAAATAAAATGTTGAAATTTTTAAATGATATTTTATAAAAATTGAAAAAAATAAAATTAAAAAACAATTATTGTAAAAAGAAATATTTTTTGAAAATAATGAAATCGGTTTTTGCAAAATTCAAAATTAAAATAAATAATTGTTTTCGAAATGTATTATTATATTTCTTTCCAAAATTAAAAATTGAAATAAGAAATAATATACAAATATATATTACATGTATTTGTAGAATATACGAAACCAAAAATAGATTGAAGGTATTGATCCAATATAGTTTTTGAAAGCAATGCTTTAAAGCTATGTCATCCAATTCAAGTGCCTTAAAAAGTCAATCGCGGTGATCTTGTCTTCATTTATTTGATATGGTGTTGACAGAATTCTTATATAATTACAAACAACAGTATATACAAAATGTATATCCAATTGAAAGAGACTTATTAATCCAATATAACAATTTGTCCTTATTATAAGAATATGATGCCTCGTTGTCCTGCTCTATAGGTCTGCTAAAAAGAAAAATTATAATAGTCAAATAATAATGATAATAATAAATTTATTTATTTATCAAATATTTTTCTTAAAAATTATTTGTTTTAATAACTTTTTGTAAAAATTAAATATTTTTTGTTTTTTAATAGACAAAAGTGTAAAAATCATTTAATGGAGACAATTAAAAAAAATTATTTTTTCAAAAGAGTAATTTAATTTTACAAAAAATATACATATTTAATAAAATATGTAACATATGAAAACAAATTTAAAAAACTGTAAAATATGTACACTCGAATCTCAATATAACGAGAAATTCGGGAGTCAAGTCTCCCTCTATAACGACCTTTAACATACGGAACATTTAGATAAGCTAAAATTTTGAAGATTTTCAATTAATTGATACAATTAAAAATTACAATTAAAAAAAATAATTTTGAAAATATTTTTAAAAAATAATTAAAATGTATTGAAACTTGATTGCTAAAAGAGTACGATTTTGTAACATTAATTAAATCCATTTACTATTATTATTAAAATGATTTTAATATAGATATTTGAAATTAATATTAAGCAAAAAATGAAATGTAATAAATTAAAATTTAAAAAAACTTTTTTCTTTCTTTTTTACATTAATATGTATAAAAAATATTATTTTAATAATTAGACCCAAGAAATGTTTTTGGAAAAAATTGTATTTTTATCTAGAAATTTTAATTACAATAATTACAATGTTATTGAATAACAAAGATATTTGTTTTAACGTAACATTTTTTATAAAGTAGATGATTAAAAATTTTAATTTTTATAATTTATATATATATATATATATATATATATATATATATATATTTTTTTTTTAAACACTATTTTTTAAGTATAAAAAAATTGTTGACTCTGAAAATGGCCAATTGTAATAACATTATATTTTTTTGTTTTTTAAAAATAAAATTTTATAAATTTATATGAAAAGTAAATTCACTCTTTTTCCACGAATACGATGAGCCAAGTCTACATCTTTTGATGAAATTTTGTATCGCCTGATATTACACTTCATGAAATTCATGTCTTCAAATAAACCAATAATATACTTTTCAGAAGCCTCTTGAAGTACTCCTATTGATTGACAATCAATCTTAAAAGAAATTCCAATCTCAAGAAACAATTGTTTAATCAATTGTTGGAATGCCAATTTATTTATAATCAATTCCATGCTTTTCATGTATCTTCTAATTTCATGTATATTCAGACTTCCACTACAGTCTGATTTCATCGAGGAAGTTGGTTTGCGAAAATTTTTCTTTATTGGAGCCATCTTCGGGATGAATTTTTTTTCTGTAAATCTGAAAATAAACAATTAAAATTAGCCATGCACATATACATTAATTCAGGATATTTTTAATGACTTTTTTTTCATTTTACATAACAGGTGGTTAATTATAATGTTTAAAAATTAATTTCTATACATAAACTGTAAAAAAAATAAAAGAGCAATTTAACACCGTACGACGGTGGAAAAAAGTCACCACACGTCCAACGTATCATAAAACCTAATTAGCGTGTCATTTTACAAAAAGAAGTGTAATTTAAACTTAAAATGATTAAAATTAAATCATTTTAAATTGTTAATTATATTTTTTCTTTTTTTATCAATTAAGTATTTTTATTTTTTTAATTAGCAATGTCAATTATAATATTTTTTTTAAAAAAAAATTAACTCTTATTTAATAAACCTTAAAAACTTGAATTTTATATTATATATAAAGTATAAATTACTTTTCGTTAATATGACGTTAAATAATTGTAATAAAAATTTGGTTTGATTTTCAAATTGTCTAAGTGTAACAACAATAAGATATATAATTACCTACCAACGGATAATTAACCCTTCGCATATGTGATCATTTTTTTAACCATAGGACGGTGTAATTCTACATATACATTTTACAGTGTATATAACGAAATTAAATGTAATGTAAAAGACCCAGTACCTGGACATTGCAGAAAATGGAACCAATAGATGGACAGTAACAAAAATAATTAAAATTAAAACTTAACAGGCTTTAATCTAATTAAATAATGAATTAATTAACATAAAATGACTAACTAATAAATTTAATAGCTGACAATATTAAATAATATACAAATGCAAACATTGTATGAAAATAAATATCATGCGTATTTTCTTATAATGTCCAACTATTGGTCCTTATCGTGTCCAACTACTGCACACTCTAAAAAGGCATGTCCAACTATTACGGCAAAGAAGCAATTAGTTATTTTCTTGATTTATATTTTACTAAAGTAAAAATTTAGTCTAATTTTTTTAATTTAAATTCTATAATAATAATACAAACGAAATAGAAAGAATAATATTAAAATAACATAAAAAAAAAATTAAATATGAAATTAAAAGTAAGATAATTTCTAAACAGTATTGTAATTATTTTTACAAGAAATTATAAGATACACTTAATACTTTATATGAAATAAAAATTTTAATAATTAATTTCTAAATAAAATAATTTATATTATTTTACCTTTCAACAATATAATTATAGCACGTCTGCTCGCATATGTAGCCAAGAAGGAAAGAGAAATAAGATAAAGGTGCAATCATATGACAACGTTTTTCCATTGCCTTTTGTTATTCAGACATTATCAGAGTTGGGCAATTTAAAATACTTGAGAACAGAATAGAATCTTTAAGGCTGCGGTAACACCTCTGCAGGCAGCCTGCCTGCCTGCCGGTTGTCATGGTAACGTACAAGATTAAGAGAGTCAGTGACTTCAAACTTCTCCCTTACTCTCGTTGCTCCTGCCTGCGCAGGCAGGCAGCCTGCAGAGGTGTAAACGCAGCTTAAGGGTGCAATCCCATGTGAGCAGAATACGTCGACCGAAAGCAGAAAATAATGAGAGTGAAAAGAACAACAATATCTACCTATCTATTTTGCACTCATGATTTTCTGCTTTCGGTCGACGTATTCTGCTCACATGGGATCGCACCCTAACCGAATCGCAATCTTAGCTTAAGGGTAAAGGTACCGTCACATGATGGCGTAAAAGCGTCGTCGCAAAGTATTACTCACTCACTCACTCACTCACTAACTCACTCATTCACTCACTCACTCACTCACTCACTCACTCACTCACTCACTCACTCACTCACTCACTCACTCACTCATTCATTCACTCATTCACTCACTCATTCACTCACTCATTCACTCACTCATTCATTCATTCATTCATTCATTCACTTACTCGCATGGTTTACGCTTTACGCACACGCTTTCACGCCATCAAGAGACGGTACCTTTAACATATTAATGGCAGAAGCCATTTAAAAAGAATTCAAAAGGGTCCAAGTCGGGGAAAGTAATGATTTTTGTTATTTAATTGTAATTCCGGGATTTTTGAAAAATCTTCGACAATAAATACAAAATCACTGCTTTCCCCGCCTTAAGTCCTCTTAAAATCTTTTTTAAATGGCTTCTAATATTAAAATAAATAATTATCAAAAGAAAAAAATTGCTTCCAAGTCAAGAAAATTAATTAAACTAAAGAATTAAAATAAATTAACTTACTAAAAAATTTCGGAATTTTCGGAAAGTATGTGACAAAAAAAATTCAAATTCACTGCATTCCCTGCCTTACATTACATTCTCTTGAAATATTTTCTAAATGGTTTCTGACATTAAAATAGATAATCGTGAAAAGAAAAAAATTGCTTTCAAGGCAAATAAACAATAATTTTGATTTTAGTTGAAATTTCTTGATTTTTAGAAAATCCGTAACAAGAAAATACGAACTAATGTTTCCCCATCGTTTACATGAACAATTTTATTAAGAAAAATTTGTATCCTGAACTTTTCAGAGAAAAATTTTTTCGTTGAAGTCGTTCGTAAACGAAATGCATGAGATAGACAAGGACAAAAATATATCGCTATCCTTTCCTAACTTGTGTGCTTTGCGTTCGCAAACGACTTTCGCGAACCTATTGTAATTAGGCCTTTATTAAACGGAACTAAAAGAACTTTAATAAATAAATTATTTATTTGATTAATCTACTTTTTTACTCCGGTTCACTTTAACGGAATAAACATGAATCATCCATTGATGCTACATTATTTTAATTATCAATACAAGTGCGAATTTTGGTCAAAAATCTAATTACATTTGTTTGGGCAGACTCCGGCCATAGTCGGGCCAATGTTTAGCAAAACTATGACAGCCAAAGTTTAAAAAACTAATTAAATTTGATCAGGACGACTTTCGGCTAATTAGGAACGATGGTGTCTCATTTTTGACGCAAATTAAAAAAATTAAAAAATGTATACATATATATATATATATATATATATATATTTGTCGAAGTATGAAAAAATAACAACCGATACCAGAGTCGAGCTAACATTTTGAAATTAAGTTTTCAAATCTCTGGATGTCATAGTTTTAACGACCATCTACCAAAATATGGCCATAATCTGTCTGAACAACTTCAAAGACATTTCTATACAGCCATGGTAAAAAATATCATCCCTAATAAAGATGCGTTCGCTAAATCAATTATTGAACCACAAAAATAATTCAATTTCATATTTAGTTTCTTTTTCCTCAATTATATTATTGTTTTCCTTAAAATGAAAAATATTAGCTTTAAAAAATCATAATATTTTAACTTTCACGTTTGTTACATTGTTACTAGAATAAAAAATTATAAGAAAATTATAAAATTAATTAATTTTTTTTTATCGTCCTAATTAAATTAAACATCTACAATTTGATCATGAAGCTCCAAACTTATAAAAAATGTGACGATACCATTATAATGAGCTATATTACAAAAACGGCTAAATAAAAAAATTAATTGACATTTAAGTATCAAATTTTTTTAATTTTTTGTTTTCTTTCGATCAAAATTCCCTGACTTTTCCCTGACTTGCGGCCACCCTGATATTTTAAAATTCATAAAATGAGAAATATAAAATTCAAACTATAATATTATTATTATTATTATTATTATTATTATTATTATTATAATTATTATTATTATAAAAATTTTCCATGTAAAATGTAAAATTAATTAACTTTTTATTTTGGATTTTGGTGCGGTTGTTAGTGTATATAGTTAATGATGGAAAGATACGTTTTCAATTTTAAATTCATATTTTAATATAAAATATAAAAATAAAATTTTTTTTTAATATTACATCAGATAATAGATTTTTAATTATAATTCTATTTTATCAGCATGTTAATATAAAACTATCTATGCGACTTACTTATGTCACAATCAATGTTTAAAATTTTACCGCCAACATTATTAGTCTATCGCGTCATTGTGTAATGCTCTTTATATAATCCTTTCCTTTCTAAAAAAATACATGGGCTAAAAGAATCGAATGCACTCGAAAGTGTAAATCGAAAAGTATCGAAAAGAATAAGCATCGGTAATATGAATAGAAGGGCAAACTCATGTTTCAAAATGAAATTGTAGTGCCTTAAAAATTCACATATACTTAAGAGATGGAGATACAGTCGCACTGCTCATCCATCATAAAGGTACTGCCACATCTCTTTTTAAAACAGCTGCCTGCGTAGGCAGCCGGTCTCAATTAGGCGGAAGATCAAATAATTTAATTAATAATAATAATTAATATTATATAATGATGTGCTAAATAAATTAATCTTTTTATGTATAAGTTACGGTCCAATAAAAGCTAAATTCAAAAATGCAAAATATGTAAAATAAATAGTGCTTTATGTTTATTTTAATAAATTAATCGAGTGTAAAAAATTAGGGATTGTAGAATCGCCTTAAATGATACAGAGCAAAATTAAAAAAATTAAATACATTTAAAATATATGTGTGTAATCTGTATGGTTATTAGTAATTGTTTAATAATTTAAAAAAATATATTAAATAATGTATTTAACTTAAAATTAAGTAAATGTATAATATATTTACATGATTATAACTGGATTTTTAAATGTATAAATAAATTTCATAACACAAATAAATTTATTGTACATATAAAAATTCTTTTAATCTTATTAAGTATTATTCTCTTCAGTTTAATTTTAAAAAAATAAAGAAAATTAAGAAAAGAATCGTACAGAAGCAACGGAGACGGCCGAAGGCCGTCGGAGGCGCTAGTATATTAAAACGTTTGCTTTTAGGTTGGTTCCAGAATGAGACAAAACGCAACGCAGACGCGACGCGTCCCAATGCTAATCAAATGGGGACGCGTCGCGTCTGCGTTGCGTTTTGTCTCATTCTGGAACGACCCTTAAGTAGAGTCTACAATGAGCACGATCGACGTGGACGTAGACGCGACGTGCTGACGTCACCCATTTGAATAGCATGGGTGACGTCAGCACGTCGCGTCCACGTCCACGTCGATCGTGCTCATTGTAGACTCTACTTTATGTACAGTACGCTTTCGCTTGAGCTTATATTGTATACAGTACGAAAACCTACCACGTCAGCCATATCCCATGAGTGGGAGTGAGACAGACTTATGCGATTCCCATACTTTCCTATGACTGACGAATAGCTTTTTTTAACTGTATATAATCATTCGAAAGCGTTAAATAAATTTTTTTTTATTAAAATTAATAAAAACATAACTGTTTATATTTAAAAAATTAAATTTTCACTAACCTCTTAAATTTTTTTTTCTTTTTATCCATAAATGTAATGAAATTTTTTAATTTAAAAATAGATAAATTTAATACACACTTAACTTCACTTCACTTCACTTTCTCAATTTATTGTACATTTTTTAATAGTATAAAATAGTGTTTATTATTCTAATATGCAATAAATTTATTTGATTATAAACATAAACACATTTTTAATAAAAATGTTATAAAATTTAAACAAAACACTCACAAACATTTTAAAAATCATTACGTTTCACTTTATAAAATAATAATAAATTATCACTTAATAAATATATATAACATTTAATTTGATATTAAAATACTTTTTTTTGTATGTAAATTATTTAAAATAATCATTTAATTAAAATTACCAAAAAAAGTAATGGAAAATTTATTTATTCTTTTTTGATTTTTCATTTAGGTTTGGTTTTGTTTAATAGCCTGTTACCGACGCTTTACAAACGGAAACTGATATTTTTTTTTAATAAAATTCAGCATCTGCCACGTTGACGAATAAACCGGAAGTATTGATTATTTTAACGTAAAGTCTTACTTTCAACATACAGCAAAGTCTTGTTTGTACTAGATTTCCCTAGAATTATAGTAATTTTCCCTATCGATTAATCGATTGTGGAGAAATGTATGTTGATTTTAATTCTCGACATTTGATTACTCGACATTCGATTACTCGACAATCGATTACTCGACAATCGATTACTCGACAATCGATTAATCGACAATCGATTACTAGATTTTTAAATAAGTTTTAACTTCAAGTATCAATGTCTTTTAAAAATTATTATTAAATATTGATTTTTTCATATCAATTTCTTATTATTTAAAATGAATGAAATTGTTTTTGTATTATTTATTTATTTAACTTTAATATTATATTGTTGAGATTTAATAATAATGTTAAATATTACAATAATTTTAATTATATTAATTAATGAAAATTTATTCATTTATAACATTCATTTTTAATATAAAATTTTTATTTTCATCAATGTTGCAAATTTTGTTAGTGCATTTGTTGAACTCAGAACGGTCTGGTCCCATTGTGCTTTGCTGTTTCATGCGGTGTTAGTGCTCTGTTCTTTTCATTTTTTATATGGTAAATTAAATCATAATTAATAATTTTAAAATTTAATTAAAGTTTATATTATAAAAAAATTTGTTAATAAATATATGACATAAAAATATTTTTTTATAATCCTTCAGCTTGCGACAAATTTAACTATATCTTTTTATATGTTTCAAAAATAATATTATAAAAATTTTATACACATTGAAATAACAAAATAAATTATTGTACTGTTAAAATTGATTTAATTTAATTGATGTATATCAAATTTTACAAGTATATTCAATTTTAATTATATTATTAAAGTTATTTCAACAATTTAAATTCCAATTACATATACAGCTATATAAAAAGTTTTTAATACCCTGAGCTATAACAGACGTAACATTGTAGAAGACTTTTCTTTCATAGGTGGAATGATATAGATATCCTCGTTAATGCTGTCAATATTACTATTTCTTTTTCGTTTTCTAACATTAACGAAGATTGCGTCTTTTTCTTCTTCTATCGATTTAGAGGATGAAGTAAGTGATCCATTTGAGGCCAATTCTTTATTTTTTAATTCTTTTTTGTTCAATATCCTGTAATTATAAAGATTTAATTATGCTTTTATAATTTTCTTATTTTTAATGTAAATTTATTTATTGTTTCATAATGTTAACCCTCTGCCTTCGCTAGAAAATCACCACTATGTGACCGACACCACGTGATCAATTCACTGACATAGAATGCACGAGTGTTAGTGCAGAAGCTCAGGACTGTAAAGACGCTCTCACAGCTCTGCATGCATGCATGCCAATGCATGCATAGTTGTCATGGTAACACATGAGAGTAAGTAAGTCAGAAAATTCAAATTTCATGTTTTTTCTCTCTTACTCTCATGCTGGCAGTAGAGGTGTGCGAGCGCCTTAATCGTTTTAAATTAACTGAGCATTGGCAACATAACCTCAAAATGCAAAACAATGTAAGTAGTAAAAAAAAATTAAAGGGCCCTGTGCCACTACAAGGAATTGTATATCTATTCCAGACCTATATTACTCATAGAAAATCAGTCTGCTCTTAGTGATGCCACTGAAACTATAACTTTGTGGTGGCGCCACTTTCGTTACTCCTTATGTTTTGCTGTGTGCTATTCACATGTATAGTCGAAAAAAAAAAAATGATTTTGATCATTTTGATTAAAAGTAAAATAATTACATTCTTTAGTAATCAAAATTCTTCTAAATTGAAAAAACGTTTAATAAAATTAAAAAATCAGGGTTGCCACGCTTTTGCTCATTTCAAACTCCCGCTGACTTTTCCAGGCTAAAAACCGGAAATTTTCCAGGTTTTTGAAACTACATTTTTATTTTACAAAATTAAATAATTCCAATAAATTTCTACAAATACAAGGAACTTTCATATAATACTGTATTCCGCATTGTTATATTTATCTTTTTTAAATAAATATTTAATTATTATTATTCCATAGGAATAAAAATTCTTCAAAAAATTCAAATTCAAACCTTCTTGAAATTAAACAACTTTATAAAAAAATTGTTATAAAACATGAAGAAATCGGTCACTCCGAATCTTCGACTCGGAGCAATCGATATCTTCATATTTTATAATAATTATAAAGATGACCGACTGATAAAATTATTATTTTATATTATAAGAATATTGTTACTCTAACTTTATAAAAATTATTTTTATTTCGAATAAATTATTTTCTAAAATTTTTAACTGAAATTCTTCTTCAAATTAATTATTCTCTAAAATTTTTAATTAAAATTCTTCTTTAAATTAATTATTTTTAATAATTTTTTGTAAAATTTTCAAATCCTTTTGTTTACAATTCAATTTATGATATTTCATCAATTATTCGGAAATTTTTCCATCAAATGTATATTAGAAAATAAAATCTTCAAATAATTTTAAAAAATAAATAAAATTAATAAAGAAATAATCTTTTTCAAAAAAATTAAATCTACACAATTTTTAGTTAAAAGTATGCAAAATTCAAACATTCAAAGATTATAATTTGAAACCTTTTCAAAATTTAATTATTTCTAAAGATTCACGCTATAATACTTTCTCTCTAAATTTAAATTAGTATATCTACTAATTTACTAATTGGAAGTAGTGACAGACTTTTTGCTTTTGAATTAGTTAATTTTACTATTAAATTAGTAGAAACGACTATTTAATAGTAAAATCTGCTAATTCAAAAGAATTTTGAATTTGAATTCAAATTTAGAGAGTTTAATATTCAATTATTATCTCAAATTTTAACTGAAATTTATATTTAAATCAATTTTTATTAGAAAATTCTACGAGAATCCAATTATTTAAATACAAAAATATATAATTTATTGAATGTTTTTTAAAATTGAATTCTGATTTAAAGAATTTTATCAACAACTTTTTGAATAGGTAATTAAATTTTTTTTGTCGAATTTTAATAAAATTTTTAATATAAGAATAATTTCACTTTTCGAGAAATTAAATTAAAATTGTATTGAATCTCTGTAAAAAATGTGATTGAATTGAAAAAAATTTTTGAAAATAATTGAAATTTTGCCAAGAATTTTATTAAAATTTTTGAAAATAATTGAATTTTATAGAAAAATTCTATTATTTATAAAGATAATTAAATATTGAAATTTTGACGAGAATTCTTTTAAACTTTTGACCATAATTGAATTTCTGAGAAGAATTTTATTACTTTTAAAAATAATTGAATTCTTGAAAGAAATTTTAATAATATTTCTTTTTAAATAATTGAATTTTGATAAATTATTGAATTTAATTAAATTTCTGCTAAGAATTGTATTGAAATTATTTTGAAAAAAAACTGAATTTTTGAAAACAATTTCATTAAAATTGTTGAAAATAATTTAATTCTTTTAAGGAATTTAATTAAAAATGTATTGACAGTAATACTTAAATTCTATAAAATAAATTATAAGAAGGATTTTTAAAATAATTGAATTTCTTTGATGAATTTTAATGAAATTTTTACGAATAATGACATTTTTCGAGAAATTTCATTAAAATTATATTAAAAGTAATTGAAATTTTGCGATGAGTTTTATTATATTTACGAAAATAAATTTTATATTATTTAATAAATTAATTCAAAATTAAAATTTTACAAAATTTCTAATTAAAATCTTTTGAAGTTCATATATTTATGAAAATTGTAAACTATTTTAAAATTGAATTAATTTTGAAATATTTAAGGAAAATTAGATTTAAAGAATAAGTACAATAACTTTAGAAAAAATAATAATTTTCAAGGATTCAGATAAAAATTCCCTGACATTTCAGGGTTTTTCAGGTTTCCAGGTTGCGTGGCAACCCTGAAAATATGGATTTTTTTTATTAGAAATGTAATCCGAACCTAAAATTTAATAAAATTGAATTACTTTTTTACATTATATATTTATTCAAATTACTCCTTTTCTGGGGAGTGACGCATGTGGCGCCACCTGGAATGTCCAGTTTTGATGGCATCACTAAGGACAGACTGGTTTCAAAGGAAAGTAGCATAAAGACAGACCGGGGTGATCTATTCCTTACACCTTATTCGCTGATTGCTACAATGTACAGGCTGGCCGCCTAACTCGTTTCTCTTTCTCAATTTATTGTCAGTAGTATACTCACTGTTTTGAAAGGAGAACATATAGTTCTTCATTACATCTTTAGTTGTGTTGTTCTTAATTTTTTTTTTTTTTAAATGATATAGTAATGTCAGCCGAGAATTATCAATAATTACTGTGCCATTACTTGTATTCAAAACGTCCCATTCAGGGAGCATTTACACCATCGTTAAAAATTTCCCGAAAGGAAAATTTTTCATTGGAGTAAGAGAGACAGACTGTGTATCTGACTCTCTTACTCGAATGCAAATTTTCCTTTCTGAACAATTTTTACAGAAGGTGTAAACGCTCCATCATGAGCAATAATGATGGGGCCGATGGTGAAATTGTAAATTTTTTTATAACTGACAATATTGGTACGTAGCTCGGTCAAATAATAGCACAGTATTTGCCAGTGTAGTGTAGCTTATAAGAACCTTTTTGCTTTCTCGACTTCAAGTCAGAGACTTTGTTTTAATCATTGGTGAATCATAAGGAAATGTGACGTGTTTGTAAATAAAATTTTAGTTGAAAAACTTAGTTTATAATGGATAAAAAAAATGGAAATTAATGAATATATGTAAGTAATACATTAATTATACATTTTTCTAGGTTGTTATTATTTTTTTATTTTATAAAAGTACATTGCCTATTTAACTGACTGCTGTGTTGATTGTTTTGTTTAAATTATATAATTTCTTAATGCAAGTGAAAATTGATATGTGGATATTTATTTTTCATTTTTACGCGTGACGATAATTAGCTTTTCAGAGAATGGTAAAGAATGTTCATAAAAGTTATTTAACAAAAATAAAAAAGTAGTAATTTTTTTTTAATGAATAAATAAGTGATTTTACTTTAAATAATTTTATTCATTTCAATTGTAGTTTTTCTATACTTGTAAATATTGATTTTCTTTAAGAGTTTTTTTTTTTCATGCTATATAAATGAAAATAATAAGTATTCACAGTTTGTATTTTTTTTATATCTTGTTAGTAGAATGAATCGGTATATTTCAAGTTACACAAGTCGATAATGTTTAACAGGGATGTCATTGGTAAGGGTAATCAGGGAAAACTCGGTGAAAAATTAAATTAAATATTTGTGGGAACCTTATATAATTATTTATTTTACAAATATCAATATAAATTTATTTTGATTTCATTTTTAATTATTATTTTTTTTATTTTAATTTTTAAAAATAGGTAATCGAGAGGCTTGTAATTTCCACGCAGACTATAATTATTAGTTTGGGCGAATTCATAACGGAGGAACAACTTTTAAAAGTAGTAAAATTAGCAACTAGAACGTCGAATACCGCTTGGTCGATTAACGCAGTTTCACGTTTTCTACAATATGTTATAGAAGGTGAGTTTTTTCCTATAAATTTCTTTAAATTTCTTTTTAATATGTTCTTTATTTTACAAAGTATATTTAAATATAATAAGAATAATTTTATAATTTCAATTAAAACCTAAATTTGAAAGATTTATTGAAAATAAATTATTTAAATTAATTTTTAAAAATTAATCTAATAGAATTTTAATGAGAATTGAAATTAATGTTTTTACGTAATTAAATAAAATATTTAAATAAATAATATTCAAATTGATTCGAAATTCTATTTAATTAATTAATGTTAATTATTTCAATTAAAATAATTTTAAAATGGAATTTTTTTTGGTTCAAAAATTTTTTTAATTTTTAAATAAAAAATTTTATGAAAGATTAACAAATCGATACTTCAGTGTAATACAGTCCTATCTTCTGGTAATATTTAGTACAGTCATATCTTCAGGTGATAGTTTGTATAGTGCTGTCAAAAAGTAGGGTTAATGTATTAATTGTTTTTTAAATGCATTTTAGTGGTTAAATTGTATTAATTAACACAAAATTTTTATATATTATTATAAAAAGTCTCTTTTAAAATATAAAAAAATTATTATTTTAAATTTAATCAATATTTTAAGTACAGTAATTTATTTTTTTATTCACACTACAATTTGTCAAATTAGATATAGCATCGTACAAAAAATCACCTCGAGATGGGACAATTTAAAGTATTACCAGAAGATAAGACTGTATCACACAGTGAGGTATCGAAATATACATAAAGCGAGTCCGTAGGAAAAAATATTCAATCTACTTAACGCGGAGGAGGAGAGGGGCAGTAATGACAAGAAGCCGTCACCGGTTGTAGGCACAACTAATTCGTCGAGCAATTTGTGCGCCGACGAGAGCTTCGCGGATGGCGATGACAATAAAAAAGGACAGTATTGTTGTGAATCCACTCAATACGTAAATCTCGAAATAAAATGGTTTCAATATTCCATCACTCTTGGAATCTGACGACAGTGAAATAAAAATTTATCTTTGAAATATTATTGAGCGTGGAAAAAGTATCATAAAAAAAAACATAACAATTACGAAGTATCCTTCATTTTCAATTTCATGGTATTTACTGATACTTTATTATTATTATTATTTAAAACTTTTAATAATTAATTTTACTTCTTATTGAGGAAGCTTTCTTTAGTATCTTTTTTAGTGAAATATTTAAAATGCTTTTATTAACGTTATTTTTAAAAAATACTTATAACTAAAGGAGTAATTCTAGGATTTCTCGCCCTATTACTTTTGTCTCATTGTCGATGGACGCACGTTTGGAGTATGGAGCTGAAACTGCAGTGGAAATTACTTTAAGAATAATATCAACACTTGGCGCTAATAATTTGACTCTCAGTTTGAACGCATAAAGTAAAGTAAGTTTTTTCGTGAGTGTAAATCCAAAAGTGGGAATAAAAAAAATTTATTTAAATTACAGTTATAGAGACGTATTAAAAATTAATTTATTTGAAAAAAATTTTCAATTTTCAGGTTCCTTCTTCGGATTCGACACGAAATTCATCATCTGGCACTTCGAGGCAAAATCCTGGCTAGAACGAACGAACGCAGGAGACTTGGAATTAAAACGATACTATTCCTTCGAGTTTAATGATACTTACACGTTGTTTCGATAAAATTTTTTCCAAAATGAATATTCAGGTAAGAAAAAAAAAGGAATTTACTTATTTGAAAAATATGATTTTATTTACATAAATAGATTAATAAAAATTTATATAAAAAATTTGAATTAGAATTAAAAACAAGAAAGTATAAAAATAAGTAATAGAGAATATTTTTTTTTAATTGCAGGGAGATGGAATGAATTTTGAACTGATTTTGCAACTCTGGTTGACGTTAAATTTTGAAGTATGGACATAATTGAATAATTCGACTTAATTTGACACATCGTTGACACCATTAAATTCCTCTGAGTTCAACGGCGATTTCGGTAATAATTTCTGTACTTTCTTGACATTCTTGTGTTTCACTGAGAGCTTGGTGCCACACATTGCAATGTTTAACACTAAGAAAGCAATAAACCGATGAGACGGAAGCTGCGACATGCAGTACACTACTTGATGGACTTTTGGGCGGAATGGCCGGTTGCATTGTCAAGGAAAAAAACATAGGACCAATGCTTCTCAGGCTATTTTCGGGAAGTGTTCTCAATGCCGATACATCAGACAAACAATACAGAATGGTGCGTTTCAAAGCAATTATTAATTTTTTGTAACTTTAGTAGGGGAGAGTGGTCCTAAGTTGGCCGCCTAAGCAAATTGGTCGAAAATAGTAACAAAATGAAATTTAATCACTTCGGCAAGTATATATTAGTGTTCAGAGATCGTTTTCCTATAATTTTGTGGTATTTAGAACGGTTATAGAATAGCTTTTGTAGTCTTAATACAATAAATAGTGAAAAGCTGCATTTTGGACATTTCAGAAATAGCGGTCCTAAGTTGGCCACCACTTTTTTTCGCCTTTGTATAAGGAAGAAATGCATATTCTTTTCAATTACGCAGAAATTATACAGATTTGATACATTTAGGAGAATAAAAACGCATTATTTAACTATTTTTGTTTAGAAAATGAAGCAATATTTTATTTCATTTATTTACAGTGGTGGATGGCTGTAGAGACAGGCGTTTTTGTACTATGTTTTTTCTAATGTTTTTTAAACCATTTTTTTTGTTTTTTGTCTTTGTTTAATTCCTACGTTACACTTTTACGGTCTTTCTCGTGATAAAAAACACAAAAAATAAATAAAACATAAATAAAAACAAACAAAAACAATAGGTGGCCAACTTAGGACCACTGTAGATTTTTACAAGTTTCAAATTATTACGCTAATAAAAAAAATTTAATTAAAAAATCAACAGAACCTCTTATTACAACATTAAATAAAGGAACTAGCGCACACACTTATTTAGAAATTTTTAATTATTAATCTCTTGTAGCTGCTCTCGAAAAAACAAGAAAAATTAAATTTTTTTGGTCGTAAACAATGTTATTGTCCTCACAATGCCTAGAAGAATCTTAGATTATAATTAGGTCCATAAATTATATCATGGTTTATCAGTACATCATACCACAAAATTATAGATTCGTCCAGTATACCATCTCTGAGAAATGCAGGGTGGCCAACTTAGGCCCACGGCCAACTTAGGACCACTCTCCCCTATTATTATAGTTTTTTTTTGGTTTTTATTATTTATTTATTCTGTTCTCTTGTCAAAGAATCGAAAACTGTCACATTTTCATGGTTTTCAAATTTTGATACATGTTTCCATATTTCATTATTTTTCAACAATTTCACCAATTTTCTGAGTAACAATTGTAACAATTTTTATTAAAAGTACTAAAAAATAATGTTTTAGAATTGATAAGAAAATTATGAATTTTTGTGTATTTTTTTTTTTTTTTTTGTTTATGTCGCGAAATATGAAATTGACTAGAATTTTCATACAAAAATTTCAATTTTTTCCATAGAGATATTATAAATAGAGAGTGGGGAAGGTATAGGCGGCAGCGTGTGGGGGAAGTGTCCTGCCATAAACAGAATGGGTTGGACGGAGAAAAAAGATTTAACACCAGTATCTGTCCTTCAATGAGCTACAGCGCAAGAGAGACACCTACTGGTGCTAAATCTTCTTTCTCTTTCTATCAAGCGGACGCATACATGCAAACCATCCCCACTCTATTTATATTATCTCTATGATTTTTTCTGTTTGTTACAATAATTTCTTTTTAAATAACTTAATTCTTCAAAAATTGTCATAAAATTATTACTTAGAAATTATTTAATAAATAATTTTAATTAAATATTTTCAAAATTCAATTTTTAATAAATTTAAATAAAAATTTTAAAAACATTTGATTAAAGAAATTTAATTATTTTTAAAAATTTATAAACATTCTCGTAAAAATTTTAAATATTTTTATAAATAATATAAATCTTCTGCGAAATTCTATTATTTTCGAAAAATTTAATAAAATTCTTAGCTAAATTTGAATTATTTATAAAAATTTTCATAATTTTAATTATTTTTAATATTTACTATTTTAATAAAAATTTCCAAAAGAATTTAATCATTTAAACGAAATTTTAATAAAAATTTCACAGAAATTCAATTATTATAAAAAATTTTTTTATAAATTTCTTAGCACCAATTTAAGTATTTTCAATTTTTTAATGGAATTTAATTATTTTTAATGTTATAAAAATTTTTAATTAATGTAACAATTTAAAGTGTTAAAATAAAATTATTCAGAAGAAATTAATTAATATAATAAATAATAATAATATTTTTCTAAGTAATTCAATTATTTTAACAAATAAAATATTCTTCACAAGAATTTAATTCTTTAAAAATTTTTTAATAAAAATCGTTGCAAGGATTAAATTACTTTTATTAATAACAATATTTGTAGAAGAGTTTAAAGTATTTTATATGTACAATTTTAAATAAACTGTAAATTGCATTTATTCTTTATAATTTTTTTAAAATTCGCTAAAAGAATTCAATTATTTTTAAAAATTTTTTATAAAATTATTTAAATAAAATTTCAATTTTAAGAAACATTTAATTAAAATATTATTTAACTTTGCATTAAAATACTTGAATTTAAAAAAAAAATTATAATGAAAATTGATGAAAAATGAATTTCACTGAAAATTTTAAATTATAATTGAATATTCAAAGTATTGTAACCTATATTTTTATAAATATATAAATTTTAAAAAGTGTTGAAAAATTTAAATATTTGAAAATTTGAATTTATAATTACAATATTCATGTAATATAATATAATGATTTTATCACTGTCATTTTAAATTTTATTATAAAACGATGAGAAATCAATTGCTCTGAGTCGATGAATCGGAGTGATCGATTTCTTCATGTTTTATATCAACTTTTTATGTAGATATTTTTTATTAATTGTGAATTTAATTTATTTTGATGACAAAAATAATTTTTAAAATTATTCTAGTAATAGTTTCACCTATTTACCTATTTTTACGGTAAACGGCACATATTCATGAAATATGTAAAAAAAAAAAAAAATGAAATATATTATTATAATTTCATTTATTTTTCAAATTCATTTTAAAAATTCAAAAATTAATTGTATACTTTTTTTGTAGGCTACACAAATAGTTTGTCAAGCGCAGCAGAACTGTTTGGTGCGCCTAGAACTTTAGTACGATGTAATAACCTGCGGAAGTACCTTGGGCAATGATATGAAGGAACTGCTCCTCAGACTCGTATATCAACTGGTTCAAATCCGGCGGAACATTGGCATTTAGTAGTGGACCACTCGACGAGCAATGCAAAATAATCACATCCATTCTGAATTTAAATTCCAGCCACACGGATCTTGGAACAGCAATGAGAATCAACAAATGTCTCAACGAACTTGTCTCTACTTATATGCAAGGTTAAAGCGTCGAGGACTAATGTCGTAAACTCGTTGACTCATCGAATCCATCGAATAACTTCGGTGGACTGTATGCCTGCGTTCTTGGTGGTGACGCGCGACAATATCGTAACGCATTTTAGGACTCTCTGATTGTGGCTCTCATTAAACTCGTTTATCGTTTCATTCAAACGCCACTGCCGAATGTGAGGAGTTTGCAAACTGACTCGATGACGAAAATGGAACTTGTTGAACTGGCGAATTCTCAGAAAATTAGTGATTGTGGTAGTGTTAGTAGTGGGAAAATGGAGACGCAGACATCGACGAACACTGCCCAGACGGACGAGAGTAAAATTGCAGAACAAAAGCAGACACCGTCAATGAGAAAGCAACAAAAACGACAGCAGAAGCA
The DNA here is from genome assembly GCA_032872505.1 of Leptopilina syphax. Classification (NCBI taxonomy): domain Eukaryota; kingdom Metazoa; phylum Arthropoda; class Insecta; order Hymenoptera; family Figitidae; genus Leptopilina; species Leptopilina syphax. The sequence goes on from JAVJHT010000012.1 coordinate 295,939, forward strand.
GCAACAGCCACAGCAACAGAGTGGAACACCGAAACCAAGAATACCGTGTGTGGTTGATAGAAACTTTTTAGCAGCATAAGCCGACGATGATGAAATTTTTGAATGCACTTGGTGATATTAAATTTATTTTTCTATGTTGCTGGGCGATAATTAGGCTAGTAAGACGACAGCAGATATCGGCGATAGGCCTTAAATTCCCAATACGACTTTTGTCGAACTTTGGTGTTGAATCCTGTTAATAAGTACCTTGCTTCCTGTAAATTGGAATTTTCATTCTTTTTTCTATTTTTATCAAAAATTTAGATACTTTTTAAGACTATTAACTCTTTATAATTAATATTAAATTGAAATATTTATAATTATGTTAAATCACTTGTTGCTTATTTTTTTCTTGGATAATATTACTTTTTCTTTTATTTTAGAAAAATATTTTGAAAAAACGATACTCTTTTAGACTAATTGTAATATAATGAGACTATTAAAACTATTTTTTATAAAATTTCATAATCCAAATTTTAAAAAATTCACTTATCAAGTACATAATTATTTATTATTTATATTTTCAAAAATTTTAATATAATATTCTTCGCAAAAATTCAATTATTTTTATAAACAGTAAAAGTGTTTGCACAAATTCAATTATTTTCAACAAAATTTTTCAAAAAATTTATTAAGAATTCAATTTTTTTATTAATTTGTTATGAAATTTGGGAAAAGAGTTTAATTATTTTTAAAAATAATCAAATTCTTCGTAATAATTAAATTATTGTCATAAAATAATTAAAAATGAATTATTTGAAAGACTTTTCAATTATTTTCAAGAATTTTAATAAAAATTCAATTATTTTCAACAACTTTGATAAAATTCTTTGTAGGAATTCAATTATTTTCAAAAATATTCAAATTCTCCAAAACAATTAAATTATTTTTAAAATATATAATAAAAATCTTTTAAAGAAATTAAAATATTTTTAAAAATTGTGATAAAAATTCTTTGGAGGAATTAAATTATTTTCAGTAATAATAAAATTCTTCGGAAGAATTCAATTATTTTTATAAACAGTAGAATTTTATGTAAAAATTTAATAATTTTGAAAACAATTTTTAAAAACTTTTACGAAACAATTTAATTTCTCTTTTTAATTTGTTATAGAAATTTTTCAAAACATTATAATTATTCCTAAATTAAAAAAATGTTAAAGCAATTCATCGAAAGAATTCAATTATCTCGATAAATATCGAAATTCTTCAAATAAATTTAATTATTTTCAAAATTTTCTTTTGAAATTATTGTAAAGATTTCAATTATTGTTAAAAATAGCAAAATTCTTCGTCAAAATTCAATTATTTTTAAAAATTGTAATAAAATTCTTGACAAGAAATCAATTATCTTTATAAACAATAAAATACTTTGCAGAAATTCAATTATTTAAAATAATTATAATCATTAAAATTCTTCGAAATTTGGAATGGAACATGTATCAATTTTTTAAATAAAGAACAAAAAAATTTTTGTATAAATATATTTTCGGGAAATTATATTTTTGAAAAAGATATTAGCATTTTAAACATTTGAGTTACATAACTAGAATAACTTACGCAATTAATCAAACTTACGTAACTTACGTAAACACTGGAATTTACTTCAACAATTTAAATAATCACCTTCATATAAGTTACGTAACTTACGTAAATGATTAAAATTACTTCATTTACACAATTGAAACGAAACTAAACTCAGTTTGTTAATTTAGTTTCATGTTGACTTGAAAATAAATTCACTTTGTTAATTTAGTTTGGTGTCAACTCAAAAACTAAAACGGAACTAAACTTTCGAGACGATCACTGTTTTAAAACCAAAAAAATTTTATAAAATAAACATTCTTTAGCGTTTAATAAATGCATAATTTCTTTTAAATAGCATAATTCTGCATATACATGCTTATTTTAGATCATAATTATTGCAGAATTCAAGTTGAAAAGAAAAAATTAACAACTCGCGCAGTACTGCACCAGTATCGCACAGTACTGACATTTGACAGAAATGATAACGCTTTTAAGTGTTGGTTCAAATTTTACTTGGACAATACTGAGAGTCAGTACTGGTTTAGTACTGGCGCAATGCTGGTTAACTACACGTGTAGAAAAATCTTCTTCTTCTTTCATGTATCTACACTGATACATTTTTTTTCATTTTTCTTGTTAACAAAAGGTGGACAAATAAAAATTTTTGTTGGACAAACGTGGAGTTACCGTGGACAAAAGAATGCAATATAGAAATTTGAAAAATTTTAAGATGAGGCTCTCAACTTCACATAGCTAAAAAAAAGAGGTTCAAAATTAGAGCTGATTTCCGTAATGAAAAAAAAAAAAATTACAATTTATTATCAATTTTGCTACTAAATTAATACATTTATTTTTACAGTGAAAGCAAAACTTCTATTTTTCAATGCAATAAAAAATTTATTAAAATTTAAACTTGATGTAAAAAAAAAAAATTTCTTTTGAAACATGTAGTATGTAATAAAAAAATTTTACCTTTTAATTAAAATTAAAATTTACAACGAATAATAAACGCAAACATAAATAAATGAAATAAAATTTAACACTGCAAGGATTCGAACATATACGACAAAAAAGACTTGTATATTCTCATAATTTTTAAAGAACATAAATATATGCTCCTTTAAAATTAGGCACTTTATTTAAAGAAAATGAAATTTTCTTTGTAGAACATTATAGGCAAAATTTTATAAAAACAATAAAATCTTGTTTTCAAAAATGAAAAATTTGAAATCTATTATTTTTGAAAGAAAAATTCATATATCATTTCAAAAGATTGAAAATCAAATTTAAAAATAAAATTAAGAATTAAATCGGATGAAAATTGAAGAAACTATAAAGGAAAATCGAATGTAATTGATGCAAAAATGTTGTAAAAAGGATGAAATCCAGTTTTATTAAAATCTAAATTTGAAATCTATTATTTTTAAAAACAAAATTTTTATACATATATTTTATTTTAAATAAAAAAAAAAAAAAAAGAAATTAAAAATTAAAATATTAAACTTTTAATACTCTTTCATTTACTACTCTTACTCGACGTCTGTTGATTTAACATCAACTGAAAATTGAATTGTCCTGGAAACTCGTCTCTTGGAGCAACCATTGTTAAAGCGTACATATTGTTGTACGCCTGCTGAATCGGCTGAACTTGATATTGGCTTATTTTTATCATTATCCTCGAGACGATGAACATTAAATCTGTGTCTTTTCAAGTTTTCAAAAAGAACAAATTTCATAAAGCATTGAATAAAATAATTATCCCTGATTTTTTAATAATATTATTAAATTATTTTAAACAATGTCAATAATAACAGATAGACGACATTTTACTTATTTATTTCCTTTTTTTATTTTGATATTTCTCTTTATTTCCTTGCGCATTATATAGTTTTCAATATTTTGTATTGATATTTATTTGGAAATTCCATTCTTTTAAAACATTAATATGATAAATTTAATAATTTTCCATTTTCATTTCCATTTTCAAATTACTTGAAAATTTCAAAAGATTTCTGCACAAACAATCATTTTGAATAACATTTAAAAATGATATAAATATATTTATTATATAATTCAAAAAATTACAATTTTTATATAAACAAATAATCAAAAGACTTTGAGAGATGAAACAGTTGCGGCCAGTGCTATGAACTTTACCTGAGAAAGCAATGAAAAATAGACTAATGGACTATTTATAGCTTTTTCTAATAAAGTTCACGAATTTCTTTCAAACATTCATTGATTACCATCGAATGTTCGTCGCTAGTTCAGAGCTGTTGTGACGAGCGACTGCCATCTCGCTCGACTTTCGATATATCGATTAATGATAATCAACGCGGAAAATTTAAATAGTTTATTAATTTAAATTTAAGCTTTTAACGATTTTTTCACACGGCTTTAGATAAATGTGTTTCATTAGAAAAACACTGTGACTAATTTTTCAGTTTGAAATTTCAACCTCATATGGACTATGTCTCAATATTTCTAAGAATTCACATAAATTAAGCACAATAACAAGAAAGAAATATTCTTTAATTTTCCTTATTTCCAAGCTTAAAAATCTAGACTCTCGAACAATTAACAGGAAAATAGAAAAAATAGACAGAGAATTCAAATAATATTTAAAATTTCAAACGAGCCTGAGAAACGTCGATCTTATTTGAGACGTATTTTGTAATACGAGTTAAAACCATAAATTACTTCTAAGATATTGAGATAAATTCCAATGAGTAAAAGAAATAGAAAAAACTTTCGGTAATAAAACACAACTAAGGGATACGAAATAGTATATCCCTTGACGCTGGGAAACTTATAAAAAATCAACTAAAACGCACAATGAGTTAGAAACACATGTTGACCACTCGGCGGCCTGGGACCCTTACACTTGAGAAATGTCACGTAAACTTCAGTCCATTGTTAAAACATACCACCCTCTATCAAAAGAGTTTTCTTAATGTATATAGTATAATGTATATAGTTATGTATGTGTATATTACATTAATTTCATTGATAAAATAATTATATTAATAATATAATTATGTTAGAATGTTGATATTTCACTAGATACCAAAGATGAGATCAGTCGTTAAAATGTTAATTTAATATTTGACAATAACATTTCATTTATAATTCTTTCTTTGTAATAAGGGGGCGCATGAATATCCCATAAAAATTATTTGTTAGAATATTTATTGGACAGAAATTTATTAGATAGAAAATTCATATAGTTGATTTGAATAATTTAGATTATAAATTAACGCGAATTTTTACATAGACAAAACTATTATTTAACACAATATTAGGTCACCGAACTTTTATTTTACAGAATCTTCAACTGATTAAGGATTTAATTAACATTCTTTTTATTTAAAAGAAATGTAATCTAATCGAATTCTAATTTGGAAAAAATATCATTTAGCAGAATTTAAATGAGTTAGAACATTTAAATGTCAGAAATTCTATTAAATACAATCTTATTTTGTTTGAATTTTAATTTGCACGAATTATCACTTAGTAGAACTCCTAAATTGCCGAAATATCAATTTACAGAATTTTCATTTGTCCGAACAATCATCCGGCAGAAAAATTTCAGCGCCAATTTTAAAATTGACCAACCACTATTTTCTTGGTAATTTCTGATTGGTCATTTTTAAAATTGGCGCTGAAATATTTCTGCCGGATGATTGTTCGGACAAATGGAAATTCTGTAAATTGATATTTCGGCAATTTAGGAGTTCTACTAAGTGATAATTCGTGCAAATTAAAATTCAGACAAAATAAGATTCTATGTAATAGAATTTACTATACAATCAAAATGAAATAAGTGTCCACAGGGTGTTGTATAAGTTTCATGGGAATTCAACAACTCCAAACATACTGGACAATGAATAGTAGTCATTATCTATTGAAATAAATTGAAAAAAAAATTTATATTAAATTAAATATTTATTAACATAAATGAAAATGATAATTAAGGATTAATTTTTATTTTATATTTAAATTCAAATGTTCGCAATGTAAAAATGCTTGCATTTTGCATTTTGCATTTTCTAGGTTAAACGTCACTTAAATTTACCTGTAGGAAAATTAGAATAACAAAATATAATAAATGTGGTATCATTTAAACATTTGTAAAAAAAATTCAAATAATAAAATTAAGTTAAGCCCTAAATTGAATAAAATAAAAATAATGAAGGGTTTCTGATATCATAGATTTTGAATGCAGTGTTAGTTTTTCAAATTTAAAAATGGTAGATCCAATATGGCAGAGAAGTATTTAAAAATAAATGAAATTCGTCTCAAATTTGTTAATCGGGGGTTTTCGGTATCGCTGATTACGAATCTGATGTCACATTTGAAGAATTAAAAATGATGGATTCATAATGATAAACGAGTTATTGAAAATCAATAACATTCGAGCCTTTTGGATACGCCATTTTTAATTCTTGAAATGTGACATTAAATTCGTAATCAGTATAGTTGTGCAAAAAGCTCAAAGCACGAGGCTAGAGCGAGCTTTTTCGGGCTATTTATTTTTAGAGCCGAGCCGAGCCAAGCCTAATCAGTTCGAGCTCGAGCCGAGTTCAGGCCGAGTAGAGCTTCACAAAAATCTCGAAAATTTTCTAGTACTCGAGTAACTTCGAGTACCAGAAAATTTCGAGTACTCAACACAAGGAGCAGGGCTCGGCTCGGCCCGAAAAAATTGCGGCTCGGCTCGGCTAGAGTTTTCGAGCTTTTTGCACATCTCTAGTAATAAGCGATCCCGAAAAACCCCAATTAACAAATTTGAGACAAATATGATAATAGTTCATTGGATTCGCTTGAAACTGGTTACTAGGGGGTTTTTGGAGTCTCTAATTACGAATATGATAGTAGTTTTTAAAGAAATAAAAATTTCGGAACGTTAATTGTATTTGATTGTAAAATATTTCAATTTTTATTAATTAATTAAATAATAATTAGAAAAAAAGCGTCATTTTTTCGTTTTAGATATTCAAAGCACTGTATTTGACGTCACAGATTCCCTTTCCCTCTACCCCCGGAACCCCTTGTCTACTCAACTCACTAATGACTGCAATGTTCAGAACTGCAATATTGAAAAATTCTACTGTATCATATTCATAATCAGCGACCCCAAAAACCCCCGAGTAACCAGTTTCAAGCGAATCCAATAAAATTTTGAAAAAAATGTCCGCCATATTGAATTAGCCATTTTGAATTTTTGAAAACTACTATCATATTCATTATTAGAGACGCCAAAAACCCCCGAGTAACCGGTTTCAAGCGAATCTGATGAAAGTTTGAAAAAAATGTCCGCCATATTGGATTCGCCATTTTGAATTTTTAAAAACTATTATCATATTCGTAATCAGCGACCTTAAAAACACCCGAGTAACCAGTTTTAAGAAAAATCCAATGAAATTTGGAAAAAAGTGTCCGCCATATTGGATTCGCCATTTTGAATTTTTAAAAACTATTATCATATTTGTAATCAGCGACCCTAAAAACCCCCAAGTAACCAGTTTCAAGCCAATCTGTGAGGTTTTTAAAAAAATGTGCACTTGCTGTATATTATTTATTAAAAAGTCAACTTTGAACGCCATTTTTGATGCGCCATTTTGTTTTTTTCTAATTTTTATTTTACAACATTTTTAGCAATCCGTTTTCATACTAAAAAATGCACCCAAAGTTCGGATAAAATTTTTGTACATTTGGTCCTTAAAGGGTTAAGTGACGTTTAACCTCGAAATTGCAAAATTTGAAGCTACATAAAAATTGCACTATGTAAAAAAATTAAAACTATGATTTTCTTAGTCAATAAACACATAATATTCAGAAAATAAAAATATTTTGTTCGATTGAAAAAAAAAATATTAATTTGTAAACCTGTTTTATTAATTTATAAATCTAAAGTCATACAAATAAAAGTATGTTAAACATTAAATGAATTGTTATATGTACTATATGTCGTCTCGTCAAAATAAATCATAAGGTGTTAATCACGCTAGGTTTTCAATTAGAACAATAGATTTTAAAATATTTTTTTTTCCATCGTGCCACCATATAGTTGTTCGCCCGGACATACGCAACCAATCTAATAACGCTATTCAGTAAAATTGCAATAAAACGTGTTTATTATCTCTTATCTATGTAATTTTTTATTTCTTTAATTTAATATTTTTTATTTTGTGTTTCTGCCAAAAAAAAAAATTTCGTTAATGGCATAACGTCTACGACACGAGCTTTTATAAGAAAAAGACATGCAAGAGAAACATGAAACACGTAATGCTGAACTCTCTTTGTCCTTAAACACTGTAAAGCAGTATTAATAGGCTCTCACTAATTGGTTAAAATTTTTTTCCAATGAAAATCTGAACTAATACTACTACAAATCCTCGAGGACGAACGCGAATGACAGCATGATACGCCCACATCATTGACTATAAAAAATTTCAAAGTCCAAACTAAAAATATTTTTTTAAATAACAATAATTAATGATTATAATGATTTTAAACAATGAAAAAAAAAAAAAATTTTTTGTTGTTAAAGTCTATTAATGTCAACAATGTTCTATTGAATAATCAGAAGCAATTCTGCAAATCAACCTAAATTTTAATTAATAAATTGCCAATAGGTCCTGTAGCAAAGTGGTAAATCTTTTTTCTTATAGTCCGTAGGTCATAGGTTCTTTACCAACGTGAGTCAATAATTTTTTTTTGTCACGATTTAATTACAAAAAGAAAAAATTGTTAATTAACAATATTATTTAATAATAATTAAACTTGTTTATTATTAATAAACAATTAATTTATTAACTTAATTTTGAAAAGTAAAGGTGAGATTAAGTCGAGGGCAAAGATAAGTCCAAACGCGAGTAACACACAGAAAACCAACAAGGGAGCCCTTATTAATCATCATATCGTTTCAATGCGGTCCACCGGCCTAGGCCAACACCACTTTTCCACACGAGAATATAAGAAAATTATTTTTCAACTCAACAAATTGAAATATAAATGTTAATAAAAGAAACATTTATAACAAAAAGAAATTGATATTAAAAGAATGTAAATAAAAAGATATAACGTTAAAAGAAATATGTTTTAAAATAATTTTACATGAAATAAATTTAATTTAAAATAAATGTTATTTATATTGAAATACAGAGAAAATAATATTTATTAAACAAAGTATAATATCTTAATTTTAAAAATAATAATGAAGAAAAGTTAATAAAAAGAAACAAATCGAAAATATAAAATTTGAAGGTTATTCAAAAATAATATTGAATCAAAAGAATAGGAAAAGGGTTATAAATGTTTTGTTACTTACGAATTTTCAAATATTATAAATAATTCCAAAATTGTATTTGAAGTATTTTTCTTGGCCAAAATTAATTATTATAAATATATATGTATATCAAATATTTTTTGTAAAAAGCGAACAAAAATTTTTATAAAATTTGTATAAAAATACCAAAAACTAAAAATAACAATCCTGTCTAAAAAATAATAAAAAACAATGTAGAGATTAAAAAAACAAAACATAATTGAAATGAATTTATGAATAAGTAAATGTATTTAAAAAAGTAGATTTTTAATTGTAAAATTAGTCTCATATAAAGTATTTTCCTTCAAAATTAAAATTACCAAATACTTAAATTATTATATTTCATTTATTTCAAAAAAAAAATAGTACTTGCAATTTAATATTTATTTAATTAATTGTTATAATAAAAATTCTCATAGTTAATTTTTTAAAAATATAATTATTTTAAATAATTACAAAAAATGAAATAAAAATACATTACTATATATATTTATTATGAAAAAATATTTTTCTTTAGAAGAATTTTATATTTTATAATTTTATTTTATTCAAAACTTTGATTTTGTTAATTTTTATTTACAAGGATTTTCATTTAAAATAATTTAAAAAATACAAAATTTATGCGTAGTCAAACTTTAATTATACATAATTTACATAAAGGAAAATTCTAATTTAACAAAATATTTTATTTCCTTAAAAAATTAATAAACAAAATGGTAATTTAAACAATTTTTAATTGACATTAGAATAATTAGAATTAATTTTATCTTAGTCGACTTTTTATTTCAAAAAATATTAATTAATTTAAAATCTATTTGAGCAAAATTTTAGATAAGACAGAAATCTCACAAAAACAAAATTCATTTACACAGAATTTCTGATGAATAAAATTTTCGTTTGCCATAATGTTCATATGCTAGAAATATTATTTTATACAATTTAAATGTGACAGAATTATTAAATTCTCGAATTTTAACTATACCGATATCTGAAGGTACAGAAAGTAAAGTTCACAGAAAACAGAAATATAATTTGTCCGATGAAATGCCATTAGATAAATGTGTTGTCTTTCTCTAAATAATGGAGCATTTTCTGGCAAATTAAATTTCTGCCAACTAAGCTTTCGTAAGCTTTAGATGTCGGTATAGTGGAAATTTGAAAATTTAACAATTCTGTCATATTTAAATTCTATAAAATAAAATTTCTAACATATGAACATTCTGTTAAAAGAAAATTTGGCAAAATAGCATTTAATTTGAAAAATGAATGTAACTAACTCTAGTTCTCACTTACTCATCATATAAGAATATTATTATTTTTTTACATAAATATCTATTTATCTATTTATCACGATTAGAAATCTCAGCCTTATAGTGCTGTCTGTGCATTGGGTTTTTTCTGTAATGGAGCATTCAACCATTGGGAGCACACACTTTGACGCGCTCGACAAAAGGAAGCTATGAGAAAATTCCGCAAAGTAGCAAGATTTAAGAAACATTTGGAGTAAAATATATTCTTTCTCAGTTCTATTGAATTTCGAAAGATTAAATTTCTTTAAAACTGTTGATCAACCAATTCATAGTATTGTTACATTTTTTTTTACAAATTTTTGTTAATAAAAATTTTAAAGAATATTAGCAAATGCTAAATACGCTATTATGAAGGACAGAATACACAGTCTCGGCCAAAGTAAAACAATTTATTTTAAAATATAAACATATAATACATATAAAAATATAAATATTATTTACATAATAATATAAAAAATATAACATATAAGACATCGGATTCATAATCAGCGACGCCAAAAACCGCAGAGTAACAAATTTCAAGTGAATCTAATGACATTTTAAAATTAAATTCGCTGATTTTTACAATAAACTAATTAATAAACTAATTAATAATGACTTTGATAAATTAAGATAAATAATCAACAAAAAAATGTCTTTGAAACTAATGTATAAATTAAAATATCAAAAGTGTAATAAAAATAAATTAAGGTTATTAAAAAAAAGAATATGAATAAAATCGGATGAAAATTGAAGAAACTATCAAGGAAAATCGAATGTAATTGATGCAAAAATTTGTGAAAACAATAAAATACAGTTTTTCAAAATCAAAATTTGAAATCCATTATTTTTAAAAAAACAAATTAGATATCCTTTCAAAGGATAGAAAATCAAATTGAAAGGTAAAATTAAGAGTTAAATCGGATGAAAAATGAAGAAACTATCAAGGAAAATCGAATGTAATTCAGGCAAAAATGTGGTAAAAAAGATGAAATCAAGTTTTTTAAAATCAAAATTTGAAATCTATTATTTAAAAAAAAAAAAATTATACATCCTTTCAAAGGATAGAATATCAAATTGAAAGGTAAATTTAAGAGTTAAATCGGATGAAAATTGAAGAAACTATCAAGGAAAATCGATTGTAATTGAGGCAAAAATTTGTGAAAACAATAAAATACAGTTTTTCAAAATCAAAATTTGAAATCCATTATTTTTAAAAAACAAAATTAGATATCCTTTCAAAGGATAGAATATCAAATTGAAAGGTAAAATTAAGAGTTAAATCGGATGAAAATTGAAGAAACTATCAAGGAAAATGGATTGTAATTGAGGCAAAAATTTGTGAAAACAATAAAATACAGTTTTTCAAAATCAAAATTTGAAATCCATTATTTTTAAAAAACAAAATTAGATATCCTTTCAAAGGATAGAATATCAAATTGAAAGGTAAAATTAAGAGTTAAATCGGATGAAAATTGAAGAAACTATCAAGGAAAATCGAATGTAATTTAGGCAAAAATTTGTGAAAACAATAAAATACAGTTTTTCAAAATCAAAATTTGAAATCCATTATTTTTAAAAAACAAAATTAGATATCCTTTCAAAGGATAGAATATCAAATTGAAAGGTAAAATTAAGAGTTAAATCGGATGAAAAATGAAGAAACTATCAAAGAAAATCGAATGTATTTCAGGCAAAAATGTGGTAAAAAAGATTAAATCAAGTTTTTTTAAAATCTAAATTTATAATCTATTATTTTTGAGAAAACAAATTAGATATCCTTTAAAAGGATAGAAAATCAAATTGAAAAATAAAATTAAGAGTTAAATCGGATGAAAATTGAAGAAACTGTCGAGGAAAATTGAATGTAATTCAAGCAAAGATGTGGTAAAAAAGATGAAATCGAGTTTTTTAATATCAAAATTTGAAATATATTATTTTTAAAAAAACAAATTATATATCCTTTCAAAGGATAGAAAATAAAATTGAAAAATAAAATTAAGAGTTAAATCGGATGAAAATTGAAGAAATTATCAAAGAAAATCGATTGTAATTGAGGCAAAAATTTGTGAAAACAATAAAATACAGTTTTTCAAAATCAAAATTTGAAATCTATTATTTTTAAAAAAACAAATTAGATATCCTTTCAAAGGATAGAAAATCAAATTGAAAAATAAAATTAAGAGTTAAATCGGATGAAAAATGAAGAAACTATCAAAGAAAATCGAAAGTAATTGAGGCAAAAATGTGGTAAAAAAGATGAAATCAAGTTTTTTAAAATCAAAATTTGAAATCCATTATTTTTAAAAAAACAAATTAGATATCCTTTCAAAGGATAGAATATCAAATTGAAAAATAAAATTAAGAGTTAAATCGGATGAAAATTGAAGAAACTATCAAGGAAAATCGAATGTAATTGAGGCAAAAATTTGTGAAAACAATAAAATACAGTTTTTCAAAATTAAAATTTGAAATCCATTATTTTTAAAAAAACATATTAGATATCCTTTCAAAGGATAGAAAATCAAATTGAAAGGTAAAATTAAGAGTTAAATCGGATGAAAAATGAAGAAACTATTAAGGAAAATCGAATGTAATTGAGGCAAAAATGTGGTAAAAAAGATGAAATCAAGTTTTTTAAAATCAAAATTTGAAATCTATTATTTAAAAAAAAAAAAATTATACATCCTTTCAGAGGATAGAAAATCAAATTGAAATGTAAAATAAAGAGTTAAATCGGATGAAAATTAAAGAAACTATAAAGGAAAATCGAATGTAATTCAGGCAAAAATGTGGTAAAAAAGATGAAATCAAGTTTTTTGAAATCAAAATTTGAAATCCATTATTTTTAAAAAACAAAATTAGATATCCTTTAAAAGGATAGAATATCAAATTGAAAGGTAAAATTAATAGTTAAATCGGATGAAAAATGAAGAAACTATCAAAGAAAATCGAATGTATTTCAGGCAAAAATGTGGTAAAAAAGATTAAATCAAGTTTTTTAAAATCAAAATTTATAATCTATTATTTTTGAGAAAACAAATTAGATATCCTTTAAAAGGATAGAAAATCAAATTGAAAAATAAAATTAAGAGTTAAATCGGATGAAAATTGAAGAAACTGTCGAGGAAAATTGAATGTAATTCAAGCAAAGATGTGGTAAAAAAGATGAAATCAAGTTTTTTAATATAAAAATTTGAAATCTATTATTTTTAAAAAAACAAATTAGATATCCTTTCAAAGGATAGAAAATCAAATTGAAAAATAAAATTAAGAGTTAAATCGGATGAAAATTGAAGAAATTATCAAAGAAAATCGATTGTAATTGAGGCAAAAATTTGTGAAAACAATCAAATACAGTTTTTCAAAATCAAAATTTGAAATCCATTATTTTTAAAAAAACAAATTAGATATCCTTTCAAAGGATAGAATATCAAATTGAAAAATAAAATTAAGAGTTAAATCGGATGAAAATTGAAGAAACTGTCGAGGAAAATTGAATGTAATTCAAGCAAAGATGTGGTAAAAAAGATGAAATCCAGTTTTTTAATATCAAAATTTGAAATCTATTATTTTTAAAAAAACAAATTAGATATCCTTTCAAAGGATAGAAAATCAAATTGAAAAATAAAATTAAGAGTTAAATCGGATGAAAATTGAAGAAACTATCAAGGAAAATCGATTGTAATTGAGGCAAAAATTTGTGAAAACAATAAAATACAGTTTTTCAAAATCAAAATTTGAAATCCATTATTTTTAAAAAAACAAATTATATATCCTTTCAGAGGATAGAAAATGAAATAGAAAAATAAAATTAAGAGTTAAATCGGATGAAAATTGAAGAAACTATAAAGGAAAATCGAATGTAATTCAAGCAAAGATGTGGTAAAAAAGATGAAATCCAGTTTTTTAATATCAAAATTTGAAATCTATTATTTTTAAAAAAACAAATTAGATATCCTTTCAAAGGATAGAAAATCAAATTGAAAAATAAAATTAAGAGTTAAAACGGATGAAAATTGAAGAAACTGTCAAGAAAAATTGAATGTCATTGAGACAAAAATTTGTGAAAACGATGAAATACAGTTTTTCAAAATCAAAATTTGAAATCCATTATTTTTAAAAAAACAAATTAGATATCCTTTCAAAGGATAGAAAATCAAATTGAAATGTAAAATAAAGAGTTAAATCGGATGAAAATTGAAGAAACTATCAAGGAAAATCGAATGTAATTGAGGCAAAAATTTGTGAAAACAATAAAATACAGTTTTTCAAAATAAAAATTTGAAATCCATTATTTTTAAAAAAACAAATTATATATCCTTTCAGAGGATAGAAAATGAAATTGAAAGGTGAAATTAAGAGTTAAATCGGATGAAAATTAAAGAAACTATCAAAGAAAATCGAATGTAATTGAGGCAAAAATTTGTGAACACAATAAAATACAGTTTTTCAAAATCAAAATTTGAAATCCATTATTTTTAAAAAAACAAATTATATATCCTTTCAGAGGATAGAAAATGAAATTGAAAAATAAAATTAAGAGTTAAATCGGATGAAAATTGAAGAAACTATAAAGGAAAATCGAATGTAATTCAAGCAAAGATGTGGTAAAAAAGATGAAATCCAGTTTTTTAAAATCAAAATTTGTAATCTATTATTTTTGAAAAACCAAATTAGATATCCTTTCAAAGGATAGAAAATGAAATTGAAAAATAAAATTAAGAGTTAAAACGGATGAAAATTGAAGAAACTGTCAAGGAAAATTGAATGTCATTGAGACAAAAATTTGTGAAAACGATGAAATACAGTTTTTCAAAATCAAAATTTGAAATCCATTATTTTTAAAAACAAAATTTATTCACTGAGAAAAAAGAGGGTGTGTTGCAGCACATTTTCGATTCATGTTGCGCAACTGAACCCTGTGTTCTGCTAGACAATTTTTTTGGGGCGTGAAGCGGACACCTGAGTCGAGGCGAGCTGCATTTGAAGTGTATAACACGCTCTTTGGGGCGTGCTGCACGCCCCAGAAAGTATATAGAAGAATTCAGGGTTGAGTCGCGCAACATAAATCGAAAATGTGCTGTAACGCGCCCTCTTTTTTCTCAGTGTATATTCTTTTAAATAAAAAACAAAAAAAAAATTAAAAGTTAAAATATTAAAATTTTAATATTCTTTAATTTAATACTCTTACTCAACGCCTGTTGATTTAACATCAATTGAAAATTGAATTATCATGGATACTCGTCTCTTGGAGCAACCATTTTTATAGCGTACATAGTTTTGTACGTCTGCTGAATCGGCTGAACTTGATATTGATTTATTTTCACATCATTATTATCCTCGTGACGATGAACATTGAGCCATGTATGGATGGCATAGGCTTAAACGAATTTAATTGAGGCTCCATAAAATCGCAAAAACCGACTCCCTCTCAACAAGACTGCTTCCACGATGAAATTGTCATGTCTAAAAATTAAAAATTGCAATTAAACAAGATTTGCAAAAAGAAATTATAAATATTTTTAGAGGATATAAAGTAAATTGAAAGGTAAAATTTTTAAATGAAATGGGATGAACATTGAAGGAACTAGAACAAAAAAAAAAAAAAAAAAGAAAAAATGTTTTAATTAATACAAAAACGTTTGTTAAATTTTGAAATTTATTTTAAAAATGTCAAAATGTGAATTGAACATGTTTTGAAAAAAAATAATATTTTTTTAAAGAGTATAATAAAATAAAATGTAGGGTAAAACTTGGTAATAAATCTGATGACAATTAAAGAAAGTATGAGGAAAAAATAATTTAAAGAAAGACATCCCAGTGATGGACACAATGACAATAAACGTTCTTAAAACATCTGTAGAACGTTTAATGTCTGACACTTTACGTTCAAAGAAAATCAGAATGTTCCGAAAGAATTTTTGGAACAGTCGGACGTTCTTAAAACATAAATTGACAGACGACAGTAAACTTTCTATAGACGTTTAAAAATGGTTTTATTTTATTTTTTTTGTGCCAAGTAGGAAAAAATTGAAAAAACAATAAAATATTTTATTGCAAAATCAAAATTTGAAATCAATTATTTTTTCAAAAGCAAAATACATATTTTTTTTTTTAAATGAAAAAAAACAAAACTAAAAAATTAAAATTTTTAATGAAGTCATATTAAAATTGAAAAAAAAAACTAAAAGAAAAAAACAATTCTGTTAAAAAAAGTATATATGAAATAATGAAATCCGTTTTTTACAAAATCAAAAAGTAAAGTATAGAATTCTTTGAAAAATGTATTATATTTCTTTTCAGAGAATAATAAACAAAAATAGAAGATATAATAATTAAGAAAGAAATCGGATAAAAATTGATTAAAGTAAGAATAAAAAACAATTTTTATATAAATGAAAATTTAAAAGAAAGGTGTAATTTGATTTTTCGAAGTAAAAATTATAAATAAGACATTTATGAAAATACAAATTATATGTCCTTTTATAGGATAAAGGAGCAAAGTTGATTAAAAAATTTGTAATTAAATGTAATAAAAATTGAATAAAATGAAAAGAAAAAAATCTTTCAATGGAAAAAAAATCAATGAGAAATCGATAAAAACCTTGGAATCAGTAACAGAATTTGTCCTTCTGCAAAAAAAAATGATGCCTCGTTATCCTGCTCTGTAGGTCCGCCTAAAAATACAAATTTTCATTATTTTTTAGCTTTAAATTAACAGCAATGAAATATGATATATTATTTTGCAGTAGAAATTATTTAATGATAAAAGGTAAACAATGTGAGACATTTATTTTCTTAAAATTGTTAAAGAAAAATAAATGCTAGTAAATTAAATATCAAGTACCACAGAACGTTACAGTTTTAACTAATAGTAAAAAATTTGTTACAGGGAAACTTTCAATATTTAATTTCCTATCAATAATTTTTTTTTAATCTTTATGAAAAATAAAATACTAATCATGTTTATTTATGATAAAAAATTAGTTGTACAAAATCATTGTATTATAATTCCTTATATTTTTTTCAAGAAATGGTCGTTAGACATTTATAATAATTTTCTATTAGAATTGTCGGTATGTTAAATCCCTATAACATACCCGAAGATTATTCTCAATTTCTTATTGTCACGTGCATCATTTCAAGCCAATTCCAAAACGTCAGGAACTAAAAATTCCATATATGCTGCTAAATAAACTGGTGGTGCACCAGCTTCAATATTCACAACATAGTTTCCTTTCATCAAAAGTCTATGAATCATACCCGAGTCAAAATGTAGAGAGTAGTCTAAGAGTCCGTTAAGAACTGCTTCATACAGAACCTATATGAAAACATGAAAAAATTTTACTTATACATTTTTTGATAAAATTAGAACTGTTAAAAATTCGAAAAAAACAGATTTTATTTCAATTATTTTGTGGCGACGAAATGTTGAATTTAAAAAATTCGACATGCAAAATGAGCATGTATTGAAACAGAAAGCAACTCTATTCAGTTCAAATTTTGTATTAACTCGAATGTCGAATGTAGAATTTTCAACATTCGAACAATTAAATTTCAATAATTTTGCACAACTTTATTATTAATGTTTATTTAAATTTTTTTAAATTTGTTAATATTTTCAATATTTGTAAATATTGTTAGAAACATTAATGATATAATAATAAAAAAAAATTTTTAATTAAATTATTAATGGAAAGAATTTTTTATAATTTTTTTTTTTTTTTAATTTCTGAACCATTATTTATATCCTAAAAACAAAAACATAAAAGAAAAATATAATGTTTCATAATGTTCGATGTAAACAATGAAATATTAATAACGCTGAATACACCAATCTTATGAAGAAACACTTATAAAATTTTTAAACAATAAAATATAAAAAATTCATTATTATTTTCATGTTAAGCAATAAAGGTTTTGACATTAAAAATAATTTTTAAAAACTTTATCACAATTAACAATTGCAAACTAAATGAGTAAAGATTAGTAAAGAAATATTTCAAAATATCATTTCTTTACCTATGATATTTGATATATATTATAAATGACAATATTTAATATATAATAATCGTAATTGACATACCATAATGATTGTTAAATATTCCAAGTTTAAATTTATTTAAAAAAATATATATAATACATTTTTAGAAATATAAAATAGGTTAGCTGTCACATTGTGTATATATATATATATATATATATATATATATATATATATATATATATATATATATATAGTCCTTCTTCTTCTTCTTCTTCTTCTTAAGTGGCCTGTTGATAAAACAAATGGCCATAGATAAAACACATATATGATTACTGTAAGGGGATTTAGTTTTAGATAGCAATGAGATGCGGAATTGTCCAGTTCAGCAAGCGTATGTGTTGCATCAAAGCGTGGGTGCAGCTAGGCATGCGTTGTGAGAAAAGCGGTAAATTCCAATAGCGGGAATTTCGAGGGTTGATTGCAGGCTGGTAAATGTTGCATGCCTTTGCAAAAGTTGAGCACAAAAAAAGGAGATAAAAGCCGATGCCAGAGTCGTAGATTTCCACCTTCCGTATATCAGCCTCCAATTTGTCTTCAGCAGATGCTTGTTGCTTGCATTAAATTGCAAGAAAGGCATCATTATGTGGAAGAGTACAACGGGAACACTATTTATCATTAAGATTTGAAATGATATAGTGATCTGATGGTATTTGTTGTAAATGGACTTTCTGATATATTTGGAGGTGGTTCTTCTTAGACAGAATCCAATGAGTACTTAGCTTACTTCTAGCAAGGAAGAGATTTGAAAAAGAAAGAGAGACTGAGATAAAGGGAAAATGTCAATTGCAAAGATAAAACAAAAATAGTAAGGGCAAATAAGAAAGCTTGAAAGGAGATTGTTGCAAATATTAAAATCAAGGCATGCACAAAAATTACAGGAGTTATCTAAATGAAATTTCCCTTGATTTGATAAAAGTACTTATATAGTTCATCTGCTAGTTTTTTGGTGGGAGTAAAAATATAGTTATCTAAATTTACAAGAGGGGGGGTAAAATTTTTTAAAGAGTTAAGATAATTAAAAAATGATAGTCTGCCTGGTAAGAGGCTTGGACAATCATTTAGAAGATGTACAAGGGACCTTTCACTCGTGCCACAGCCACACTCACTGGGGAAATTCCAGTTCATACGTCTAAAATGTTCAGAAGTGCAGATGTGGTTGACTCTTAGACGCGAAATTAGATTTGAATTTGATCTTGGGATCTCCATCCCACGGAACCATGGTCTTTTAGTGTCATAGTTGATTTTCGCCAAAATTCTATCCGCAGCCGCAGAATGGTTTTTGTAAGGCCACATCTCCCTTGATTGAGAAAGCATGCATTTTTTGCTCCAAGAAAAAGCGTCTCCAACAGAGGCAAATTTCTTTTGAGAAACGTCCAGCGATGCAGCGGTTTTGGCAAGTTGATCAGCAACCGAGTTCCCAGAGATGTTGGAATGAGAGGGAATCCAGACAAGGTGAATGGAAAGATCGATAGGAGAATCCTTGATCATGTTAGCAATTTTAAAAGGGAGTTTCGAGTCATTGTGAGATAAAGAGGATCTGTTAGATATTTGGCTTATTGCGGACAAGGAGTCAGATAAAATAACTACATTCTGGATATTATTGGAGATTATATAACTAATGGAAACATAAACAGCAGATAGTTCAGCAGTGGTTGAAGACACAAATCCTGGAAGAGGGACACCAAATCGGACTTCATTTTGGGGGATGTAAAATCCTGCACCCGCTCTGCCAATATTGGGAAAGCAAGATCCATCCGTAAATATATATACGTGGTTCGGAAAATTAGAATTTAGAAATTGGGATAATTTCTCCGATGGATTGTTGGAATTTTTAATTTCGTAGCCAATTTCGTTATTCATGGGGATGGAAAGAAATGTTGATTCCCATGTTGAATCAAAATATAGAGGTCTTTTGGTAACGAGACAGGAATTTAATTTGTCTTGAAGAGAGATGAAGGACTTGTATAAACCTGTTTTTGTAATTAATTTAAGAGGTTTTCGTTGGTTAGAGATTCGAGTTTTAAGAGTTTTAAGGTTAGTGTAAAGAGGATTTTGCGACCAGGAGCAATTTCTGGTAACAAATCTAGATGTTAAATAGATTCTTCTAATTTTGAGAGGAATTTCGCCTGATTCTATAAGTAAGTTTCGAATCAATTGCGACTGGCAAACTTATTTGAATTAATATTTAAATTATTTTCTAAAGTATTATAAGTAAAAAACATAAAATTTATTTTATTTCTTAGTAATTCAATAACGAATAATAACTTAATTATTCTATTTAGACACATAAAAAGTACATCATATTAAATTAATTTCTTTAAATTATATTCTCAATTTAAATAAAATAAAAACATTTTCATAAATAATTATTAAACAAAATTTTTTCACAAGTTGATTATTTAAAAAATTTATTATATTTAATTTTGGATACTGAAAATAAGATAAAAAAAATAATAATATAATAAATTATTTCTAACATCTATAAAAAAAAAAAATTAATAAAATATGAACAAAAATAACAATTATTATAGAAAAATTGTTTTAAAATTTTTCGCAAAAAATTACAAAACAACAGCTCCATCTAAGAATACACTTTAAATGTACAGAAGAATCACTTCTATATAAATATTTTTCTTAAGATACTAGTGACATATATTATATTACTATAAAATTTCGCAAAAATGACCTTTAAATAGTTATTTTCTCTATAATCAATTTGACAGGTATATATATATAAGAAAAGAATTAAAATCAGTTATTCTATGGTAGTAAACACTGAAACACTAGTTTTGAAGTTAAAGGCGTATATCAGCATCAAAAATTTACATAAAAAAATCAAAATAGTAAGTTATTTATTTAATTATAAATATTAATTTTTTTATTTTCATAAATTTATTATTATTAATTTTCAAATAAATTAAGCTTTAAAAATTAGCAAAATTTTATATTATAATTGTTTGAAATATTTATAAATTTTTTTGATTATGAATTATATTTTAATACTTTATATATAACCAAAAAATCGACGAACAAATGTTTTAAATAAATAAGAAATTTTTTTTTCCATATTTTGACATAAAAAATAAGAAAAACTTATTATAAAAATTTTTAGCAATCTGTGTGTGTGTGTGTGTGTGTGTGTGTGTGTGTTTTGTGTATGAGACTCTATTTGTACTAACATTACATTTACATCAATATCTCAAAACCAGAAGTAGCTAAAGGTTTGAAATGTTTTTTTTTAAATTATAGCTATTAAATGTGGAAATAAAATTAGTGTATTTTCAGCTAGATTCATGAATTTTAACTAATTTTAAACCTTGAATCCAATAATTCGCGCGACATTGGAAGGCAATCACACCAATACCAATTGGGTAGTAGTAAGTTACCAAAAGACGCTGCACATTGGTCACTAAATGGCAGTTACGCGCCCATCAGAGCGTTGGTCGATTTATTTAAATTAATTTTTAAATTTAAATTTTTAAAAATGCCACTTAATAATTATAAATTTTTTTTTAAATATTACTTTTTAATAATACAGGAAAAAAAATTTAATAATATAAATAAAATGTAGAATGGGTTGATGACAAAAAACTGTTTTACCGAATGAGTATTCTGTAGATAACATTTTAATGTGTAAAAATTATAATTAAACGAAACTATCAATTTACGTCTCTTTGCAACAAAGTAATATTTATTAAACATTTTCAAATTCATAAAAAAAAAGAAAACAACATAACTTAAAATTTAAATTGAATGAATTTTAAATTATTTTAAAAAACTATATAAAATAAAATTTTTGAAACTTTGGTTATAATTATTTTTTTGGAGTATGAAATGAAAATATTTTCCATTTTAAACGAAAAAATTTGGCAAAATGTTACAATGTTTGAAAGATGAATTGAAAAACTGACAATTTTTAAAAAGGAATATAAACATGTCATGAATTTTATAAATTTACCTGTTAAAAAATTTTGTTTTCATTCGTATCCTTTATTATTTTTCTTAAAAATCCGTATTTCATATACAGTCGTTAATTTTTTTCACTGATTTCTTACACACACACACACACACACACACACACAAACACATAGTGTCCGATTAAACACTCGATTAAAAAATTGCATTTCAATTAAAATAAGAAAGAAATTTAAATTGAAAAGAAATAAATAACTAAATACACACGCACTTCACGATATAAGACTCCCGCAAAAAGTTAAAAGAAAATAAAATGAATTCAAATGAAATTATACACAAATAAAAATGTAATGACAAACGAAATGTTATCTTTTCAAGAGAGTGAATGTACTACTAGTGACGACAAATAATTGAGAAAGAGAAACAAAGTAAGCGACCGAACTGTACATTGTACCACTCAGAGAATAATGTAAAAGGAATGTATAGAAATTTTTCTGTCTCCTTAACCTTACAGCTAACACGCACACCCATATAACAGAGTTTAATAATAAAATGAGAGAAAACGCGCATCGATTTTCACAGCTATATGTATTATGTGCTAATACCACAGCATGCTCGTTTATGGAAGCGCTCATGCGCAAACCGTATCAAGTGTGCTTGCCTACCGCTCTGTCCATCTCGAACAGGGATGTAAAGATAATTTACCTTACGTAAATTACATGGGTTTTTACGTATATTACGTACGTAAATTACCTCAAAAATTTTAATAATAGGCTTATTCTTACTAGCTACACTGCTACACTAGAGTGTAACAAGGCCGGGCAGGCTTCGAAGTGACACACTTTTCCACTTTTTTGACACTTTTTTTGGTCAAGCCTACTTTTTGCTACTTATTTTGCCAAAAAGCTACTTTTTGCTACTTATTTTATCAAAAAGCTACTAAATGCTACTTTTTTCCTAAAAAGGTAAAAAAAAATTTACAGAATTCAAGAATTTTAGTTTTTTTGGCGAATTTCGTAGATTTCAAAAAAAACCCACCAAGTGTATTAAATTTATTATTGGACACGTGATTATAATAATTATTAATAGTAGATGTTTATTAAATTACAACTTTTTAACGTTTATAATTTTTCGTATTTAATTTTATTATTTTTTAAGCTTCTTAAAAAAATTAAAAAATAAATTTTTCATTTTTCAGTATATAATTTAATAGTAATACCTTTTTTTTGACTTTATAAAAGTTTCACCAAGTTTGTAGAAAAAATCAATTTATAATGAAAACTTAATTCTTTTTTGGTTATATAAATTTCTTGATTAAAAATGGAAAGTAATTTTTATTTAACGTGATTAATTATTATTATATTAAGTTTACAAACTTTATGTCAAATTTAAAAATATTAATTGTACTATTTTCAAAAAAAAAAACAGTGTTTAAAGTCGGTTGTTCAATAATAAAAAAATCATTTATAAAGATTTAAGATCTATCTAGAAAGAAAATTGTAATTTTTTTATTGAAATTAAATTACTCATAATTTATTATTGTACAAAATTATGGCTATGTGGATTCTAAAATTTAAAAAATTTATATGAATAAAAACATTTCATTTTTTTTCATTTTGATAGTTGTTATTAGTAAATTACTAAAAAATGTTTACGTTTCATTTTTAAAAATTATATGGCTGATAAAAAGTTATTATTTATAGTTTTTTAAAAAATAATAACGAGAAAGAAGGTGTCAATTTAACTTCTCAAAATTATGAGCCTGTTTTTAAAAAACAAATTCTTATGAAAAATCTCATTTAAGTATTATTAACAATTAAACATTTCATTATGTAAATAAAACTTTCTAATGTAAAATATCGACAAAAAAGCTATTATATTTTCATGTTTTATGTTTATAAATCAAAATTTTTAAAAAATTTTCTGAATTCCTATTTTCAGTAATTTTTTCTTTCAATTTTTTAGACAACAACATATATTCACTTAATTTTCTTACTTAAAAATCTAATTTTACTTTATTTTTAATATGCTACTTTTTTTCAATTTAAAGGACACTTTTTTCTTACAAAATGCTACTTTTTGACACTTTTTTTGACCTGCTACTAGACTTCGAAGCCTGAAATTATTAAATTGCTTAAAGAATGTTATGGTTCCATATAGGGATAATGGACATTTAAATCGAGCACAAATTGAATTTAATACAACATTAAGTTCATGCCGTGTTACGGTTGAAAATGCTTTCACAGACTTGAAGCAACGATTTCGACAATTATATCATTTTAAATTGCTAAATATTGTTAGAATGGTTTTAGTTATTCATGCTTGTTGTGTTTTACACAATTTAGCAAATGCAGAGGATTTAAATATTTTTAAACATCCTATTGAAGATGATTACCCAGATCCTGCAGTTGAGAATTTTGAGCGAAATGAGGAAAAGTTTTTCAATAATATTGCTGAGAATGAAAAGGACCTCCATGACGAATTTTGTCGTCAAATTGCATCACGACAAAATTTAGCATAAAGAGCATAATATATTAATGAATAATGCTTTTGCAAAGCATTTAATTTGAAACTAACAAAATATATTCTGCATAATATTTTTAAACAATATGCACAATATTATTTTTTAATAAATGCATAATTTTTATACTTCAGGTCACTTACGCTCTTTATAAATATTCTGAACTTTGCTTAAGAATTTTTAAATTGAAAGTTTAAAAAAAAGTATTCACGGTAAGCAAAATGTATTCACCGTCGTAACCCACCAATACGGTTTTGTCGCGAAAACGCATTCACCGAAAGTCTTCACCAATACTTTTTCTCCATATTCTGAATACTTTTTTTTTAGTGGATTTATAGGGAATAATAGGAATAAATCATATTATTTAAAAAAAATTTTTACCATATCATAAAACTGATCATAAAATCTATCATAAAACTGATTTTACGTTTAAAATCACTAATAGTAAATAAATTATGGCTTTAATAAATGAAAGAAATAATTGTTTAAAAAATTTTTTCATAATGGCAATTGTTTATAAGGTGGTTTATTTTCAATTACAGATTGTATACAGTTTACAATTAATCTTTTTTTTTTCATTTCTTCATGCACTTTCTCTACACTTTTGCGTTATTCTCGCTATGTTTTTGTACTTTGTTTAAATTCGCATGCACCGTTTCATACTCTTCCTACACTCGAGTGTGTAGCGGTGTAGTTAGCGAGAAAAAACCTAATGCATTTTACCCAGGCAGAAAAGTTGGAGGTGTGCCAGTAGCACTAACGACCGGCATGGTACCGAACCGGTTGTAAAGTCGGACTTATGGCGGTACCGGCAAAAAGGTACAGGGCCGGATATGAAATAAATACCGGCCCAGTACCGGCCCGGTGATAAATGTGGATTTGTACCGGTACAAGTAGTGTGTACCGGGCCGGTTGATTAAAAATATCTGACCCAGCACCGGCCCCCGTTCTGTTTATATACCGGCGAAGAAGATTTGCCGGTGATAATTTCTTTACCGGCCCAGCACCGGCATAGTACCGGCCCGGTACTGTCATTTCACTCCGTCTTATACCGACGAAGGAGATTTGGCGGTGATAATTTTTTACCGGCCCAGCTAATGTTAAACTAGCAGAAAAAGAATTAAAGGAGAGAAAAAAAATTGAAAATTAATTTATTAATTTAATTATTAATAATAAATTAATTAGTTAATTATGCCGGAAATTATATTAATACCGTGTAGGTTGTTTATTGGTGCCTGCCCGGTATCTAGCCGGTGAATAGGGCGGTTATTATTATTTATAATTACTATTTTTATTTTTTTATAATAATTTAATTTGAATTAAAATTAGAGTTGTGCAAAAAGCTCAAAGCCCGAGGCTAGAGCGAGCTTTTTCGGGCTATTTATTTTTCGAGCCGAGCCGAGCAGAGCCAAGCCTAATCAGTACGAGCTCGAGCCGAGTCGAGCTTCACAAAAAGCTCGAAAATTTTCGAGTACTCGAATGACTTCGAGTACCCGAAAATTTCGAGTACTCGAAGTCAGTCGAGTACTCGAATTCAGTCAATTACTCAAAATTTTCGAGTACTCGAATTCAATCGAGTACTCGAATTCACTCGAGTACTCGAATTCACTCGAGTACTCGAATTTTTCGAGTAAAAAATTTTTTTTAAAAAATTAAAAAATTTTTTTAACTTTATTTTTTTTTATTTGTTTAAACAATGGCTAAATTGTTGCAATTATAGATTACTCATTTTCATACTAATCGTATTAGTCAAAATTATACAAAATAATGCGAGTACTAGAATTTTTCGAGTACTCGACTAGATTCGAGTACTCTATTTGGTTCGGGTACTCAAAGTCACTCGAGTGAATTAGAGTGAATTCGAGTACTCGAACTAAGTCGAGTACTCGAATCTAGTCGAGTACTGGACACATCGAGCCGGGCTCGGCTCGGCTCGGCCCGAAAAAATTGCGGCTCGGCTCGAGTTTTCGAGCTTTTTGCACATCTCTAATTAAAATAAATTAAAAAATACAAATACTGGCCCGGTACTGAACCGGTTAAATATTACTGCCGGCCCGGTACTGCTGCCAGATTGATGTAATGTCGGTTGGACTTTATAGGCTCACTTTGCATTTACCTTCCATATGCAGGTTTAAGTTAGCGGATGTGGTGTCGACTTTGCAGCAGCCTCAGGGTCCTGAGTTCAACTCCTCGAGTCTTCAGATTTTTCTATAATTGTTTATGTTTCTCTGTTTCAGCATTTAATATATTTACTGTTTCCAATTTAAAATTAATAATAATATTGATAATAATAATAATAATAATAATAATAATAATAATAATAATAATAATAATAATAATAATAATAATAATAATAATTAAACAATTAATCAGACTGACATGTAATTTTTTTAACCGGCCCGGTACTACACCGGTTGTTTTTTAGTACCGGCCCGATACTGTGTCAGATATTCATTAATGCCGGCCCGGTACGGTTACCGGATACCTACCGAAGTTATCATCCGGCAATTTAACGGGTACTGAACCGGTGGAATGAACACACTTTAAGCCTGTACTGGACCAGTACCTAGCCGGTTGTGCAGCTGGTAATAAACCGGCACTAAATGCCTTCCAACAATAACCGGGCCAGTACCGCCCCGGTGGATTATTCGGTACCGGCCTGGTACGTATGCCGGATACCTGCCGCAGTCATCATCATCCGGCAATTTGCCGGTACCGAGCCGATAAAAATTGCGGTCTTATGCCGGTACCGCCCATAAACTTATAATCCGCCGTTTGTACCGGGCAGGTACCATCCCGGTCGTCAATTTCTACTTGGGTTATTGTGGTGGGAGATGAAATACGTATTTTACAAATGTAAACAACTCATGTAATTTACGTAAAAAACTTGAATTTACGCGTAACTTTACATCCCTGAACTCGAAGTAACTCGGTATGTGTGCATAAATATAATGTAAAATAATAACATAATAAATTAAAAATTGTTATTATTAAAATGATATTATAATATCATTAATAAAAGTACCTAATACTAAAGTAATATGAATATAATTGCATAATTTAAAAGTTTTTAAATATTAATTTTATCTTGATATATTAAATTTGACAATAATAATAATAATAATAATTTTATTTCCTTTTCAGTATATAATAATGGAATGTTCTATCTGTCTTGACGAAATATGCAATGGTGCAGATTTATCCACTGTGAAATGTGGACATATATTTCACCAAATATGCCTGGAACAGTGGAGAATAATGTAATGTGAAAGAAATTTTCTATTTTTTTGTTTCAATTTAAAAATAAATTATATAATAATGAAAATTGAAATTTTTAAATTCTAATTTAATAATATTTAAATAAATATAAAATACCTATGAAAGTATTATAATAATTTATAGTTAATAATAATTTCATTTCAATATAAATTTTTAGATCAAAAAATTGCCCAATATGCAAAAAACTTGACGAAGACAGTCCTATAAAACTGTTCATTAATTTTAAATTAATTGACGATTTGAAGAAAACTATAGCAAACGGACAAGAAATTTTAAATGAAATTTTAAAAAAAAAAAAAGAAGACGAAGACAATTTTAAATGGTAATATTTTTAATGAAAATTTTTTTAAGTAACATATATTGAACATATGTGACGTGTAATGTTAAAAGGGACATCAATTTAAAAAAAGGTTTTCAAGTTTTCTATGATATTTATTATAAAAAACGATCAGCTTTTGAACGTAATTTTAATAATTGTAATTCAAAGATATATGAATTTAAAATTAAAAAAATTAATAATAGAACAAATAAAAAAAACAAAAAAAAAAAAAAAAATTTATAAAATATAATAACATTTGCTTAACATTTTGCTTTTGCAAGCTCCTGGATAAATTAAAAAAACTTGACACGATGCGCAGTTGAATTCTGTGGCATTTACGGCTGCGCAGTAAATATCTTTACCACCTGGATATGTTGCTGAGTGTATATTTTAAAAATTATAAGAAAATCGAGGCGCATGAAAAGACCCTAAACCAGACTTGTTAGAAATGTCATTTAATTGAATTTTATTACCTATAAAAAATAATTTTAGTAGAATGTATAATTGTTAGAATGTTAACTTGGCAGAATGTTCATTAAATAGATTATCACCCTGGTTAAAAAACCGGACAGATTTCGGACTAATCCGAAATTTGTCCGAAAAAATGCGGTTTATGGTCAGGTTTTTGTCATCCGAAATTAATCCGGAAAAAATCCGAACTCTATACGGTTTGTGAACAACTAGTGAAACCGGAGTTGGTCCGATGAAGTCCTAAATTAATCAGTTAATTTTAACTAGTGAATCCGGAATTATTCCGAAACAGTCAAAAATTAGTCCAGACAATTTAGTGAATGTTAATAAAAAAATAATTATACAAGTTTTACATAATTATTAATTATTATTACTTTATGGTACATTCAACATATTTTTTCGATTTACCTATTGCAATTTTATTTATATATTAACTTAAAATTTCTAACACTTGGAGATTCGAACATACACCTATCTAACATTATATCGCACCGAAATCGAATACACTAACCACTATACCACGCTCGCATGGAAGTTCAAATTCATAATAGAATTTATGAAGTGTCACGAAAAGAAATGACAAGAAACTAACACATTAGTGTTAATTTTAATATTGAAACAAGATAACTAATAATAACTACTAGTAAATTTGTCAAAACAAACTGACTGCAGAATTAAATATTTTATATACCGTAAGTAAATACCCTGAATAAAAAGTGGGACCGATTTCAGACTAATCAGGAATTTGTCCGCAACAATGCGGTTTATTGTGGAGTTTTTTCAACATGAATTAATTTTGAAATAAATACCGGTTTTTATAACTATGGAATCCGTAATTAGTCCGGTTTAGTCTGCAGTTAGTCAGATCATATGCAACTAGTAAACGCAGAATGATCTGGTTGGTTTAACCAGTGAATCCGCAGCTAATCCGAAACAGTCTGCTTATGGACAGGTTTTTGTCGCTCGGAATTTGTCCGGATAAATTCAAAAACTCAATGCGGTTTGTGTATAACCAGTGAATCCGGAATTAGTCCGATCTAGTCCGAATTTAGTCTGATAATACGCGCAACTTGCCAATGTGAAATTATTAAATCCGGAATTAATCTGGTTTTGGTCAGGTTTTTGTCATACGAAATTATAATTATAGTCTGAATTTATCTGCATTTAATACAAATTGTTTTTAATATACCAGTTCAATATTATAACAAAATCATTCCGGATTAAGTCTTTGAATTGGATTGAATATGGATTGTTTTGAACTGTCTGTGGATTGTATATAATTATTTACAAATTCTTATAATAATAAGACTTATTTTCGGACTGGGGTGTTTTGATCGGATACTATTCGGATTGACGCTGACTATTACTGAATTCTTTGCATACAGATTGCGGATTGTTACATACTTGTTTCGGATTAAATCTTTTAACTGGATTAAATTGGGATTATTGCGGACTGATTTCGTATTCTTTACATATTAATTTCTGATTATTTCGTATTTGTTTCGAATTATACCTTTTAGTTGGATTAAATCCGGATTATTTCAGCCAATTTGCGGATTCTTAGCATACAGTTTTCGAATTGTTTCGTACTTCTTTCGGAATAGGATTTTACCACAATTAGTTTCAAATTGTTGCGGACTAATACCGGATTTCTTGCTTACAGAGTTCGTATTGCTCCGGACATTTTGAGGATCAAATTATTTTAACTAGATTAAACTCGGATTGTTGCGGAATGATTCCGTATTCTTTAAATATTGATATCGGCTAATTCCATACTTATTTTAGAAGAATTCTTCACCGGTCATAAATTCGGATTGTTGCGGACTAATTACGGACTGAATTCGTAGACATTCAGGATTACTCCGGAGTGTTTTCGGATTCAGGTTTTCGTTCGGATTGATATCAGACTATCGCGGATCGTTTTCGGACCTTTTTCGTACAATTTTCGGACTAATCCGTACTAATCTGTCCGTATTTAATCCGGAATTAGTCCGAAATTTTTACCAGGGCAATGTTGTCGAATTTTTATTCGTATGAATAATAATGTGACAGAAATGTAATTTGATCGAATTTTAATGAATGGGAAACGTTGATTGATAGAATTTGAATTTTTTAGAATTGTAATTTAAAAAAAATTAATGAAGCTGAAAGAAAAGTAGATAGAATTTTAATTTAGTAGAATATTTATTCGT
This sequence comes from Leptopilina syphax, assembly GCA_032872505.1. Taxonomy (NCBI): domain Eukaryota; kingdom Metazoa; phylum Arthropoda; class Insecta; order Hymenoptera; family Figitidae; genus Leptopilina; species Leptopilina syphax. The sequence continues at coordinate 326,868 of JAVJHT010000012.1, forward strand.
CCGAATTATAATCTGTTAGAAAGTCAATTTGATCGAATTTCAATTTTCAAAAAATTTAATTTAACCGAATATCAATTTATGCGAATCGTTTTTTCGTAGAATCGTAATTTTATTGAAGCGTAATTGAATCGAATCTGAATATTGCCAAAAATCATTTTGATAGAAATCTACTTTACAAGAAAGTACATGTGTTCAAATATTAATTTACTAGAAATTCAACTTATCCGAAAATCAATTTGATAGAATTATTTCAGCGCGAATTTTAAAATTGACCAATCAGATATTATCAACAAAATTGTGATTGGTCAATTTTAAAATTCGCGCCGAAATAATTCTATCAAATTGATTTTCGGATAAGTTGAATTTCTAGTAAATTACTATTTGAACACATGTACATTCTGGTAAAGTAGATTTCTATCAAAATGATTTTCGGCAATATTCATATTCGATTCAATTACGCTTCAGTAAAATTACGATTCTACGAAAAAACGATTCGCATAAATTGATATTCGGTTAAATTAGATTTCTGGAAAATTGAAATTCGATCAAATTGACTTTCTGACAGATTATAATTCGGACGAATAAATATTCTACTAAATTAAAATTCTATCTACTTTTCTTTCAGCTTCATTAATTTTTTTTAAATTACAATTCTAAAAAAAATTCAAATTCTATCAATCAACGTTTCACATTCATTAAAATTCGATCAAATTACATTTCTGTCACATTATTATTCATACGAATAAAAATTCGACAACATTGATAATCTATTTAATAAACATTCTGCCAAGTTAACATTCTAACAATTATACATTCTACTAAAATGATATTCTAGGTAATAAAATTCTATTAAATAACATTTCTAACAAGTATGGTTTAGGGTCTTTTCATGCGCCCCAGAAAATCTCAATAAAAAATTAAAATTGATTCAATTACATTTTATATACTTGTGCAGCAAGCTTGAAATAAGCTTACTGCAAAATTAGACTAGAAACTTGTAGAAAGTTTGCCAAATAAGCTTGTAGAAAACTTACTTCACAAGCTTGCAGCAAGCTTATATCATAATCTTGTAGAAATATTGCAGTGCAAGCTTGCAGCAATAGGACATTTTGTTACTTGCCATAAAATTGTCACGAGCTTGCTCTGTAAACTTGCACACCTTGCACAGCAAGCTTAATGCAAGTTTGTGTCAATCACATGTACTGATTGGGTCTGTTTAATGAATTCTATTTTGACAAATGATATTAATGTTAAATGGTTTTTGTGTACAATAAAATTTATGTCAAATAATGTGCATATTATGTGAATTTAAAGTCAAGTACATTTTTTAACATTACACAAATCACATGTAAATGTTTACATTTTTTTTAAAATTTATATATAAAATTTGTCTTAAAGAAAAGTAGGAATCCCAGGTAAAAATGATTCGTACGAATTTCGTACGTAATTCGTACGCATTTCGTTCAGAAATCCGGCCAGATTCGTAAAGAATTTCTATCAAAATCGTATGAAATTACTATCGAAATTCTTGTGGCGTATTGAAATGTTTTTTCGCACGAATATTCGTGGAAAAAATACCCGGATTTTTTTTAATGGATTTTCAAGAAATATTTTCGTTCGGAAATCCGTATGGAAATTCGCACGGAATAATTTTTGACAATTTTTTCAAAAATTTTTGGACAAATTTCCATACGAAATTCGAGCGAATTACGAACGATTTCATTTTGGAAATTTTTTTTATAAAATTCTGCTCGGAAATTCATATGAAATTCCGCACGAAATGTCAGCCAAAAATTTCCTCAAAAGTTTTCGACGAAATTTCCATACGGAATTCGTATGAAATTCGAGCAAATTACGAACGAATTTATTTAGAAATTTTTTTTATAAAATTCTGCTCGAAAATTCGCATGAAATTCCACACGAAATGTCAGCGAAAAATTTCCTCAAAAGTTTTCGACGAAATTTCCATACGGAATTCGTACGAAATTCGAGCAAATTACGAACGAATTTATTTAGAAATTTTTTTTATAAAATTCTGCTCGAAAATTCGTATGGAATTCCGCACGAAATGTCAGACAAAATTTTCCTGAAAAATTTTCGACTAAATTTCCATACGGAATTCGTACGAAATTCGAGAAAATTACGAACGAATTTAGTTTCGAAATTTTTTTTATAGAATTCTGCTCGAAAATTCGTATGGAATTACGCACGAAATGTCAGCCAAAAATTTCCTGAAAAATTTTCGACGAAATTTCCATACGGAATTCGTACGAAATTCGAGCAAATTACGAACGAATTTATTTTCGAAAATTTTTTTTACATTCTGCTCGAAAATTCGTATGGAATTACGCACGAAATGTCAGACAAAAATTTCCTCAAAAGTTTTTGACGAAATTTCCATACGGAATTCGTACGAAATTCGAGCAGAATTTTATAAAAATAATTTCTAAATAAATTCGTTCGTAATTTGCTCGAATTTCATACGAATTCATGATGGAAATTTCGTCGAAAACCTTTGAGGAAATTTTTGGCTGACATTTCGTGCGGAATTTCATATGAATTTCCGAGCAGAATTTTATAAAAAAAATTTCCAAAATGAAATCGTTCGTAATTCGCTCGAATTTCGTATGGAAATTTGTCCAAAAATTTTTGAAAAAATTGTCAAAAATTATTCCGTGCGAATTTCCATACGGATTTCCGAACGAAAATATTTCTTGAAAATCCATTAAAAAAAATACGGGTATTTTTCCCACGAATATTCGTGCGAAAAAACGTTTCAATACGCGACACGAATTTCGATAGTAATTTCATACGAATTTGATAGAAATTCTTTACGAATCTGGCCGGATTGCTGAACGAAATGCGTACGAATTACGTACGAAATTCGTACGAATCATTTTTACCTGGGATTAATTATTTAATATTTATATTTAAAATAAAATTTTATATTTTTCAGTATAAATGAAATTATTCTTTTAGAAAATGACGATTGGAAGAAAAAATATGACGAATTAAAAGATAAAAATAAAATATTAAAACAAAATTTAAAAAGTGAAAGGTAAAACAATTTATATGTTAATTTATAGTTTCATTAATAAACATTATGGAAAAAAAAAAAAAAAAATTTACAGTAAAAAGTAAATCTATTATAAAAGAATAATAAAATTTTTAATACTTACAGAATATTACATAAAGAAAATGTTGAAAGCATAAAATTGACTTATAAAGAATCTCTTCCTTCTACTTCTTCTTCATCTTCTTCATCATCATCATCATCATCAAATTGGAAAAAAAAAAAAAAAAGAAGAAAATGACGAAATCCTCGTTAATAAAAAAAAAAGAAAAAGAACGAATAATATGGAAAGCATTAACGAGGACGACAAGGATAATGGGAAGAAGAGAAAATTGAAGGAAGAAATTGATGATTTATTAAGAAATAATGAAATAACAATCATTCCATTTATTAAATTAAATTAATGTTTGTCCTGTATTAGTGTATTATTTTTATTTTTATTTATATTTTATAATTTTATTGTATGACAAACGACTGATTTTTTAAAATAAAACGCCGACCAAATTTTAACATTTATAGAAAAAAGTTATTAAAAGAATTTACATTATAATTTTAATCAAATATATAATAAAAACAACAACAACAAAAACAATAATAATGTCAATGTATTAGTTTTTTAATCAAAAAAATACATTATACATATATATCATCATATAAAATATATATGATGCATATCATTACAAATATAACGAAAAGTATTCTACACGATTTTTTTTATAGCTGAGGATATATATTTAAAACTTTTTACACAAATGTATATGTAATTGAACTTGAAATTGTTGAAAATAACTTTAATAAAGTCGTATTAAATAAATATAACAAAAAAAAAATCAATCAAATATCCGTTATATCGAAATTCAAAACATTCAATGTTAATGTCATCAAATTTTCAAAACGATAAAAATGATCATTATATCAAATTTTCAATACATTAAATTTTTAAGACATCGAATGTTAATTTCATCGAATTTTCAAAACTTCAAATGCTCATTTTATCCAATTTTCAAGACATCGAATATTAATTTCATCAAATTTTCAAAACATCGAATGTTTATTTAATGTAATTTTCAAAACTTGTAGAGATGTGTAAAAAGCTCGATAATTCGAGCCGTGCCGAACAACAATTTTATTGAGCCGAGCCGAGGCGAGCCCGAGCACGCGTCTGGATGTGTCTAGTACACAAATTTTACGAGTACTCGCGCCTTGGTTCGAGTACTCTAATTTTTCAAACACTCGAGCGACTTCAAATAGTCGAATGTAATAAAGTACTCGAATGCATTCGAGTACCTTAACCAAATCGAATACTCGAATTTTTCGATTACCCGAATCTAGTCGAGTACTCGAATTTTTAGAGTAATCGCATTATTTTGTATAATTTTAAGTAATACGATTAATATCCCACACAGCACATGATATTTCCTAAATATTTCCTGAATATTTAACTGAAAGATTGAAATATTTCAGTGCAAGGTTCTTGAAATATTGCTGCAAATTGAAAATGTCCGCCTAATTGAAATATTGACGCGAAACTTTTAGAAAATATTTCATTGAAATCTTCCTGCAATATTACACATGACGATTCTGCAATATTCCGAAAATATTTCACAAAATTAAAAAATTTGTTAAACACCTGAAACCAAATAGTAATTTTCTGAAATATTTTAAAACCCATAAAATATAATAAGCCAAAAACTACTGCGCAGCTCTACAGGCCATTGAAACTGAGTTCGACTAGTGCGCATAATTTAAGTTGAAAATTTCCAAAATATTTCAATGAAATATTTTCTAAAAATTTCGCGTCAATATTTCATATATAGGCGGACATTTTCAATCTGCAGTAATATTTCAAGAACCTTGCACTGAAATATTTCATTCTTTCAGTCAAATATTCAGGAAATATTTAAGAAATATCATGTGCTGTGTGGGATGAAATTTCATTAAAAAATTGAATTGTTGAGAAAGTTGACAAATTGAGGGCATGGAAAGCATAACCGACGCTGCGCTCGAACCTAAGTTCCTGCGTGAGGCAGACTCCTGCTGCGCAAGGAGCTTGCGCGTAAGCACAGCGTCGGTTATGCTTTCCAGGCCCTCAATTGTTAAAAATGACAATTAGCAAAAATTACAATTCATAAAAATACCAATGCGCAACTAGTTATTTATGATACAAGTGCATAAAATCGTTTTTTATACGAGTGTGACGTTTGCAGCTCGAGCAGAAGGCGGCGAGTGCTTCAAGTCACACAAGTATAATATGATTTATTACGCACGAGTGCCATACGAAATTTTTTGCAACACTACAACAACTAATGTTGCAGCACAATTGCAAAAATTATTGTAAGTTTAATTGTAGTGGGGGCACTGTTAAATTAAGTTTTCTAGAAACTAAAATAAAAAAAATGTGATTGTATATTGTTGTTTAAAAGCTTAACTTCATTGTTTCTCATCAAAAAAAAAAAAAAAAAAAAAAAAAAAAAAAAAAACAGCCACAAGAATACGTTAAGTAACCATTATTTTACGCACTAAAAATCACTTTACACACTGGAATTTACTTTATACACTGCTAGCTATGTGTAAAGTAACACTTTACACACCGCTATAAAAAAGTACTTTACACACAGTTTTCTGTGTGTAAAATCCAATTTTACAAGTTAGTGTTGCAAAATATAGTTTTTAACAAAAATTAAAAATTTGCATAAGAAGACATTTCTTAGAAAAATTGATTTTTGCAAAAATGAGACTATAACGCAAAAAATAGAGCAGTTCTTTAAAATGACATTTTGTGAATAATCATGCGTCTTGCAATAAATGATTTTATATATTATTTAAATGTTTTTAAAAATTTGTAATATAATTATGGAATGATATAAAAATATATAATTAAGTTTTTTCCAAACCTCAAGGATTGTAAAAGATAATGTAATATATATTTGTTAATTAAATTATTTTTTTTAAAGAAACATGATTTAAATTTTTAAATTGATAATAACCATTTAATATATTACCGTTATATAAAAAATTGAAATAAAACAGAGACCTTACAACGCATTAAATAGCAATGCAGAACGGGACCATAACGATCAAAGTCAAACAAAACACAATGACAAAATTCACAACACGTGTGAAAATTAAAGAAAATTTTTTTTTTTTTTTTTTTAAATAATTTAATAAATGCGTTAATTTTCTTTAATATAATTAAAATAATTGTCATATTTGAAGTAATTATTTTATCTGAATAATATGATACTAAAGTTAAATAAATGAAGTATAAAAGACAAAAATTTATTTCGTTTTATATAATAATAAATTTCTATTAAAAAATAAATGTGTAATAAAAATTTTTAAAAATAAAAAAATTATACTTGAAGTAAAAAGTTGTTTTTAAAAATCAAGTAATAGATTATCGAGTAATCGATTGTCGAGTAATCAATTGTCAAGTAATCGAATGTCGAGTAATCAAATGTCGAGTAATCGATTGTCGAGTAATCGATTGTCGTGTAATCGAATGTCGAGTAATCGATTGTCGAGTAATCGATTGTCGAGTAATCGATTGTCTAGTAATTTAAGCAGAATAATTTTTTGTCAAAAATCGATTAATCGAAAGGAAAAGTAACTATATTTTTAGGGGAAACTAGGAAATAAAATCTTTACTGTATGATGAAAATAAGACTTAATATATCTTAAAGCAATCAATATTTCCGGTTACAAAATTTGTCTACGTGGCAAATGCTAAAATATAGTAAAAATATATATCAGTTTCCATTTGTAAAGCGTCGTGAAAAGAAATACATGAAATTCGTAATCATAAATGAAGAATAAAAATTGAATTAAAAAATTTTATAAAAAAAAATATTTCAAAAAATTTTAATAATTTTTTAAAAATATATGTATTATAAAAAATTAATATTTAAAAAAGTAAAAAATTTTAATACATAAATAAATGTTGAACGTGCTAAAAGTAATAATTAAATTTCTATTTCATGCAGTGAAATATAATGATTTTCAAAAAGTGTTTGTGAGTGTTTGTTTTAAAATTTATAAAAAAAAATTTATTAAAAATATGTTAATGATAATGATAAAATGAAAGTGTTTAATAATAATTTAAAACAATTATTTAGAAAAAATTAAAAATATTTAAAAAATAAAATAGTACATAAATAATGCATTGAAAAACTTTAAGTGAAGTGAATATTAATTTTTTTTTACTATTCAAAGTGTAAATATTAATATAAACCAATGGATTAAAATAAAATAAAATGAAAAGGTTAGTGGAAAATAATGTTTTAAATGTATACAATAATTTATTTTAAAAATTTTAATATAAAAAAAAAAAAAAAAAAAAAAAAAAAAAAATTTGTTATGCTTGTATATGATAAAATATATAATAAAAGCACAAGCGAGAGCATAAATTTTATATATATATTTATATATTAAACCTAAAACCAAACGTTTTAGTATGGTATAAAAAGATATTAGTATACTATGACGTCATAGAAGAATAAAAATGGCGGTAAGCTATTTTAAAAATATTTTAACGTAAACACGTTGAATCCATAATTTTATATGAACATACTCATTAAGTAGAATATAATTAAAAATGTAATATTTAATTAAATCTAAACAAAGTAATAAACAAATTTTATATGCAAATTTTTAATATGATGAATAGTATTATCTCAAATAAAGTCTCTAATTGTACAAGATGTGCATGTATGTTAAAAAAAAAATATAGTTATAAAAGTTTCTTGTCACTAGCTACACTTTGTACAAAAGTGTACACTATGGGTGTTTTCGACGTCGTCGGTCGGTACCGGTTAGTTGCCAGAAAAAGGTGCTTATTAGAGACTATTTAGGTTAAACTAAATAGTCTGAAATAAAAAGTTTGAGTACCTTTATGTGGCAACTGACCAGTAAGACAGACGACGTCGAAAACACCCTATGGCGTTCTCGTTATCAAAAGTGACGTAATAATGTACACGTAACTTCCTAGTAGCCTCTGGAATTTTGACTATTTTATTACACCCAATTGCGAGCGATTGTAAATTGAGTTTTCTAATTAAAATGGCGGTAAATGGACATTTTATTTAAAATTAATTAATTATTTTATGAACATAAAATTATAATAAATTTCTTATTAACTTTTAATTTATATAGTTATTAGTAAACAATTCTTATTTTGTTAATATTTATATAAAGTACCACCATATAAACAATTACAATTGTAAAACATATTTTTTAAAGAATATTAAAATTTATGAAAAAAAATAAATTTGAAACATAACCTTTAAAATATTTCAAAACATGTCGCTTAAGTTTTTCTTAAAACTTAAGTGAAAATATATATGTTAAAAATTATTTAGTTTTATTATCTGTAAACATTATAATGATCAATTCGGTTAAAATTAAGAAATTAATTAAATTTTACAAAGATGTCAAAGTTTAAAATGTATACAAATTTGAAAAAATAAATTACGCTCGGTACTTACATTTAACATTTGAAATTTTTGTAAAATTTAATTATTATGTCAAATTTCCATGAATTGCCCATTATAATGTTTACAAGAATTAATAGGAATAAATCATATTATTTAAAAAAAATTTTACCATCATAAAAGTGAGAAATTTTTATTTTAAAATCACTAATAGGAAATAAATTTTGGATTTATTAATAAATGAAAGAAGTAATTATTTAAAAAATTGCTTAACAATGGCAATTATGTAAAATGTGGTTTTGGTTTCAAATTACAGATTGTAGGCAATTTAAAATTATTTATTTATCTTTTTTCATTTTTTAGTGAAATTTTTCTACACTTTTGCGTTATTCTCGCTAGATTTTGTCCTTTGTTCAAGTGCGCATGCTCCGTTTCAAACTCTCACTACACACTGTAGTGCAGCGGTGTAGTTAGCGAGAACAAATCTATACTAAAGTATGCTTTGGTGTATATATGTATAGCTATGAACATCAATGAGCAAATTTATTTTATTCGAAACTAAAGTTTAAGGAATAAATAAAGTAGCTACGCCCAGCAAATAGTAATGTTCCACCATATAATATAAAAAAAGTAATTAGTCTATTTTATATTTAATTTTTTAATTAATTACATATTAATAGAGGTTACAAAAAATGACGAAATTAACACAACTGAAATTTTTTGTTAAACTTATTAATATAGTAACGTAATTTTGTATTTTAATTAAAAAAATAATAATGAAAATTAAAAAAATATATAATCTTTACATTAAAAAAATAATTTAAAAAAAAAAGAAAAAAATAGGAAACGAAATGATCCAACCACCAATGTGGTTTCCTATCCACCAGGCAATTTAAAAAAAAAAAAAACCTTTTTTAAAAAAACGTTGTAGGGGGCATTGGTTATGTGTTGGTCACCTTCTAGTGCATAGTAGAAAGTCAATTTAACCCCCGTTCTATTACAGAACATGAAGAAAAAAAAGGGGGATGCATACTTCGCCCTCTTATGTTCTCCCGTAATTATAGTAAAAACTTGGTTAAATCACTTTTTTTTGAAAAATAATTTTTTTATATCACTGGATTCGTAAAAAAAACTACATATACTAATGCAGGGTTATTAAAAAATTTTATTTTAATTATTTATTGCAAAAAATAATTATTAAAAATATGCGAAAGTCGAGAAAATAAGGAAATACTTGAGAAAAAGGAATAGTAACTCGAGTTATATTGTAAAAATCGTAGAAGGCATTGAGCTGGAGCATAATATAGGAAACAAAAAATTAATCAAGTCGATATAATATTTCTGCTATCAAAAACATAGTGCAAACTCAGCTTTCGTTTCGAAGCATAAAACTTAAGTCGAGTTAACTTAATTGTTCGAAAGCAAACTCCTTAAAAGTCTTAAGACTCCATCAAGTGTGGAGTTAAATAAGTTGTTGTTCTTGCTTCTGATCGGCGGCCTAAACTCGAATACCTTTTCGCTGAGCACTCCTTTAGTCATTTTAAATAAATTTTGATTTTAAAAAATAACACTTAAGTCCATTTTTTAATATAATTTCTTTAAATAATTAATTTTTGACTACAGAATTAAAAAGAACTCTATCAACTTATCTAGCAAGTAAAATTAAATTAAATAATTTTTTATACTATATATCAGGTTTGTTGTTAATAAAAACTGTTTTTCCACATTTTCTAGGTTTCAATAAAATATGACTTAACAAAATTTTTACCAAGCACGGCAGTGTTGTTTCTCCTCAACTGAAAACATTGAAAAATGCCTTTTTAAAAAACATTGGAGAGGGCTAATGTTTTGGTTGATTACCTTCTAATATTAATATTATTATAAAGTAAATTTGACCACTAAACTTTTTATAAATTTTTGAGACAAAATGTTTTGAAGTTAAATATGAGCTATTATAGAAAAAACACTTTATGTACAAGTAATATAAAATTACACTATTAATCTGCTAGTAAATAATTTATCGTTAATTATTAAAAATTAATTTTTATATTCAATATGGTCGAAAATAGAAAAGTCTAAAATAACTTTATAAAAAATTTTTGATCGTTTAAATTTCATATTACAAAAGTTAACATTTTCCTAAATTTTAACAAGATAAGCCGTTAAATCTCTGAAAAGTGACTAAACAGTTTATATGGTCATTATTTCTGATTATTACTTATGACAAGTAACTGGCCAGAAATTCTTATTAAAATCGGAGTATAAATGAGGGACTGATAGTAAAAATGGTTTAAAAAAACATTGAGAGTAAAAGTGAGATAAGTTACTTTGGAGCAAAAACAAGTTCAAATGATTTTGTAATTAATGTTAGATAAATTAATTGTAATTCATGGTCTAAAACTATTTATAATAGTTAAGAAACACTTATTTTATTATAATAAACTTATCGATAAATACATAAATAATTTTATCCCGTTTTTTGATCCCAAGTCACTTATCTCATTTTTGCTCCCAATGTTTTTTTAAACAACTTTTACTATCAGACCCTCAAATTCAGTTCTTAAACCTTTTAGTTATACAAAGTTACTATCTGTTAACTCTAGCTGATTGGAAAAACGCACATGCCTTGAGTCTGCAGAATTAGATCACACATATGAGTAATTATATTTTATTCTACATTTTGAGCAGAAAACTGTTGAGTTAATTGTAAGTTATTTCACAATTACTGACCAAATAATATAAGCTGCAACTGCTAAAACAGCGCGTAAAATTACCATTTAATAACTTGCCATATTTTATGTAAAATTACTGAACCAAATGTAGAAAAAAATTTACATTTGACTGGTCCTTATAGAGTTGAAATTTCTACATGGGATGTTGCATAACAGAAATATAAACTTTTTTTTTTTAAGTGAGATAGTACTTACTGTAATAGGGGTCAGTTCAAAAAATACGTAACGCTATTTTTTGGAAATTTGAAACGCCCCCCCCCCTCCCCCCATGTAACGCAATGTGGTATACATTGGGTGTTTTCGGCAATTACTCGGAGTTACTCCTAAGAGTGATCAATGGTGCTCAATCAAAATCTCTTGAAAAATTTTTACATTCCGTTTGTCAGTTCATCGTAACTATCGTGATTGGTGATTTCCGTTAATTTTTCGTTCAGATTGGAGGAGATATTGCAGGTTGTTTTGTGTATGTATGAAAGTGCATAAATTTTAAGGAAAATTATTTCACAAAAACACTAGTTTTCGGGTATTTTCTATGAAATTCCCTAGAAATCTTGTACCAGATGACTACAGAGTAACACACAATTTTTTTTTGGAGTAAACTTAGTGACTAGTGTAAGAAGAAAAAAAAATCGGTTTTTTTCAACATAATAACTTTCTAAAAATTCATTCTTCATAGTAATCAAAAATTATTCTTTATTTATCGAAAACTATTTTTTAAAACAATAAAAATTGATTTTCTAATTTTACTGTTTTAAAAAATAGCTTTCGATAAATGAAAAATAATTTTCCGTTTACACTATGTCATCCAGATAGCACAACAAATTGAAGAAAGTTTGCAGCAAGTTTCCATTACAAACTTCGCAAATTAGAATTTTTGTTATTTGTTATATGCATCAAGTTTGCTGCAAACTTGCAATGCAAACTTGCTGCAAACTTTCTGCAAAATGTTGTGCTATCTGGGTCCTAAGTAGCACGTAAAGTTACTGGAATGTTGAAGCAATGTTACATATAATGTTAGTAACATTACAGTTTAACATTGCAGTAATATTAAAATGTTACACTGTAATGCTACTAACATTACATGTAACATTGCTGCAACATTCAAGTAATGTTACGTGCTAATTGGGGTGATTCAAAAATAAATTTCTAAAAAGTTATGGTTAAAAAATTGACTTGGTCCAATTGAATACTTTGGTAACAAGTGAACTACTACACTTCATTTTTCAAATTTTTGAAGTTGAGCACCACTGATCACTCTTAGGAGTAACTCCGAGTAATTGCCGAAAACACCCATTAACGCCAATTTTTCTGCTAACTGTAACAAATAGCTTGACCCCCACTCCCCCCTAAAGCGTTAAGAATTTTTTTAACGACCCCTAGATTATTTAAGCATGGAGGAAAAAAGAATTATGTAATGCATAAAAACTAATTTTAAAGGAATGGATAGAATAAAGGGAAAATAAAAATATGATGAAAAAAACAAGTGATGAAAATAGACAAGTCATGTAAAGTTGGCACTACTTTTTTGAAAAATCAAAAATTTTACAATAGTTCTGGGCACTTTAGCAATAGTTCTAGAGTTCTCTAAGGATTATTTAAATAGTTCTGATGATTAACAATAAAAAAAGCCTATGATTTTTGCAAAAAAGAGTTCTGACATAATATTCTGAAAGAGAATAAAGAGTTCTAGAGTTCTCTACCAAAAAAAACAAGAGTTCTGCAAAATTTCAAAAGTTATTAACAAATTAAAAAAAGTTATGAAAATAATATTTTGCAAGTTCTGAAAAGAGTTCTGGCATCATCATAAAGAGTTCTATAAGTATTCCTAATGACATTTTGTTTTAAATCCAAAATCAAAAAAGTTACAGGACTTTGAAGTTTTCAAAAAATTTCAAAATTTTAAAATTCAGAGTTCTGAGAGTTCTGAAAAGAGTTCTGGCATCATTGCGAAGAGTTCTATAAGTATGTCTAATGACATTTTGTTCTAAATCCAAAATCAAAAAAGGTACGGGACTTTGAAATTTTATAAAATTTTAAAAATTTAAAAATTCAGAGTTCTGAGAGTTCTGTAAAGAGTTCTGACATCGTCATAAAGAGTTCTTTAAGTATTTCTAATGACATTTTGTTTTAAATCCAAAATCAAAAAAGTTACAGGACTTTAAAGTTTTCAAAATTTTAAAATTCAGAGTTCTGAGAGTTCTGAAAAGAGTTCTGGCATCATCATAAAGAGTTCTATAAGTATTCCTAATGACATTTTGTTTTAAATCCAAAATCAAAAAAGTTACAGGACTTTGAAGTTTTCAAAAAATTTCAAAATTTTAAAATTCAGAGTTCTGAGAGTTCTGAAAAGAGTTCTGGCATCATTGCGAAGAGTTCTATAAGTATGTCTAATGACATTTTTCTCTAAGCCCAAAATCCAAAAAATTACAGGACTTTAACCCCTTAACTGTTTGAGGAAAATGCAACATTATTGTCCCAAAATGCCCAGCGGAATCTGATATTTTCTCAAATAGTGTAATATTTTTACATTATAACTAATTATTCAATTATTGTAAAAAATATCATTAATGACCCTTACAATGTCTTATAATATTGATATAAAGAAAAATATCTATCAATTTATATACAAATTATATTTATTTTGAGTGAAAAGTTATGGCCAAACTTTTTCACGACCCACCCGTAGGTCGGAAACAGGCAACGGGTTAAAAATTTAGAGTACTGAGAGTTCTGATTAGAGTTCTGGCATCGTCATAAAGAGTTCTATAAGTATTTATAATGAAATATTGTTTTAAATCCAAAATCAAAAAAGTTACAGGACTGAAATTTTCAAAAAAAATTTCAAAATTTTAAAATTCAGAGTTCTGATTAGAGTTCTGGCATTATTTCTTCATTGCGAAGAGTTCTAGAAGTAATTCTAATAACATTTTTCTCTAAGCCCAAAATCCAAAAAATTTCAGGATTGTGAAATTTTCAAAAATGTTAGAAATTAAAAATTCAGAGTTCTGAAAAATTGGATTTTATATATAACAATTTTTTAATTAATACAATAAAATAACAATTTTCTAGAAACATGATAATATGTAAATTTATAAATATATATAATTAAATTATATATATTATTAAACTCTCAGAATTCTAAATTTTAAAATTTTGAAATTTTTTGAAAACTTCAAAGTCCTGTAACTTTTTTGATTTTGGATTTAAAACAAAATGTCATTAGGAATACTTATAGAACTCTTTATGATGATGCCAGAACTCTTTTCAGAACTCTCAGAACTCTGAATTTTAAAATTTTGAAAACTTTAAAGTCCTGTAACTTTTTTGATTTTGGATTTAAAACAAAATGTCATTAGAAATACTTAAAGAACTCTTTATGACGATGTCAGAACTCTTTACAGAACTCTCAGAACTCTGAATTTTAAAATTTTGAAAATTTTAGATAAAGTCCTGTAATTTTTTGAATTTTGAGCTTAGAGAAAAATGTCATTAGAATTACTTTTAGAATTCTTCGCAATGATGCCAGAACTCTAATCAGAACTCTCAGAACTCTAAATTTTAAAATTTTGAAATTTCTTGAAAACTTCAAAGTCCTGTAATTTTTTTGATTTTGAATTTAAAACAAAATGTCATTAGGAATACTTATAGAACTCTTTATTATGATGCCAGAACTCTTTTCAGAACTCTCAGAACTCTGAATTTAAAAATTTAAAAATTTCTTGAAAACTTCAAAGTCCTGTAACTTTTTTGATTGTTGATTTAAAACAAAAGGTCATTAGAAATACTTATAGAACTCTTTATGATGATGTCAGAACTCTTTTCAGAACTCTCAGAACTCTGAATTTAAAAATTTTAAAAATTTTAGAAAATTTCAAAGTCCCTTATCTTTTTTGATTTTGGATTTAGAACAAAATGTCATTAGACATACTTATAGAACTCTTCGCAACGATGCCAGAACTCTATTCAGAACGTGCAAAATATTATTTTCATAACTTTTTTTAATTTGTTAATAACTTTTGAAATTTTGCAGAACTCTTGTTTTTTTGGTAGAGAACTCTAGAACTCTTTATTCTCTTTCAGAATATTATGTCAGAACTCTTTTTTGCAAAAATCATAGTGCTATGCAAAGTTAGCACTATGATTTTTCATTGTCGCTTTTTTTATTGTTAATCATCAGAACTATTTAAATAATCCTTAGAGAACTCTAGAACTATTGCTAAAGTGCCCA
Organism: Leptopilina syphax; assembly: GCA_032872505.1. Lineage (NCBI taxonomy): Eukaryota > Metazoa > Arthropoda > Insecta > Hymenoptera > Figitidae > Leptopilina > Leptopilina syphax. The sequence goes on from JAVJHT010000012.1 coordinate 342,330, forward strand.
GAACTCTTGTAAAATTTTTGATTTTTCAAAAAAGTAGTGCCAACTTTACATGACTAAATAGACAATATACAAACATTTCCCATTGATTATAATAAAAGAAAAAAATTTATTCTATTAGGGAAAAATGCAGTTAAAAAAAAATTTCTTATTTTTAAACTTTTTTAATTTTTTTTTACATATAAACAAATTTTAAATTCAAAATCAATAGTTTAAATAGTTTAATTAAAAATTATAATAGCAGTATATTAATTAAAATTTTGTAATAAATATTTATAATTAAAAAGTATTTATTTTATAAACAACTTACTTTGACGATTGTAATGTTTGATGCAAAAAAGGAAAAAGAATAACTAAAGTAATTAGTATAAAGTAGTACGTGAAATCATTATTTCATTTATATTGTAGAATTGTACATTAAGACGATGTAATTTAAAATTTATATAACCTATGGTTGCAGTGTTAACATATTTTAAATATTACAATTATTAATAACTTTGTAAAAGTTGTTGTTGTTATTGTTGTTGTTGACGTTGTACACATTTTTTGATTTTTCTTTTAAAAATAAAAAAATAATAAGTATAATTATAATATTATTATAATTATTGTTATTATTATTATTGTTATTAATATTATTATTTAAAATTTTATTTAATAACAAAAGAACAATTTAAAATAATTGTCAAACTGTAATAATTGTAAAGTATAATAAATTGTTTTGGACATAAATATTTTAAAAATTGTAGTTTTTAATCGTGAACGTAAACAATTTATTCTCCCTCTTCAAAATTTTTTAATCGTCAAAAATTCTTAGATTGTTATTATTATTATTTTCATTTTGACCATCAAAATTTTCATCATAAATAACTGGTTCGTCTGATTCTTCATCTTCTGTTGCATCAAATTCATCTAATGGTTCATCTTCTGTTAAATCAATTGTGTCATCATTATTATTGTTGTTGTCATTAATACCATTATCTTCATTATCTTCATTAGCATCAAATACATGATCCTCATCACTGTCATTATCAATGAAAATATCCCCATTGTCAAAATCGTCAGTATCATAATTGTCATTTTCTGAAAAAGTAACTAAATCAAATAAACTATCGTCATCATCCTCTTCAAAGTTGTTGTTAAATGGAACTCTTCTCGATTGATTATTATCCTAAAATGTAAAAAAACAAAACAAAAATGTAATGAAATGAAAACCATTTTATATTTTACAATTATTATAAATATCAAATAAATAATAATTGATTGAATGAATGTTTCGTAAGACAAATAGTATAAGTAAATATGTATTTTATTTCTGCTGCATTTAAAAAGTATATATTATTAATGTTTAAAAATATTTTTAAATTTATGTATTTCTATTTTGAGGAAGAAGAATTAAAAAATTTTGTTTTTCTTTTATAATTATAATTACAGAAAAAAATTAACAATAATCGCTCTTATGAATTATTAAAGTTTATAATAATAAAGAAAAATATGTAAAAATAAAAGTTTACGACTTATTCCTCCTCAAAATAAAAACAAAATAAATTTACAAATATTGTAAATAAATAATGATAGATATTTACATACAAGATAAACAAATTATTTATATTATTTAGTGCAGTGTGGAAAAAAATAGCAGTAAAGAAATATGTCAACATCTAAGGAAAATAATAATAAGAAGAAAATAATTTTAGGTTAGATTTTTTTTTTAAATTTATATTTGGTAATACAAAAAGAAAATAAATTATTAATTAAAAATGTTTGATATTTAATTCTTCATTATATTGAAAATGTTTAATAAAAATTTTGTTTCTAATTAAATTGCCAATTTCGAAAAGGGCTCTCAATTCTCTAAAAATCGTAAGAGTCATTTGTTATGTAAAAATGACACTTATATTTTTCAGAGTTGAGAGCCCTTTTTAGAAATTCGCAATTAAATTCCAATAATTACAAATTAAAAAATTTTAATAAAAATAAATATAACACGAATCCAAAATATAATTCGTTTTTTTTTAAGGTTATTTTCTTTGTTGCCATTTACAAATAATAGTTTAATACTTATTTATCAATATATATTTGTACAAAGAATTATTTATAATAATTAAAATTTTAATGAATATATTATATTTAAAATAATAAAGTTGAATGCTTTAATTAAAATGAATATTAATTTACTTACTTCCATTTTGATTTGTTTAAAAGAATTTTTTTATTGTAAAGGAGAAAAGAAAATTATTATTTTATTTTACTTTAAAATTGACAAATGAAAGGTACATTCACATGATAAGGATTAATAACTTCCTTAAGGACAGTTCACACTTTTTGTAAAAATTGTCCAGAAAGGAAAATTTGCATTGGAGTAAAAGTGCAGTCCCAATGCTGGTAAAATATGGGGAATATAGAATATAGAATATATATATATATATATATATTCATATATCATTTCAAAAGATTGAAAATCAAATTGAAAAATAAAATTAAGAATTAAATCGGATGAAAATTGAAGAAACTAACAAGGAAAATCGATTGTAATTGAGGCAAAAATTTGTGAAAACAATAAAATTCAGTTTTTCAAAATCAAAATTTGAAATCCATTATTTTTAAAAAAACAAATTAGATATCCTTTAAAAGGATAGAAAATCAAATTGAAAAATAAAATTAAGAGTTAAATCGGATGAAAATTGAAGAAACTATAAAGGAAAATCGAATGTAATTCATGCAAAGATGTGGTAAAAAAGATGAAATCCAGTTTTTTAATATCAAAATTTGAAATCTATTATTTTTAAAAAAACAAATTAGATATCTTTTCAAAGGATAGAAAATCAAATTGAAAAATAAAATTAAGATTTAAATCGGATAAAAATTAAAGAAACTATCAAAGAAAATCGATTGTAATTGAGGCAAAAATTTGTGAAAACAATAAAATACAGTTTTTCAAAATCAAAATTTGAAATCCATTATTTTTAAAAAAACAAATTAAATATCCTTTAAAAGGATAGAAAATCAAATTGAAAGGTAAAATTAAGAGTTAAAAGGGATGAAAATTGAAGAAACTGTCAAGGAAAATTGAATGTCATTGAGGCAAAAATGTGGTAAAAAGGATGAAATCAAGTTTTTTAAAATCAAAATTTGTAATCTATTATTTTTGAAAAACCAAATTAGATATCCTTTCAAAGCATAGAAATTCAAAAAGGAAATGTAAAATTAAGAGTTAAATCGGATGAAAATTGAAGAAACTATCAAAGAAAATCGATTGTAATTGAGGCAAAAATTTGTGAAAACAATAAAATACAGTTTTTCAAAATCAAAATTTGAAATCCATTATTTTTAAAAAAACAAATTAGATATCCTTTCAACGGATAGAATATCAAATTGAAAGGTAAAACTAAGAGTTAAATCGAATGAAAATTGAAGAAACTATCAAAGAAAATTGATTGTAATTGAGGCAAAAATTTGTGAAAACAATAAAATTCAGTTTTTCAAAATCAAAATTTGAAATCCATTATTTTTAAAAAAACAAATTAGATATCCTTTAAAAGGATAGAAAATCAAATTGAAAAATAAAATTAAGAGTTAAATCGGATGAAAATTGAAGAAACTATAAAGGAAAATCGAATGTAATTCATGCAAAGATGTGGTAAAAAAGATGAAATCCAGTTTTTTAATATCAAAATTTGAAATCTATTATTTTTAAAAAAACAAATTAGATATCTTTTCAAAGGATAGAAAATCAAATTGAAAAATAAAATTAAGAGTTAAATCGGATGAAAATTAAAGAAACTATCAAAGAAAATCGATTGTAATTGAGGCAAAAATTTGTGAAAACAATAAAATACAGTTTTTCAAAATCAAAATTTGAAATCCATTATTTTTAAAAAAACAAATTAGATATCCTTTCAACGGATAGAATATCAAATTGAAAGGTAAAACTAAGAGTTAAATCGGATGAAAATTAAAGAAACTATCAAGGAAAATGCAATGTAATTCAGGCAAAAATGTGGTAAAAAATATGAAATCAACTTTTTTAAAATCAAAATTTGTAATCTATTATTTTTGAAAAAACAAATTAGATATCCTTTAAAAGGATAGAAAATCAAATTAAAAGGTAAAATTAAGAGTTAAAAGGGATGAAAATTGAAGAAACTGTCAAGGAAAATTGAATGTCATTGAGGCAAAAATTTGTGAAAATAATAAAATATAGTTTTTCAAAATCAAAATTTGAAATCCATTATTTTTAAAAAAACAAATTAGATATCCTTTCAAAGGATAGAAAATCAAATTGAAAGGTAAAATTAAGAGTTAAATCGGATGAAAAATGAAGAAACTATCAATGAAAATCGAATGTATTTGAGGCAAAAATGTGGTAAAAAAGATGAAATCAAAGTTTTTAAAATCAAAATTTGTAATCTATTATTTTTGAAAAACCAAATTAGATATCCTTTCAAAGGATAGAAAATCAAATTGAAAAATAAAATTAAGAGTTAAATCGGATGAAAATTAAAGAAACTATCAAAGAAAATCGATTGTAATTGAGGCAAAAATTTGTGAAAACAATAAAATACAGTTTTTCAAAATCAAAATTTGAAATCCATTATTTTTAAAAAAACAAATTAGATATCCTTTCAACGGATAGAATATCAAATTGAAAGGTAAAATTAAGAGTTAAATCGGATGAAAATTAAAGAAACTATCAAGGAAAATGCAATGTAATTCAGGCAAAAATGTGGTAAAAAATATGAAATCAACTTTTTTAAAATCAAAATTTGTAATCTATTATTTTTGAAAAACCAAATTAGATATCCTTTCAAAAGATTGAAAATCAAATTGAAAAATAAAATTAAGAGTTAAAACGGATGAAAATTGAAGAAACTATCAAAGAAAATCGATTGTAATTGAGGCAAAAATTTGTGAAAACAATAAAATACAGTTTTTCAAAATCAAAATTTGAAATCCATTATTTTTAAAAAAACAAATTAGATATCCTTTAAAAGGATAGAAAATCAAATTGAAATGTAAAATAAAGAGTTAAATCGGATGAAAATTGAAGAAACTATCAAGGAAAATCGAATGTAATTCAAGCAAAGATGTGGTAAAAAAGATGAAATCCAGTTTTTTAATATCAAAATTTGAAATCTATTATTTTTGAAAAACCAAATAATATATCCTTTCAAAGGATAGAAAATGAAATTGAAAAATAAAATTAAGAGTTAAAACGGATGAAAATTGAAGAAACTATCAAGGAAAATCGAATGTAATTGAGGCAAAAATGTGGTAAAAAGGATGAAATCAAGTTTTTTAAAATCAAAATTTGTAATCTATTATTTTTGAAAAACCAAATTAGATATCCTTTCAAAGGATATAAAATCAAATTGAAAAATAAAATTAAGAGTTAAATCGGATGAAAATTGAAGAAACTATAAAGGAAAATCGAATGTAATTGAGGCAAAAATTTGTGAAAACAATAAAATACAGTTTTTCAAAATCAAAATTTGAAATCCATTATTTTTAAAAAAACAAATTAGATATCCTTTCAAAGGATAGAAAATCAAATTGAAATGTAAAATAAAGAGTTAAATCGGATGAAAATTGAAGAAACTATCAAAGAAAATCGATTGTAATTGAGGCAAAAATTTGTGAAAACAATAAAATTCAGTTTTTCAAAATCAAAATTTGAAATCCATTATTTTTAAAAAAACAAATTAGATATCCTTTAAAAGGATAGAAAATCAAATTGAAATGTAAAATAAAGAGTTAAATCGGATGAAAATTGAAGAAACTATCAAGGAAAATCGAATGTAATTGAGGCAAAAATGTGGTAAAAAGGATGAAATCAAGTTTTTTAAAATCAAAATTTGTAATCTATTATTTTTGAAAAACCAAATTAGATATCCTTTCAAAAGATTGAAAATCAAATTGAAAAATAAAATTAAGAGTTAAAACGGATGAAAATTGAAGAAACTATCAAAGAAAATCGATTGTAATTGAGGCAAAAATTTGTGAAAACAATAAAATACAGTTTTTCAAAATCAAAATTTGAAATCCATTATTTTTAAAAAAACAAATTAGATATCCTTTAAAAGGATAGAAAATCAAATTGAAATGTAAAATAAAGAGTTAAATCGGATGAAAATTGAAGAAACTATCAAGGAAAATCGAATGTAATTCAAGCAAAGATGTGGTAAAAAAGATGAAATCCAGTTTTTTAATATCAAAATTTGAAATCTATTATTTTTGAAAAACCAAATAATATATCCTTTCAAAGGATAGAAAATGAAATTGAAAAATAAAATTAAGAGTTAAAACGGATGAAAATTGAAGAAACTATCAAGGAAAATCGAATGTAATTGAGGCAAAAATGTGGTAAAAAGGATGAAATCAAGTTTTTTAAAATCAAAATTTGTAATCTATTATTTTTGAAAAACCAAATTAGATATCCTTTCAAAGGATATAAAATCAAATTGAAAAATAAAATTAAGAGTTAAATCGGATGAAAATTGAAGAAACTATAAAGGAAAATCGAATGTAATTGAGGCAAAAATTTGTGAAAACAATAAAATACAGTTTTTCAAAATCAAAATTTGAAATCCATTATTTTTAAAAAAACAAATTAGATATCCTTTCAAAGGATAGAAAATCAAATTGAAAGGTAAAACTAAGAGTTAAATCGAATGAAAATTGAAGAAACTATCAAAGAAAATCGATTGTAATTGAGGCAAAAATTTGTGAAAACAATAAAATTCAGTTTTTCAAAATCAAAATTTGAAATCCATTATTTTTAAAAAAACAAATTAGATATCCTTTAAAAGGATAGAAAATCAAATTGAAATGTAAAATAAAGAGTTAAATCGGATGAAAATTGAAGAAACTATCAAGGAAAATCGAATGTAATTGAGGCAAAAATGTGGTAAAAAATATGAAATCAAGTTTTTTAAAATCAAAATTTGTAATCTATTATTTTTGAAAAACCAAATTAGATATCCTTTCAAAAGATTGAAAATCAAATTGAAAAATAAAATTAAGAGTTAAAACGGATGAAAATTGAAGAAACTATCAAAGAAAATCGATTGTAATTGAGGCAAAAATTTGTGAAAACAATAAAATACAGTTTTTTCAAAATCAAAATTTGAAATCCATTATTTTTAAAAAAACAAATTAGATATCCTTTAAAAGGATAGAAAATCAAATTGAAATGTAAAATAAAGAGTTAAATCGGATGAAAATTGAAGAAACTATCAAGGAAAATCGAATGTAATTCAAGCAAAGATGTGGTAAAAAAGATGAAATCCAGTTTTTTAATATCAAAATTTGAAATTTATTATTTTTGAAAAACCAAATAATATATCCTTTCAAAGGATAGAAAATGAAATTGAAAAATAAAATTAGAGTTAAAACGGATGAAAATTGAAGAAACTATCAAGGAAAATCGAATGTAATTGAGGCAAAAATGTGGTAAAAAGGATGAAATCAAGTTTTTTAAAATCAAAATTTGTAATCTATTATTTTTGAAAAACCAAATTAGATATCCTTTCAAAGGATATAAAATCAAATTGAAAAATAAAATTAAGAGTTAAATCGGATGAAAATTGAAGAAACTATAAAGGAAAATCGAATGTAATTGAGGCAAAAATTTGTGAAAACAATAAAATACAGTTTTTCAAAATCAAAATTTGAAATCCATTATTTTTAAAAAAACAAATTATATATCCTTTCAAAGGATAGAAAATCAAATTGAAATGTAAAATAAAGAGTTAAATCGAATGAAAATTGAAGAAACTATCAAAGAAAATCGATTGTAATTGAGGCAAAAATTTGTGAAAACAATAAAATTCAGTTTTTCAAAATCAAAATTTGAAATCCATTATTTAAAAAAAAAAAAATTAGATATCCTTTAAAAGGATAGAAAATCAAATTGAAAAATAAAATTAAGAGTTAAATCGGATGAAAATTGAAGAAACTATAAAGGAAAATCGAATGTAATTCATGCAAAGATGTGGTAAAAAAGATGAAATCCAGTTTTTTAATATCAAAATTTGAAATCTATTATTTTTAAAAAAACAAATTAGATATCTTTTCAAAGGATAGAAAATCAAATTGAATACCTTGTAGTACAAACTAGGAAGTCAATTTCAATCCCTTTCTATATAAAAAAAAGGAGGTGTAAGGAAATTAGGTGCGGTGGGCTTCGCCCGCCTTTGAGTGTTGTCTCTTCAGGGCTCTTCTAAAAAAAAAAAAAAAAAAAAAAGGGGTTTTTTAAATGTTGGAAGGGGACTCTTTCTGGGTTGCGTAAATTTGTAGTACCAACTAGAAATTCAATTTCAATCCCTTTCTATATAAAAAAATAGGTGTAAAGAAATTAAGTGCGGCGGGCTTTGCCCGCCTTTAAGTGTTATCTCTTCGAAGCTCTTATAAAAAAAGTAGAAAATGACCATATATTAATAATTTCAAAATAATTTGTCATGAGGAAAAGGAAATAAATTGAAAAAAAATTTTCCAATTAGACATTATTAAATTTTCTTATAAATATTAGAAACGAAATTGAATTATAAAATTTTTCAATGAAAAATATTGAAATGCAAATTTTATAAGAAAGGAAAATTACAATTAAAAATAATAAATAAAACATCTAATTATCATTAAATTATACAAACATTACTAAAAGAAATTTTATTATATAAAAACAAATTTAAATAATAATAATAATAATAATTCTAATATTATTATAATTTTGAAAGAATAATAATATTATTTATAATTAGTTTAAAAATTATGGAAATATAATAATTCTTACAAAACGAAAATTGATGTTTTTATTTTAAGACGTTTATTTGGTCATTTTTAAGACAATTACTAGTGTCTTTTTTATATGTCTTCATTCAAGACATTATATATGTCTTAAATTTAATTTTAACGTAGGGAAAAGGTTATATTCTTAAGTGTCTAATATTTGTATATTATATTTATAAGAAATCATTTTTTGCAGTGTCTGTGGCAATGATTTTTACCAAACATTTGAAAGAATGGTGTGCAACAATGACTTATAACAGTATATGTTGCAATTATTCGTAGCAATAACTTGTAACAATGAATATGTAGCAGTAATAAAATTAGTAAATTTGTAATATTAAATTTAAACAAAAATGATGGGAAAAAAAAATTTTTTTTTTTTTTTTATTGATAATTTTATCATTGTAATACTATATTATATTTTTGTACATTAACTGTAACGTATTTATTATAATATTTGTTTTTTGAAGGTTTTCAATCCGTACATCATATGTTAAATTATTAATTGAATAATTTTTATAACTTATAACCTAATTAAGAAACACACAACGAGAAAATGGTAGAGAAGTCGTCTTGGAGGAGCGATATATGGAGAGCACTCTAATTTTGCGGAAGTCGTCATCATCATCATCATTTTAAACCATAGTGATATAGCAGAATTCTCCTTGTAGTCATCATAAGAAAAATCCAATGCATCTTATTGGTAGCGAACACCGGACCCATGATATGCGAAGCAAGCACGCTACCCACTATGCCAATCGTACAGCCGACAATAATTTTCAAAATGTTCCTCATACTTTACAGTTAGTTGATAAAGAAAAAAAAAAATTTTTATAAATTGCATAATTTATAGCGAACACGTTCATTTAACAATTACAAAAGAACTAGTTATTGGCATTGTAGTTTTATTAGTTGCAATAAATTATGTTTTCCAGCAAAGATTTGTAGCAGTCGAATGTGTAGCAGTGTGGAGTGGTGTGTCAATGATTGGTAAAAATCTAATGTGTATTACTAGGGTTACCAACCGTACCGTGGTATAATTATTGATGTTTATATTTTTAAAATAATTATTTTACAATTAAATATTAAAATAAAAATAATACTTGAATGCATTAAATAAATCCTTTTTGTTGATGATAAACGCTGGGGACTTCAACGTCGTGATACAGGCATGAAACTCAGAGTCACATGATAGTTGTCTGCGCATGCACATCCATCAAGACGATTAAAAGTTTTTGAATTACATTCGAAACGTTCACGTCGTTCACACGTTGTAGAACTAAAGTTTGTTTATTTTCGTGGAATATTTCTAATAAAAATAGAAATCTTGATTAGTGTGTGAAAATAAAGAGTGAAAATAGTTCAAGTGAAAAATGTATTTGGGATTTTAAAAAAGTTTTTCAATTGAAATTGAAACTACAGTCGATATTTTGAGGTTAAGTTGTCTAAATTAAACTAAAAAAAAATATGAAGAATAATCACTAAAATATCTAAAAAAAAATGTTGTTATATTTTACAGTGTTTTAGAAAGATGAACAATTCACTGCCAAAAGTAAATTTTTCTTATTTATATAATATTGTCATATTGATCAAGGTTAAGTACATTTATCTAATGCTAGAAAGTTATGAATTATTCATTTCATAAACACTTTAATAGTTCATATTTTTATTAATCATAACAAACTAATATTCTGTAATAGTGTATCATCATCAACCACAAGAATTACAAAATATGCAACAATCATATTTTCAATACCATGATTATTCAATAAATGAATTATACCCGCAACAACCACAATATTTACAAAGTATTGACGGAAATGTTTGGCAAAAAAATCGATTCCAGAATTCGAATGAAACACGAAATCCTCAACCCTCTCAGTCTTCTTACAATCATGAATTAATATCACTAACTACTGGAAATGCTAATTACGAAAATAATAAGCAAAATATATCTTCTAATAAAAAACCAACAATTTATAACAATTACAATCAGGCGTGTAATTATCACGGAATTCAGAATTCTCAGTCCTATGAGCGCTCGGACGGACGTGACTTATAAACAGCACAGACAACGACTGCAACTGTTAATCAAGAATAAAATGTAACTTGTAATAAAAGTCAAGGAATTTATAGTAATTATAATCAGGGTACAGGACTTACACAATAAATACGTTTTTAGAAATATTTTTACTCAAATTTAATTCTTTAATTACTTAAAAAAAAATTTGTAGGATTTGTTAAGCTTTTTGGAAAATGATATTATCGATGGAAAAGGAATATTAGCAATGTATAATAAAAACAATGAATCATTAACGCAAAGAATTCGTAAAATTTTAATTCAGATTCTAATTCAAAAAGAGAAAAATATGAAGTTTTAAAGTCAATTCCTAAAGGCCAAGTGTTGCAATCATGGGAGTATGTCATAATGTTATTTTTATGTAGTTATAAGAAATTTTAATTGATTTATTTTAGGGTTAGTGTCATATGAATTATTTTCAGTTTTTAAATTATTTAAAATTTTCAAGCATTAAATAAATACAAAAAAAATTAATTTATTCATAATAAATTCATAATTCAATGTCATCTTTTTCAGGATTCCGAAAAAGAGCGATTTAATTCTCTATCCAAAGAAATTAAAAATACTTTTAAAGGAGAAATATCGGAAACATATTTTCAACCTTTCATCTCAGAAAAAGGAGTACTACGAATTCCTGCTAGTGGGAAATTACTCGACAGGTTCGAATACGTAAAACAACTCATCAGAGAAGATGGAACATTAGCAGCGTCGCAAAAAGTTTCTAAATCAAGAAATGCTGCTGCAATGGTTGAAAACATATCTGATGGTAGAATGAATTTTACTAAATTTTATTTTTACTTTAAATTAATTACTATTATAAAATTCAAAACATTCAAATATGTATAATATTTATTTACAGAATCAATTAAACAAGATTTGGATTGATTGAGTAACCATTCGGAACCAACCAACGTTAGAAGTAACTGAAAAATTTATCAAAACGCATAAATTAAGAAAATTATTTCTCAAATTGGAAAACACACAAAGGTATTTGATTACATGTTATCTGTGAAATATTTGCGTCTTGATAAAGAAGAGCAAAATTTGGTGAGTAAACTACATAATAATTTATGTTTTATACAATTTAAACAATTAATTACTCAGTTATAAATGTTTTAAAATGTTTCAGATTCATTTGGACTTTAACTTATTATATAAGGAAAAAGAATAGTTATTTTTGGACAATTGGTCCAAAATTAGGAATCATTTGATAAAGTTATTAGAAAAAGTAAAAGGAATAAATAAGATTGATAAGTCTTACATTTTACTTTTGCCAGCGTTAAATGCTGGTATAGCAAATTACTTGGTAATACAGAGTGGTGTCTACTGACCAGGAAATCCGAAAAATAGCCGGCAATTTAATATGACCGGTAATAACACATAAATTTTATGCTAAACCGGTAATTTTTTCAAAACAAATTAAAAAAGTTTTATTATTTGAATTTGTTTTTAAAAAATCCTTTTTTTTTTTTTTTTTTTAATTTTCATACATATTTATACTGTTCTATAAATTCGAATTAGTTAAAAATAATTAATTTGATAGAAAAAATCATTCATTCATTTAAATATAGTATGTAAATCAATTTTAAAAAAATTATCGAATTAATAGAAATTTTGTGAAATTGAACTGAAAATAATTGAAATTGTTAAAAAATTTCATTAAAAACTTTTTAAAAAATTAAATTTTCCAAGTATTTAAATCTAATTATTGTTGAATAAAAAAACACACTTAAAATTTGTTAATAAAATTGAATAATAAATTAAATTGTTCTCCAGAATTTAATTATTTTCATAAATATGTAATAACATTCTTTTAAAGGATTTAATTATTACTTTTATAAATAGTCAAATTCTTTGCAGAAATTCAATGAGTATCAATAAATTTTAATAAAATTGAATTAATCAAACTTTTAATTATAATTATAAACAGTCAAGATTATTTAAAAAAAAATTGGAAAAATTCCTTGTTTTGGAAAATAATTCAATTATTTTCCAAATGTTTTTATTGAAATTAATAAAAAAGTATTATTTTCAAAAAATCTAAAGAAACCTTGCAAAATAATTTAATTATTCATAGAAACTCTAATAAAAAGTGTTGAAGCTATTTGTAGATTCATTTATGATAGAAGTCAAATAAATTTAAATTTCATAAGAAGAAAAAATTGGGAATTAACCGGGAATTTTCTAGAAAGAAAATAATAGACACCCTGATTTAATAAATTAATTAATGCTTCAGTAAAGTAATACAATAAAATATTTTTTCTTATATATATATATATATATATATATAAACAGGATGTGCTGATATTCTATCTTCTCCATTATTATTTAACACTTACTGAAAGGAAGAGAAAGAAGGTTGAAGAAACCTCCGAGACAATCGTGAAACGGAGTTCCAAAGAAAAAGTCGAATCTTATCTTCTACACGTTGAAGTACGTCTTACTATTAACTATTATGAATTTATATATTGTAATTTACAAAAAATTATATATTATTAATTGGTAACATTTAATAAGTTTTTTCAAAATTTTAAACAATTTTTTCAATATTAAATGAAGGAATGTGTGAAGTTATTAGATTTTAAATTGACAAAGAAATTGTTTTAGTTCCGATAGTTGTAGTTTTCATAAAATTCCATTTATTAAATAATAATAAACAAATATATTTAATTAATTACTAAATATATATTTTAGGACGACGGTAGCAGAATAACGAATGAATTACAACATTTAAGAGAAAAAGCAGCGTCGAAGGGACAAAAATTACAACCAACTACAATAATTGTTGGTTGCTTAATTGAACATTAAGCAGGCCTATTATGTAGCAGTTGATGATATTTTATATCAGACTGACTCATTCCTCGAAGCAGTGGACCTGAATTTCAAGATTTTTTACGTGTTTGATTGCCGATACCCAGAAGGTGCTACAGCTTTGTGGCAATTCATTCAAACATCTTTGTACCAAATTGAGCATAAAAAAGAGAAATTGTCGATCAAAAATAGAATTCTAAAAGAGAAGAGATTCTTTCAAAAATTGGAGCCAAGAAATAGTTTAATTAAAAATTAAAATGTTTAAAATTAATTTGGACTTTAACTTATTATATAAGGAAAAAGAATCGTTATTTTTGGACAATTGGCCCAATATTAGGAATCATTTGATAAAGTTAATAATTTTGATAATTTAAAAAAAAATTCCATAACACTTAATATTTTATAAACGAAAATTCTTTAAATTAAATGAAATTTATTAAATATGTCTAATCTATTTAATACTAATCAGTATTAAAAAAAAATTTGAAAACAGTTTTAGTATTTTTTAAACCAAAGTTTTAGAAACTAAATATATTAAAAAGATTTGCAGTTTTTCACAGTTCATAGAGTAGAATATAAAAATGTGAAAAATGATTACTTGCTTCGCTTGCAAAATACCTCTTTGCTTAAATAATTCACAACTATTGAAACATGTGCAATTGAACAAATGAAATCGTACAAGATGTGTCGCAATTAATGGTAGAAATTGTTGACAGAATTAAATCCGATCTTTTCACTTTTCGTAATTTAGATGATAATTCAGTTCCCCTAACGGACGTCGACAATGTAATGCAAACGTTTTTTCAAAACCATTTGATAATTTAGTGACAGAGAGTTAAAGGAGTTATTTATTTGTTTTTTTTTTGCAGGAAGAGGTCATCTCAGTTTCTCTAGAAAGTGGAACAGTACAAATTTATTTTGTTGTAGTATTAATAATAGGAGACAATCTCGATATTCACTCCATTCTTGGGATCAATGAAAATTTCAATTCAAATTATTTCTGCCGGTTTTGCTTAATTGAGAAGAAAAAAATTCATTTAGTTTTTAAAGAGAGCGATTGTGAACTTCGTACCATCGAAAATTATAAAATTCACTAAATTTAGAAAACCAATTGAGAGTCATTGTCAAACATATGCAAGATTGTTTTTATGAATATCATTTGCAAGCATATAAAAAAATAATCGACGAAAACTGTTTCTCATGGAAATTGTTAACAACAAAAGACATAACTGAAAATATGATAACATCTCTGCACCGTCACCATAACGGATTTACTTATATTCAAAAAATATGGCCTTAATTTTTTTAATCAGTGTTTAAAATAATTACACCGATGTGATTACGCTTTCACTTTGATAAAGAATAATAATTATCTATATAATTGTTTTAGTTAATTATTTTTTAATTAATTATTTCTATGTAATTATTATACTTATTAATTGTAAGATATGTAATAAATTCTTATAAATGAAATAAAAGAAAATATAAAAATTGCAAATATAATTTCATTTCAATTAAATGTTAATGGTATTTAATATCTCAGAAAGATTAATTTTCTATTAATTAATTAAGTAATTCCAAACTTTCACTTTTATTTAAAATTTGTATCTTTTAAACTTTAACAACAATTTCGAAATAATAATTTTAATAAATTATTGTTTTACAATATTAAATATAAATTGAAGCATTTTTCTTTATAATAATAAAAAAATATTTAATAAATTGACCTTAAATAAAGTTAGAATTGACTTATTAATATAAATAATTTTTTATTTTGTACAACAAAAGTTTATTAAATCGAATCTTTCTCACAAACGGTGAAATAAAATTCAGGTTAATATATAAGGACAATTTGAACTTTCTAAAGCAATATTGTAAAGTGTGCGATGTATGTATTAGTGTATGCGTTTAGAATGTAGTGTAGGCAGGTGTATATGTTAATTATAAAATGTATTAATTCGTATTTGTTCAGGTAGTGATTAAAATAGGTAAATTAACATATTACAGTAGTATTAATAAGATATACTGCATATAAATATTATTTTTTATTTTTGTTCTTCAAGTTTTACCGAACTATTCCCTAAATATAAATGTAGTGAACACTTATTTTATGTTTTACAGAACTATTCAATAAATTGCAACTAGTTCAATTTTAACGAAGAGACTTTGTGTCGTTAGATTTTTATGCTTTTTACAGTATTATTCAATGCAATTTCTTTTACAGTCTAGTTCTTGAAAAATTACTGTTTTGACACACTTTAATCATCCCAGTTTTAACGAACTAAATTCAGTAAAATTTCAGGAATAAATTTTCTCCGTGTATTAGAGTAATTTAGTTAGTAACAATTTATAAAAAATCTATAAATGAAAATATATAAATTCTAGAGGTGTGCAAAAAGCCCGAAAAGCCGGATCGGGTCGGGTCGAATTTTTTTCGGGTCGGGTCGGGTCGGGCTCGGATTTTCTCGATGTATCGAGTACCCGAATTCATTCGGGTTCTCGAATAAATTCGGGTAGCCCGAATAAATTCGAGTAACCCGGAATTCTCGGGTACCCGAAAATTCTGAGAACCCCAACGAATTAGAGTACACAAATCTTCGAAAATTTGTCGAATATTTATAGTTATGCATTTTCTCAAATGTTTTATTACTAAATTAAAAACTTGAATACTTCCAAGTTATATAAATTCGTTAATTCGAACTTTTTAAGGTTTAGAGCATACTCGAAAATTTCGAGAACCCGAATATAGTCGGGTGCCCGAAAATTTCGAGAACCCGAATGCAGTCGGGTACCCGAAAATTTCGAGAACCCGAATTCAGTCGGGTACCCGAAAGATTTCGTGTATTTAAACAAGCTTGACCCGGCTCGAACCCGATCCGAACCCGAGCTGTCTAAGCCCGACCCGACCCGACCCGAAAAGTGAAAAGCCCGAAATTACCCGGTCGGGTTTCAGGTTTCGGGCTTTTTGTACACCTCTAATAAATTCATTTATCAAATTCAAAAAAGTGTGTTGTATAGTTTGCAGAAGAACATGGCTCCTGTTCGTAGAAAATGTAAATTTTCCTCAAAACTGCAAAAAACTGTACCCTTCATTTAAACAAGGCAAGGATGATTATTTAGTGATGTGTTTAGTTTGTGATTCCACTTTATCAATTGCAAATAAAGGGCGGCTAGATATTGAGAATCATCTTGCTACAGAAAAATACAAATATAATATTCAAAGTAAACAATCTGTTCAGATAGACAAGTTTATTGTAAAAGAGAAAAATGATAATTTGAAACTTGATGAAATAAAACTCTTTGATCAAGTATGTTATTTTCAACTCTATGTTAAAGTTTTTTTAAAAAAAAAAAAAAATGAAGATACGGACCTGCAAATTAATAAGTTATGGAGTAATTTCTTCATAAAGTGTTCTTGTCAAGACAAATTCTCGGAGCTTTTGAAAATAGCGCAATTATTTTTTGCTCTTCCGCCGCACAATGCAAACGATGAACGCATTTTTTCAATTATTAATGGCCAATGGTCAAAAACTCAAAATAAATTATAACTTTCGAGTGTAAAGGGAATAATACAAACTTCTGTAAATTTTGATCAAATTGACTGCCAGGCGAATTTTATAAACACATTCTAAAGAATGAAACAGTGTTAAGTGAAATAGGAAAATCTGATAAATATAAGTATTAAAAATTAAATTTTATTATAATCTCAGAACGTTAACATTGTTAAATGTTATGTCAGAAATTATAAGCAAAAATAATGTTATTACATGTTTAAAATAATTATATAAGTCAAATAAATGTTATTGGATATAAAAAAATAATAAAATTTCTTATTTAAATTGCACTTTAAAATATGTACTACTATTTTACTCTTTTATAAATAAATTGTCCTACTTTTGTACAATTTTTTTAAAACCAAAGTCCTACATTACTAAAAATGGAGATGATAACTCTATGTAATTTAGACTCTGACAATTTTAAAAATAATAATCTAAAACACTAACTACAATGACAAAATAAATATTGATATTACATTAAAAAAAAATTTAAGTATACCTTAATTCAACGACGATCGTAATAGTGATGATGTTGTAAAATTCTAATAACTGTAAAATGACGCTGTATTCGTGTGATGATAAAAGATGATGATTAAACACTGATTCGTGAATATCCCTTTTATATAAGACGGGAAAATACACGAATCGGTTCATAACAACAACAATCTTTGTGATGGTGATGATCCGGAACAGTCACCGTAACAGTGATGCTGGGCCATAACCGTGATTGTGATGATCCAAGACCGTCCCCTGATGATAATTGAAAATTTCTGAAAAATATTTGGATTAGCAAGGAATTGAAACTCAGAGCCTTAACATAGCAAACAGGTACACTATCCACTATGCCACCATATGTATAGAAATATAATTTTATTTGTCATTTATATTCTACAAAAGAGATAAGACAGTTACATTAAGAAGAATCAGAAACCGTCACCGTGATAATCGAGAACAATGTCAATGATGGTGATGATACAGTACCTTTGAATTGATAGTTTTGATCCGGAAACATACCGGTAACATTATTGATTATCATTGACCGTAACCGTGACAAAGAAAAAAAGGGACCTTATCAGTGACAGTTATAATGCAAGACCGTCTATTCATGACAGTGATGAACTGGAGAACCATCCCCCGTGATGTTGAAGTCGGAACAGTCACCGTGATAGTGATGATTCTTCACTGTCACAGTCATAATGAAGTCGAGACAATTCTTGTGATAGCAATGGTCCGTTATCGTCCCAGTGATAATAGTGTGTGTATACGTGCGTACGTATGTCTCTCAAATTTCGTTTGTCTCGATAAAGTTCTTGTGTCTCTAAATTTCTTTGTGTGTCAGAAAAAGTTCGTATGTCTCTTGAAAAAAGTTCGTATGTCTCTTAGAAAAAGTTCGTGTGTCTCTGGAAAAAAGTTGGTGTGGCTATAAAAAGTTCGTGTGTCTCTTAGAAAAAATTCGTGTGTCTAAATTATTTACATTAATAATTAAATTAATTGTTTACATTAATTGCCAATATCTCGTAAAATACTATAGGTTTAGAGAAAAAATGCAAAGAACAAAAATTGTTTAAAATTAAATTCTGCTTCAAATGGCATTGTTGCATGATCTCTAGATCCATTCATTGTCGAAATAAAAACAAAATAAAAATTAAAAGTTGAATATTTCTAAAACTACTCGAACGATTTTTCTTAAATTTTGTGGGAAGGTAGCTGAGGTTCCCTTCTTTCATTTCCGGGGCGCATGATTATTCCCCAAATGTCATTTTTGCGAAATGTCACATTTTTACGAATTGTCATTTTTGAGAAAAGCAATTTTTGCGAAATGTCAATTTTGCGAAAAGTCATTTTTACGAAAAGTCAATTTCGCAAAAATGACATTTGGAGAATTATCATGCGCCCCTTCATTTCAAAAAGGTTTGATTACGATTGGTTCACCTTCCCTTAACATTACAAAAAAATTGGAGTACTCGATTGAATTCGAGTACTCGAAATTTTCGGGTACTCGAAGTCACTCTAGTACTAGAAAATTTTCGAACTTTTTGTGCAGCTCGACTCGGCCCGAACTTGACTATAGCTCAAACTGATTAGGCTTAGCTCTGCTCGAAAAATGAAAAATTGACCGAAAAAGCTCGCTCGAGCCTCGAGCTTCGAGCTTTTTGCACAACTCTAAAAACTTGGAATGTTTATTTAATCGAATTTGCAAAACTTCAAATGTTCATTACATCCAATTTTTAAAACATTGAATGCTAAATTCATAGAATTTTAAAAACATGGAATGCTAATTTCATAGAATTTTTAATATATTTTATAGTCAAAAATTCGAAAAATTTATTTGTTTTAAATTAATAACATTAATTTCGAGAAAGAAAAAAAAAAGATTTTGAATTTTAAACGATTTGATTATTTGAAAATTCAATGAAATGAGAGCATTCAATGTCTTGAAAATTAGATGTATTGAGCATTTGATTTCTTGAAAATTCGATGAAATGAGAATTTACTTTTTAGAAAATTAAAAGTATATTTAACATTGGATGTATTGAAAATTGGATAAAATCATCATTTGACGTTTTGAAAATTAAATGACATTAATATTAAATGTTTAGAAATTCAATGTAATGTATATTAAATCGATTTCATTTTTGGGAGATTTTATAAAAAAAAACATTTTTAAAAATTTCATTTTTTTATGAATAGTTATTTTTGGGAAAAATGATTTTTAAAAAATATCACTTTTACCAATTATCATTTTTACGAAAATACATTTTTGCTAATCAAAATTGTTATAAAGTTTAAAATAATGCTAAAAATCATTTTTTTACGAATCGCAAATTTTTACGAATTTTTAATTGTAAAAAAATTTATTTTTGCGAAATATCCTTTTTGCTAAAAATACAATAATAAATTTATAGACCTACAATTTTCATATTGTATTTTTAACAAAAATTTCATTAAAAAATTTAATTTTTGAAAAAGTTGACAAATTGTTAAAAATGTCAATTAGCAAAAATTACAATTCCTTAAAATGCCGATATGTAGTTAAATTTTTTCCAAACCTCAAGGATTGTAAAAGATAATGTAATATATATTTGTTAATTTTTTTTTTTTAAAGAAACATGATTTTAATTTTTAAAATGATAATAACCATTTAATATACCGTATATAAAAAATTGAAATAAAACAGAGACCTTACAACGCATGAAATAGCAATGCAGAACGGGACCATACCAGTCAGAGTCAAACAAAACACTGACAAAATTCACAACACGTGTGAAAATAAAAGAAAATATATTTTAAAAAATAATTTAATAAATGTGTAAATTTTATTTAATATAAATTATTAAAATGATTGTCACATATTTTAAATTATTATTATATCTGAACAATATATTACTGCACTAAATTAAATAAAATTTTACAAAAAGCAATTTATTTCATTTTATATAATAAATAATAAATTGATATTAAAAAATAAATGTGCAATAAAAGTTTAAAAATTTAAAAAAAAAATTATAATAAAAGTATAAACTTTTTTCAAAAATCATAAGTAATCGATTGTCGAGTAATCGACTATTGTGCAATCGATTGTCGAGTAATCGATTGTCGAGTAATTGATTGTCGATTAATCGATTGTGTAGTAATCGATTGTCGTGTAATCGATTGTCGAGTAATCAATTGTCGAGTAATTTAAGCAGAATAATTTTTTGTCAAAAATCGAATAATCGAAAGGAAAAGTTACTATATTTTTAGGGGAAACTAGGAAATAAAATCTTTACTGTATGATGAAAATAAGACTTAATATATCTTAAAGCAATCAATATTTCCTTTTACAAAATTTGTCTACGTGGCAAATGCTAAAATATAGTAAAAATATATATCAGTTTCCGTTTATAAAGCGTCGTGAAAAGTAATGTTTAAAAAGCATGAATATGAATTAACAATATTAAAAAGGAAAAAATATATTAAAAAAAAAAGTTTATTTATAAAATTTATATTTTCAAGTTTTATAGAAATTTTATTTCTTTAATTCATTATTAATTTTTAAAATAACATATTATCAATTCTAAATAAATATTATATATGTGTATAAAGTGAAATTAAAAATTTTTATTTTATAGATTATGATTTTTAAACTATGTACAAATGTTTTGTTTAAATATTATATAATGTTTATTAAAAATGTATTAATGTCGATAATAAAATAAATTTATTGAATATTAATTTAATATTATTATTAATTAAAAATTGTACAATACATAATGAAAATGAAGTGAAATTAAGTGTATATTAAATATTTTTATTTTATTTAAAATTAAAATATTGTGATATAATTATGAATAAAAAGAAGATTAAAAAACATATAAAGGTTAGTGGAAAATAATTTTTTAAATATATATATATAATAGACGAATGCGAAGAGGACACTCTTATGAGGCGTTCAATGTTCGCTTACTATACCACACTATATTGAGCGGATGGGAAGAAGAACTCGATGAGACGCTCCGCTACACGCTGTATTGTCAGTCAAGAGTTCCAAATGCCGATAAAATTAAATTTTGAAATTTTGAATTTTAAAAAGTGCTACATTATAGAAAATAAAGAGGCGCATCTTTTTTTCCTTTGAATTTTTTTTATAGGACAATTAGTTTAAATAGTAAGTGCAAAAAACTAAAAAAATTTTATTTATATGGTATTTTGAAAACAAATCAAGATTTTTTTTTTTAATTTGAAATAATATTTTAAACTGTCTTATTTATGTATGTGAAGCCACCCAACTTTAAAAAAAATTATATTTTCTTTATAGTTGTAACTTACTCTAAAATATTTCTATAGTTCCAGATATTTTTCAGAAATAGTTTTGTAAAATAAATTGTAAAAAATAATTTTTTTCATAATGAGGGTTAACTTCACCCAGCCGCCCACTATTGAAAAAATGTATTTATTATTAGAGTTTTGAGTAGATATAAGAGAGTTTTAGACTTTCATAAAGTTTATTTAAATAGTTCTCATAATCCAAAATTATAAAAAAATATAATTTAAAATTCGAGAATTTTTTTTAAAAAAAGTAAAATGTTATTAAAAAAAGAGTTGTGATTATAGTTATGGCATCATAGCGAAAGCTTGACCAAAAGAAAAAAAAAAGAAAGTCAAAAAATAAGAAAAGTTTGTAACTTGAAAACCAGTTTTTTATATCTTTTCTAATATTATTAAGAATGTAAAATTACGTTTTACATCATAGAAATTTAAAAATTAAAAAAATAGTTAATAAATTTGCTACTGGATTGTTTAAAAAAAAAAAAATTTGAAAAATAAATAAATCTTTTTTTTTAATAATGAGAATTAATAGCGTTCTCAAGGAATACAACGTGCCAATTGGTGGTTTGCGCAAAAGTTTGTTTTTTTAAAAAAGAGATCGACGAGGTAGGCCATACTCGCCTCCTAGAGGGCCATTAAAACAGATGCAGGATATTGTAAGAGCGCTCTGAGGAGAAACCTTGTTGACGAGTTGCGACTTGACGGCATCTGAGAGCTTCAATAGACTGAGTAACTTGTCGGCGGCGAGAGAGACGTGTTGTTGTTACAATTGCTGGCGAGTAATAAGAGAGCGATACTTTTTTTTTACCGACTCTGATGATGAGGAGTCTCCCACTCTGCACCGCGATGAGCGGAGAGGGAGATACAGAAAAAGTTTTGTTATTGGCAGAGAGTGGCAGCGAGAGCGCGCGACCAATTACAGCACACTGAGCTGCTGGCGCCTGCGCGGCGCGTCAGATACTTTCTGATGAAGAAAGCCTGCTTCTCGTTGTCGACTTTGTTCGGAAATCCACAATTCGATCTAAGATGCATATAAGCGAGACGCTTTCTCGTGACGCTCTTATGTATATAGATATAGTAAAACATAGAAAGCACCACCAAAAATGCATGCCGCTTAGCTTCTTATATCGAAGTGTGGATTTTCCATGTAAATAACGGCGATATACTTTTTGATGGCTTGGAGCAAAGAGCCGCCTATTTCCTACAAAGTGTCGATGGCCGCGTACACCATCTCCGACGGTTAAGGGTAATTTACCTTGGAACTGAAATTGGACAATTGTTTGTTTTTGAATGTAATATTTAAAATTAACTTTATGCAGTATGATTTATTATTAAAAAATTTAATAAACAAAAAACTATAATAAAGTAATAATAATAAAAAGTTTGTATAAAAATTATAAATAATTTAAAAGTAAAAAAATTTGTTATCCCTGGAAAAGGGCCGATTGTTTATTATTTTCTTCTTTTCTTTTTTTTAATAATGAGAATTAATAGCGTTCTGAAGGAATACAACGTGCCAATTCGTGGTTTACGCAAAAGTTTGTTTTTTTAAAAAAGAGATCGACGAGGTAGGCCATACTCGCCTCCTAGAGGGCCATTAAAACAGATGCAGGATATTGTAAGAGCGCTCTGAGGAGAAACCTTGGTGACGAGTTGCGACTTGACGGCATATGAGAGCTTCAATAGACTGAGTAACCTGTTGGCGGCGAAATAGACGTGTTATTGTTACAATGGCTGGCGAGTAATAAGAGAGCTATACTTTTTTTTTAGCAACTCTGATGATGAGGAGTCTCCCACTCTGCACCGCGATGAGCGGAGAGGGAGATACAGAAAAAGTTTTGTTATTGGCAGAGAGTGGCAGCGAGAGCGCGCGACCAATTACAGCACACTGAGCTGCTGGCGCCTGCGCGGCGCGTCAGATACTTTCTGATGAAGAAAGCCTGCTTCTCGTTGTCGACTTTGTTCGGAAATCCACAATTCGATCTAAGATGCATATAAGCGAGACGCTTTCTCGTGACGCTCTTATGTATATAGATATAATAAAACATAGAAAGCACCACCAAAAATGCGTGCCGCTTAGCTTCTTATATCGAAGTGTGGATTTTCCATGTAAATGACGGCGATATACTTTTTGATGGCTTGGAGCAAAGAGCCGCCTATTTCCTACAAAGTGTCGATGGCCGCGTACACCATCTCCGACGGTTAAGGGTAATTTACCTTGGAACTGAAATTGGACAATTGTTTGTTTTTGAATGTAATATTTAAAATTAACTTTATGCAGTATGATTTATTATTAAAAAATTTAATAAACAAAAAACTATAATAAAGTAATAATAATAAAAAGTTTGTATAAAAATTATAAATAATTTAAAAGTAAAAAAATTTGTTGTCCCTGGAAAAGGGCCGATTGTTTATTATTTTCTTCTTTTCTTTTTTTTAATAATGAGAATTAATAGCGTTCTGAAGGAATACAACGTGCCAATTCGTGGTTTACGCAAAAGTTTGTTTTTTTAAAAAAGAGATCGACGAGGTAGGCCATACTCGCCTCCTAGAGGGCCATTAAAACAGATGCAGGATATTGTAAGAGCGCTCTGAGGAGAAACCTTGTTGACGAGTTGCGACTTGACGGCATCTGAGAGCTTCAATAGACTGAGTAACTTGTCGGCGGCGAGAGAGACGTGTTGTTGTTACAATGGCTGGCGAGTAATAAGAGAGCTATACTTTTTTTTTAGCGACTCTGATGATGAGGAGTCTCCCACTCTGCACCGCGATGAGCGGAGAGGGAGAAACGGAAAAAGAGGAGCGCTATTGGCCGAGAGTGGCGGCGAGAGCGCGCGGCCAATCACAGAACACATAGCCGCTGGCGCTTGCGCGGCGCGTCAGATAGAAATAACATCAACAAGCCCGCCATCCGTCATTCGGCTCGTAGAGGTGGAGAGAAACGTATCTCAGAATTGATCTATGAGAAACGTTATCCATGACGCTGTCACTTACACATCGTGTCTATGCTCTCACTAGTCAAAGCCGCGTACTCTATACGGTTTAGGAGTTTAATTTTTTATATATGATCATCGTCATAATGAAAAAACAATCGGCCCTTTTCAGGGCCACGAAATAATTTTAAAACGTTGGAATTTTTTTGTAGAAAGCATACTCACTACATAAAATTACAGAAATGAACAATTTGTCCCTCCAGATTTTTAATCAAATACTACAATTTTTCTAAATGTAGTGTTTTCTTATTGAAACTCTATTTTATGTAGATAAATTTTTATTTTTCAAAGAGTTGCGCGTATTTCTAAAATACTTCACGTGCAAAATATTGTAAAAAATTGTATAATACTTGTATATAGAAATAATTAAATTTAAATATTACATATATTAAAATTCTTTCAAAATTTATTATAAGTCATACCTGAATTATTATTACAAAATTTTACGAAAATTCAGTTATTGAAATTCAATTAAAATAATGGAATTTTTTAATTAATAAAATTATTAAAAGTTTTTCAAAATATTTATGTTTGAGATAAAAATAATTCTAACGTAAAAGTTAATTTGTTGGCCCTGAAAAGGGCCGATTGATAATTTTTTTTTTTTGGTTTTTGATATTAATAATTAATGGCGTTCTCCTCGAATACGGCGTGCCAATTCAATGTCCTTTGGCATGATGGTGATTCTCTTGACGTGGTTTGCGCACATGTTTGATTTTTCAAACAGATCGACGAGGTAGGCCTCGCTCGCCTCCTGGAGGGCCATTAATGCAGATGTCTGGAAGCGCATATCGGTCTTTAAGCATTTGGAAATTTCACGAACTAAACGTTGGAACGGCCGTTTCTCAATAAGGAGCTTGGTGCTCTTCTGGTAGCGATGGATCTCACGGAGAGCAACGGTTCCGGGCCTGTAGCGATGAGGCTTCTTCATTGCACCGGTTGCAGGCGCGCTCTTCTTCACAGCTTTAGTGGCGAGTTGTTTTCTTGGTGCTTTACCACCGGTGGATTTACGGGCGGTTTGTTTGACACGAGCCATTCCTTCGACGTGACGAGTACAAGGGAGAAATGAAGAATAATGCTTTCGGAGGAAAAAACACAAATATTTATACCTTTCAAAATCTCTTGCACCGGTTAGTAAAGGAGAAGGGGAAACTAACACCCTGATTGGTCGTTTAGATCGTGGAGGGGAGCAGTGTAACTGCAGAGGAAATAAAACTGCGCACTTTCACTGCTTAGCATCATTCCGAGTTTGTTCTCTGTTCTGTTGGCACGTAAACCTTATTCTCTGGAAAAATGACTGGTCGTGGAAAGGAAGGAAAGGGATTTGGGAAACGAGTATCCAAGCATCCCAATAAAGTTTTACGTGATAACATACAACGCTTAAAGACGCTTGCCATCCGTCGTTCGGCTCGTCAAGGTGGAGTAAAACGTATCTCGGGATTGATCTACGAAGAGACAATGGATGTTTTCAAAATATTTTTTGAAAACGTCATCCGTGACGCCGTAACTTACACAATAAACGCCAAGAGGAAGACCGTCACCACCATGGACATCGTCGATGCTCTAAAGCGTCAAGGCCGTATGCTATACAATTTAAAATGTTAATTTAACCAAAATCATCGCCATCATGAAAAAAACAATCGGCCCTTTTCAGGGCCACAAAATAATTATACGTTTGAATTTTTTTTTTCAAAAAGCATACTCAACTAATAAAATTAAAGAAATGCAATTTTCAACTTTTATATTTCTATAGCATTTTAAAAATGGTTATAAAAGTTATTAGATTTGTTGAAATTTTTTAATTTGGTTAATTTAATAATTTTTATTTCTTAAATGTCTACTTTTTTAAAAATAGTTTACATGTATTAATAGTATATTATAATATTATATTATAGTGCAAATTTTTTCATATTTATTATTTATACTTTCAACTTCAAACTATCGATTACAAAAGTGGAATAAATAGATATTCTTATTATCATTATGTACTTTTAATGGAGTTAGATGTAATATTATATTTATTTTTATAAGTGGCATTTCATTTATGACATCTCTATCATCTGTAAAATAAAAAGATAAAAAAAATATATTGAAGAATATATATTGTTTGGATATATATATAAATTGTTGGTTAAAGATTAATGTTATGAAAAACTATTGAAAGTAATTATTAATTATGCACATTTAAATTTAGTAGGTTTTAATACAATTTTTTTAAACATTTTTTACACTTGAGAATGTTAGAGCAATATGATTTTTCATGAGGGTATGAATTGTAGTCTTTTTTGATACTGCTGCCAAAATTATAAAAACAAATTCTGTAGCGTAATAAAATTTCGTCAATCCTCAGATTGCGAGTGCAAATTTTTTCATGTTGGTCAACCCGAAGTACAGGCTGTTTAACATCAATTCACTTAATATTGTCTTCAACTTCAAAAATTCTTTCTCTGTAAATAATGATGCCTACAAAAAGCAAGTAACCGACAAGAAGAAGAATTGCAAGAAGAAGGAAATCCTTATGGTAAACTCGCAAAGTACGCTTTCTCTCAAGGCACAAAAACTGTCAAAAAAGTACACCAGCTCCAAGTAAATTTTGCATAAAACGCATTCTTAGCGTGATCTCTATATAAAATGGTATTAACCGAGTTCTAATTTATAATAATAATTTCATTTAAAAGTCAATTATTATTATTATTATTTTTTTAATTTTAATAAGAAATTATTTAAAACTTTAAAAATTAAAAAAAAAAATAATGAAAAATAATTCTAACGTAAAAAATAATTGATGGCCCTGAAAAGGGCCGATTGTTTTCAACCATCGACTAAAAATATTATTTCATTTTACTGCTTGGCAACACTTTTTGCCACGGGCTTCCTCGCTTTGGGTTCCGCATCCTTCTTGATCTTCTTCTTCTTCTCGGCAACGGCTTTCTTAGTCTTGGCTGTCACGGCATTCTTCTGATAAGCTGATTTATTTGCAATTGTTACGACACATTGAAGTTTTTGCGGCAGTATTGAAATTGGGCTTGGCGACGTTCAACTTAAAGAAACCTACAGCCCCCTTGTCCTGAATCAGAACATTGCTGGCGACTGCAGACTTCAGATACTTTTTAATGAAGAAAGCCTGCTTCTCAACGTCGACTTTGTAGTTGGTGGCGATATACTTTTTAATGGATTTGAGCAAAGAGCCGCCTATTTCCTACAAAGTGTCGATGGCCGCGTACACCATCTCCGACGGTTAAGGGTAATTTACCTTGGAACTGAAATTGGACAATTGTTTGTTTTTGAATGTAATATTTAAAATTAACTTTATGCAGTATGATTTATTATTAAAAAATTTAATAAACAAAAAACTATAATAAAGTAATAATAATAAAAAGTTTGTATAAAAATTATAAATAATTTAAAAGTAAAAAAATTTGTTATCCCTGGAAAAGGGCCGATTGTTTATTATTTTCTTCTTTTCTTTTTTTTAATAATGAGAATTAATAGCGTTCTGAAGGAATACAACGTGCCAATTCGTGGTTTACGCAAAAGTTTGTTTTTTTAAAAAAGAGATCGACGAGGTAGGCCATACTCGCCTCCTAGAGGGCCATTAAAACAGATGCAGGATATTGTAAGAGCGCTCTGAGGAGAAACCTTGGTGACGAGTTGCGACTTGACGGCATATGAGAGCTTCAATAGACTGAGTAACCTGTTGGCGGCGAAAGAGACGTGTTATTGTTACAATGGCTGGCGAGTAATAAGAGAGCTATACTTTTTTTTTAGCAACTCTGATGATGAGGAGTCTCCCACTCTGCACCGCGATGAGCGGAGAGGGAGATACAGAAAAAGTTTTGTTATTGGCAGAGAGTGGCAGCGAGAGCGCGCGACCAATTACAGCACACTGAGCTGCTGGCGCCTGCGCGGCGCGTCAGAAACTTTCTGATGAAGAAAGCCTGCTTCTCGTTGTCGACTTTGTTCGGAAATCCACAATTCGATCTAAGATGCATATAAGCGAGACGCTTTCTCGTGACGCTCTTATGTATATAGATATAGTAAAACATAGAAAGCACCACCAAAAATGCGTGCCGCTTAGCTTCTTATATCGAAGTGTGGATTTTCCATGTAAATGACGGCGATATACTTTTTGATGGCTTGGAGCAAAGAGCCGCCTATTTCCTGCAAAGTGTCGATGGCCGCGTACACCATCTCCAACGGTTAAGGGTAATTTACCTTGGAACTGAAATTGGACGATTGTTTGTTTTTGAATGTAATATTTAAAATTAACTTTATGCAGTATGATTTATTAATAAAAAATTTAATAAACAAAAAACTATAATAAAGTAATAATAATAAAAAGTTTGTATAAAAATTATAAATAATTTAAAAGTAAAAAAAATTTGTTGTCCCTGGAAAAGGGCCGATTGTTTATTATTTTCTTCTTTTCTTTTTTTTAATAATGAGAATTAATAGCGTTCTGAAGGAATACAACGTGCCAATTCGTGGTTTACGCAAAAGTTTGTTTTTTTAAAAAAGAGATCGACGAGGTAGGCCATACTCGCCTCCTAGAGGGCCATTAAAACAGATGCAGGATATTGTAAGAGCGCTCTGAGGAGAAACCTTGTTGACGAGTTGCGACTTGACGGCATCTGAGAGCTTCAATAGACTGAGTAACTTGTCGGCGGCGAGAGAGACGTGTTGTTGTTACAATTGCTGGCGAGTAATAAGAGAGCGATACTTTTTTTTTACCGACTCTGATGATGAGGAGTCTCCCACTCTGCATCGCGATAAGCGGAGAGGGAGATACAGAAAAAGTTTTGTTATTGGCAGAGAGTGGCAGCGAGAGCGCGCGACCAATTACAGCACACTGAGCTGCTGGCGCCTGCGCGGCGCGTCAGAAACTTTCTGATGAAGAAAGCCTGCTTCTCGTTGTCGACTTTGTTCGGAAATCCACAATTCGATCTAAGATGCATATAAGCGAGACGCTTTCTCGTGACGCTCTTATGTATATAGATATAGTAAAACATAGAAAGCACCACCAAAAATGCGTGCCGCTTAGCTTCTTATATCGAAGTGTGGATTTTCCATGTAAATGACGGCGATATACTTTTTGATGGCTTGGAGCAAAGAGCCGCCTATTTCCTGCAAAGTGTCGATGGCCGCGTACACCATCTCCAACGGTTAAGGGTAATTTACCTTGGAACTGAAATTGGACGATTGTTTGTTTTTGAATGTAATATTTAAAATTAACTTTATGCAGTATGATTTATTAATAAAAAATTTAATAAACAAAAAACTATAATAAAGTAATAATAATAAAAAGTTTGTATAAAAATTATAAATAATTTAAAAGTAAAAAAAATTTGTTGTCCCTGGAAAAGGGCCGATTGTTTATTATTTTCTTCTTTTCTTTTTTTTAATAATGAGAATTAATAGCGTTCTGAAGGAATACAACGTGCCAATTCGTGGTTTACGCAAAAGTTTGTTTTTTTAAAAAAGAGATCGACGAGGTAGGCCATACTCGCCTCCTAGAGGGCCATTAAAACAGATGCAGGATATTGTAAGAGCGCTCTGAGGAGAAACCTTGTTGACGAGTTGCGACTTGACGGCATCTGAGAGCTTCAATAGACTGAGTAACTTGTCGGCGGTGAGAGAGACGTGTTGTTGTTACAATTGCTGGCGAGTAATAAGAGAGCGATACTTTTTTTTTACCGACTCTGATGATGAGGAGTCTCCCACTCTGCACCGCGATGAGCGGAGAGGGAGATACAGAAAAAGTTTTGTTATTGGCAGAGAGTGGCAGCGAGAGCGCGCGACCAATTACAGCACACTGAGCTGCTGGCGCCTGCGCGGCGCGTCAGAAACTTTCTGATGAAGAAAGCCTGCTTCTCGTTGTCGACTTTGTTCGGAAATCCACAATTCGATCTAAGATGCATATAAGCGAGACGCTTTCTCGTGACGCTCTTATGTATATAGATATAGTAAAACATAGAAAGCACCACCAAAAATGCGTGCCGCTTAGCTTCTTATATCGAAGTGTGGATTTTCCATGTAAATGACGGCGATATACTTTTTGATGGCTTGGAGCAAAGAGCCGCCTATTTCCTGCAAAGTGTCGATGGCCGCGTACACCATCTCCAACGGTTAAGGGTAATTTACCTTGGAACTGAAATTGGACGATTGTTTGTTTTTGAATGTAATATTTAAAATTAACTTTATGCAGTATAATTTATTAATAAAAAATTTAATAAACAAAAAACTATAATAAAGTAATAATAATAAAAAGTTTGTATAAAAATTATAAATAATTTAAAAGTAAAAAAAATTTGTTGTCCCTGGAAAAGGGCCGATTGTTTATTATTTTCTTCTTTTCTTTTTTTTAATAATGAGAATTAATAGCGTTCTGAAGGAATACAACGTGCCAATTCGTGGTTTACGCAAAAGTTTGTTTTTTTAAAAAAGAGATCGACGAGGTAGGCCATACTCGCCTCCTAGAGGGCCATTAAAACAGATGCAGGATATTGTAAGAGCGCTCTGAGGAGAAACCTTGTTGACGAGTTGCGACTTGACGGCATCTGAGAGCTTCAATAGACTGAGTAACTTGTCGGCGGTGAGAGAGACGTGTTGTTGTTACAATTGCTGGCGAGTAATAAGAGAGCGATACTTTTTTTTTACCGACTCTGATGATGAGGAGTCTCCCACTCTGCACCGCGATGAGCGGAGAGGGAGATACAGAAAAAGTTTTGTTATTGGCAGAGAGTGGCAGCGAGAGCGCGCGACCAATTACAGCACACTGAGCTGCTGGCGCCTGCGCGGCGCGTCAGAAACTTTCTGATGAAGAAAGCCTGCTTCTCGTTGTCGACTTTGTTCGGAAATCCACAATTCGATCTAAGATGCATATAAGCGAGACGCTTTCTCGTGACGCTCTTATGTATATAGATATAGTAAAACATAGAAAGCACCACCAAAAATGCGTGCCGCTTAGCTTCTTATATCGAAGTGTGGATTTTCCATGTAAATGACGGCGATATACTTTTTGATGGCTTGGAGCAAAGAGCCGCCTATTTCCTGCAAAGTGTCGATGGCCGCGTACACCATCTCCAACGGTTAAGGGTAATTTACCTTGGAACTGAAATTGGACGATTGTTTGTTTTTGAATGTAATATTTAAAATTAACTTTATGCAGTATGATTTATTAATAAAAAATTTAATAAACAAAAAACTATAATAAAGTAATAATAATAAAAAGTTTGTATAAAAATTATAAATAATTTAAAAGTAAAAAAAATTTGTTGTCCCTGGAAAAGGGCCGATTGTTTATTATTTTCTTCTTTTCTTTTTTTTAATAATGAGAATTAATAGCGTTCTGAAGGAATACAACGTGCCAATTCGTGGTTTACGCAAAAGTTTGTTTTTTTAAAAAAGAGATCGACGAGGTAGGCCATACTCGCCTCCTAGAGGGCCATTAAAACAGATGCAGGATATTGTAAGAGCGCTCTGAGGAGAAACCTTGTTGACGAGTTGCGACTTGACGGCATCTGAGAGCTTCAATAGACTGAGTAACTTGTCGGCGGTGAGAGAGACGTGTTGTTGTTACAATTGCTGGCGAGTAATAAGAGAGCGATACTTTTTTTTTACCGACTCTGATGATGAGGAGTCTCCCACTCTGCACCGCGATGAGCGGAGAGGGAGATACAGAAAAAGTTTTGTTATTGGCAGAGAGTGGCAGCGAGAGCGCGCGACCAATTACAGCACACTGAGCTGCTGGCGCCTGCGCGGCGCGTCAGAAACTTTCTGATGAAGAAAGCCTGCTTCTCGTTGTCGACTTTGTTCGGAAATCCACAATTCGATCTAAGATGCATATAAGCGAGACGCTTTCTCGTGACGCTCTTATGTATATAGATATAGTAAAACATAGAAAGCACCACCAAAAATGCGTGCCGCTTAGCTTCTTATATCGAAGTGTGGATTTTCCATGTAAATGACGGCGATATACTTTTTGATGGCTTGGAGCAAAGAGCCGCCTATTTCCTGCAAAGTGTCGATGGCCGCGTACACCATCTCCAACGGTTAAGGGTAATTTACCTTGGAACTGAAATTGGACGATTGTTTGTTTTTGAATGTAATATTTAAAATTAACTTTATGCAGTATGATTTATTAATAAAAAATTTAATAAACAAAAAACTATAATAAAGTAATAATAATAAAAAGTTTGTATAAAAATTATAAATAATTTAAAAGTAAAAAAAATTTGTTGTCCCTGGAAAAGGGCCGATTGTTTATTATTTTCTTCTTTTCTTTTTTTTAATAATGAGAATTAATAGCGTTCTGAAGGAATACAACGTGCCAATTCGTGGTTTACGCAAAAGTTTGTTTTTTTAAAAAAGAGATCGACGAGGTAGGCCATACTCGCCTCCTAGAGGGCCATTAAAACAGATGCAGGATATTGTAAGAGCGCTCTGAGGAGAAACCTTGTTGACGAGTTGCGACTTGACGGCATCTGAGAGCTTCAATAGACTGAGTAACTTGTCGGCGGCGAGAGAGACGTGTTGTTGTTACAATTGCTGGCGAGTAATAAGAGAGCGATACTTTTTTTTTACCGACTCTGATGATGAGGAGTCTCCCACTCTGCACCGCGATGAGCGGAGAGGGAGATACAGAAAAAGTTTTGTTATTGGCAGAGAGTGGCAGCGAGAGCGCGCGACCAATTACAGCACACTGAGCTGCTGGCGCCTGCGCGGCGCGTCAGAAACTTTCTGATGAAGAAAGCCTGCTTCTCGTTGTCGACTTTGTTCGGAAATCCACAATTCGATCTAAGATGCATATAAGCGAGACGCTTTCTCGTGACGCTCTTATGTATATAGATATAGTAAAACATAGAAAGCACCACCAAAAATGCGTGCCGCTTAGCTTCTTATATCGAAGTGTGGATTTTCCATGTAAATGACGGCGATATACTTTTTGATGGCTTGGAGCAAAGAGCCGCCTATTTCCTGCAAAGTGTCGATGGCCGCGTACACCATCTCCAACGGTTAAGGGTAATTTACCTTGGAACTGAAATTGGACGATTGTTTGTTTTTGAATGTAATATTTAAAATTAACTTTATGCAGTATGATTTATTAATAAAAAATTTAATAAACAAAAAACTATAATAAAGTAATAATAATAAAAAGTTTGTATAAAAATTATAAATAATTTAAAAGTAAAAAAAATTTGTTGTCCCTGGAAAAGGGCCGATTGTTTATTATTTTCTTCTTTTCTTTTTTTTAATAATGAGAATTAATAGCGTTCTGAAGGAATACAACGTGCCAATTCGTGGTTTACGCAAAAGTTTGTTTTTTTAAAAAAGAGATCGACGAGGTAGGCCATACTCGCCTCCTAGAGGGCCATTAAAACAGATGCAGGATATTGTAAGAGCGCTCTGAGGAGAAACCTTGTTGACGAGTTGCGACTTGACGGCATCTGAGAGCTTCAATAGACTGAGTAACTTGTCGGCGGCGAGAGAGACGTGTTGTTGTTACAATTGCTGGCGAGTAATAAGAGAGCGATACTTTTTTTTTACCGACTCTGATGATGAGGAGTCTCCCACTCTGCACCGCGATGAGCGGAGAGGGAGATACAGAAAAAGTTTTGTTATTGGCAGAGAGTGGCAGCGAGAGCGCGCGACCAATTACAGCACACTGAGCTGCTGGCGCCTGCGCGGCGCGTCAGAAACTTTCTGATGAAGAAAGCCTGCTTCTCGTTGTCGACTTTGTTCGGAAATCCACAATTCGATCTAAGATGCATATAAGCGAGACGCTTTCTCGTGACGCTCTTATGTATATAGATATAGTAAAACATAGAAAGCACCACCAAAAATGCGTGCCGCTTAGCTTCTTATATCGAAGTGTGGATTTTCCATGTAAATGACGGCGATATACTTTTTGATGGCTTGGAGCAAAGAGCCGCCTATTTCCTGCAAAGTGTCGATGGCCGCGTACACCATCTCCAACGGTTAAGGGTAATTTACCTTGGAACTGAAATTGGACGATTGTTTGTTTTTGAATGTAATATTTAAAATTAACTTTATGCAGTATGATTTATTAATAAAAAATTTAATAAACAAAAAACTATAATAAAGTAATAATAATAAAAAGTTTGTATAAAAATTATAAATAATTTAAAAGTAAAAAAAATTTGTTGTCCCTGGAAAAGGGCCGATTGTTTATTATTTTCTTCTTTTCTTTTTTTTAATAATGAGAATTAATAGCGTTCTGAAGGAATACAACGTGCCAATTCGTGGTTTACGCAAAAGTTTGTTTTTTTAAAAAAGAGATCGACGAGGTAGGCCATACTCGCCTCCTAGAGGGCCATTAAAACAGATGCAGGATATTGTAAGAGCGCTCTGAGGAGAAACCTTGTTGACGAGTTGCGACTTGACGGCATCTGAGAGCTTCAATAGACTGAGTAACTTGTCGGCGGCGAGAGAGACGTGTTGTTGTTACAATTGCTGGCGAGTAATAAGAGAGCGATACTTTTTTTTTACCGACTCTGATGATGAGGAGTCTCCCACTCTGCACCGCGATAAGCGGAGAGGGAGATACAGAAAAAGTTTTGTTATTGGCAGAGAGTGGCAGCGAGAGCGCGCGACCAATTACAGCACACTGAGCTGCTGGCGCCTGCGCGGCGCGTCAGAAACTTTCTGATGAAGAAAGCCTGCTTCTCGTTGTCGACTTTGTAGGTGGCGGCGATATATTTTTTGATGGCTTGGAGCGAAGAGCCGCCTATCTCCTTCAAAGTGTCGATGGACGCGTAAACCATCTCCGACGCTTGACATGTCAAGATGAGTAATGTATGTTTTTTAAATTTTTTTTTTTTAAATTAATAATTTTTAATGAAATAAATAATTTGAATATTTTATTGTGTTATATAAAATTACTATAAATGATAAATTTGAAAAAATTGTTATATATATATTTAATTGCCATTTAACACAATAAATTATTTTTTTTTTAAATTTCTTTTATACATGTATTTATACTTGAAAAAAGTTGAAATATATTTTTTATTTTTCATTATGTATTTTATATTTGATATATTTTATTGAATGTAATATTTAAAATTAACTTTATGCAGTATGATTTATTAATAAAAAATTTAATAAAAAAAAAAAAAAAGGTAATAAAGTAATAATATAAAAAAGTTTGAAAAGAAATAAAAATATTCAAACGTAAATAAATTTGTTGGCCCTGAAAAGGGCCGATTGTTTATTATTTTCATCATTTTTTTTTTAATAATTAATTAAATTCTCCAAAAATACGACGAGTTACTTCAAAGTCCTTCGTCATGATGGAGATTTTGTTTGCGTTGATAACGAAAAAAATATTTTTTTCATAAAGACTTACGAGGTAGTCCTCGCTTGCATACTGGAGGGCCATCAAAGTAAAGTTGTCAAAACTAATATCAGTCTTGATGGACTGAATTATTTCACGAATCAAACGTTGGAAGGGCAGTTTGTCGATAATGATTTCGGTACTGTTCTGATAGCGAAAAATATCACTTAGAGCGACAGTTCCCGGTATGCAGCTATGGGGCTTCTTCACAGTACCAGTTGCAGGCGCGCTCTTCTTCACATCTTTGGTGGCGAGTTGTTTCCTGGGTGATATACCACCGATGGATTTACGGGCGGTTTGTTTTACACGAGCCATTCCTTCGACGTGACGAGAGTACAAGGGAGAAATGAAGAATAATGCTTTCGGAGGAAAAAACACAAATATTTATACCTTTCAAAATCTCTTGCACCGGTTAGTAAAGGAGAAGGGGATACTGACATCATGATTGGTCGGTCAAATGGTGGAGGGGAGCAGTGAAAGTAGACATTTAATAAAACTGAATACTTTCACCGCATCAGTATCATTCCAAGCTTGTTCTCCATTATGTTAAAAATAATAATTATTTTGATAAATATTATTATCATCATGAAAAAAAATCGATCGGCACTTTTCATGGCCAACAAAAAATTATACATTTAAATTATTTTTTCAATTAATTTATAATAATTAATAATAATAATAATAATAATAATAATAGATTTATAAATAATTTTTTTACAAAAATTTTCTAAATTCTATAAGTAGTTTTAGAGTTATAAAAAAATGTGAATAAATCTACTTTTAAAAAATTTAATTCTTTAAAATCTGCAATCCAAAAATTTCTATAATAATAAAAAAATGCAGATGTACTATTTTTCTGTAAACAGAAAATAAATATTTCAATCATAATTTAGAATTTTACTAAAAGGAAATTTTAAGTCATTGTACAAAAAAAAAACCATAGCCGTAAGAGCAATGAATTATTTTAGACTTGAGTTATATTAAAAATATTTATGTTTGAAATAAAGAAAATTCTTTCGTAAAAAATATTTGATGGCCCTGAAAAGGGCCAATTGTTTTGTGTGAGGATGAGTATGGATAATTCAAGACTTATTTTCGTTTTTTTTTTTTGGCAAAAAAACATCTTGGATGTTGGGAAGAAGACCAACTTGAGCGATAGTGACTCAAGAGAGGAGGAGCTTGTTCAATTCCTCGTCGTTCCTGATGGCGAGTTGGAGATGACGGGGAATGATTCTCGATTTCTTGTTGTCACGAGCTGCGTTTCCGGCAGAATCCAAAACTTTGGCAGCCAAGTATTCCATCACAGCTGCAAGGTACACTGGATCACACCAGCACCAATTCGCTCAGCATATTTTCCTTTGCGCAAAAGCCGATGACATTTTCGATTTAGTTTTCGATGTGAATACAACGAAGAATACGAAGCAAATGATGTTCTGCGCCGAAAATCCGCCTATTTACACTCTCTCCACAGGTTACCCTCTCCAATGCGCTCCCCTCTCTTTGTTGTGAGTAGTAGATGGTTGCAGCGAGTCCCCGCACCAATCAAAATTTAGAAGCACAACGTAAATATGGCAGTTTCGGCTGTTTAAAGTCAATTCGCTTGATATTGTCTTCAACTTCAGACATTCTTTCTATGTAAATAAAGATGCCTCCTAAAGCAAGTAACCGACAAGAAGAAGAAGAAGAATTGCAAGAAGAATGAAATCTTTATGGTGAACTCGCAAAGTACGTCGTCTCTAAATGCACAAAAACTGTCAAAAAGTACACCAGCTCCAAGTAAATTCTGTCCACCCTCAAAAAATCGATCGGCCCTTTTCAGGGCCAACAAAAAATTATACATTTAAATTATTTTTTCAAATTAATTTATAATAATTAATAATAATAATAATAGATTTATAAATATAAGAGAAATAATTTATTTCGCCAGTCACTGAAAATATATTGTTAGAAAAGACGGGCGAAATAAGAAAACTATATTATTTCGCCCGTCAATGACTTTCAATAAGACAGGAGAAATAAGAAAACTATATTATTTCGCCCGTCAAATGGAAAATTGCATGTAATGCATATTTTACTTTTATTAATGTATATAAAGTAAATAAATATTATATTATTAGAAAAATATTAATTATCTTTATCATTTTATTTTTGTAAATAAATTCAAAATGATAACAATTTTTTTATAAAAAAATTTCTTTTTCTTACATCAAGAATCAAGCATATACACGGAGAAAAAAATAAAGTCATACCAACCGGAGACCCCGGTTAAAACTACTTGACCGACACAGGCGTTAACATAACCTCTGATTCCCAAGTCAGCACAATTTGACAGCCAGGCAGTTTTGGCCTGGCTGCCTCAAGTAGTGTCAATGGCTCAGTAGTAAATTGCCTGACGAAAACTAAAGACTCAACTGGAGAGCCAAGTCAAAACGGCCTGGCTCTCCGGTTATCATTACTTGACTTCATAAAATTAGCACGACGACTCAAAAGAAAGCAGTTACAACTTTGTTTTTCTCTCCGTGTACACATAATAGATAAATCTGATAGTGCCAATTTGGAACCATTTCATGCAGACGTATACTTATTGTTAAACATATTCCAATATTATTAACTTTATATTACTAATTATATTTTAATTAATTACATATAATTAGTTGAGTTTTTTAGCTAAATGAATAAAAATTTTATTTAATTTGATGTTGTAATCAAAATTTATCTATTATTAAATAAATATTTATTTTAAGTAAATAATTTTAATTATAAATTAAAGAAATTGTACCTATTTGAACAATTAATTTCAGTATTTCTTGTAACAAATATAATACAATTCATTTAAATAAAAATTGTTTGATTAAAGTAAAAACTTATTAAAAAATAGACAAGTAAGGGGTCGTTTATATATCACGTAGACAATTTTTTATCAATCCTCCCCCATTATGAGCAGGCGTGGATTTTAAACAACCCTTACAATATTGTTATTGAGAAATAAAAATTATGCATAAAATAGGTATATTTCCTACTTCACAATTATAATTTTTTAACAATTTTATATTTATTATAAATAAAAAGGAGAAGAATTTGCAAAATTTAGATCAATGAAATGAATTCTGTTGCAGAAGATTATTCTATTCTATTCATATATAACTTTTTTTCATAATCGTATATTTTCATTTTTTTAAAAAATATTTTCAATAAAAGTTATTTAAAAAATAAGATTTCTTTTATAAATAATAAAATTAATCAAAAGATTTCAATTTTTTTTAACAATTTTAAAGTTTTCAATTTTAAGAAATAATAAATTATTCAATAAATTATTGAGTTTCGTATTCAAATAACTGAATTCTTGTAGAACTTTCTAATAAGAATCCAGATATGAGTTCTTATAAAAAATTTCAATTTGCTATAAAACTATAAATATATTTAAATATTTATTTAAAAAAATTATTAATTTTTTTTTCTAAAAAAATTATTGAAGTTTTAAATAATTTGATATAAAAATTCAAAAAAGAATAAAAATAATAATTGAGTTTTAAAAGAATTTATTAGGTCTTTTACTGCCATTCATTTTCACTGACGGGAGAAATAATCTATTCCTCTTATTTCGCCAGATGACGGGCGAAATAGACACTTCGTTTTTTAAAATTTAATTCTTTGAAATCTTCAATCCAAAAATTTGTAAACTAATAAAAAAATGCAGATGTACTACTTTTCTGTAAACAGAAAATAAATATTTCAATCATAATTTAAAATTTATATTAAAAGGAAATTTTAAGTCATTGTAAAAAAAAACCATAGCCGTATGAGCTATGAATTATTTTAGACTTTAGTAATATTAAAAATATTTATGTTTGAGATACAAAAAAATTCTGTCGTAAAAAGCATTTGGTGGCCCTGAAAAGGGCCGTTTGTTTTCAACCATCCACTAACAATTTTATTTAACTTTAGTTCTTGGCAACCTTCTTTGCCACGGGTTTACTCGCTTCGGGTGCTGCAACATTCTTGGGAGTAGCCTTTGTCACATTGAATTTGGTGGTGGTGGAGTTGGCCTCTGGTGACTTGGCCGCAATCTTCTTGGTATTCTTCTTCTTCTCAACTGCAGCGCCTTCAAATAATATCTGATGAAAAAAGCCTAATTCTCGACGTCTAATTTGTAGGTGGCGGCGATGTACTTTTTGATGGCTTGGAGCGAAGAACCGCCTCTCTCCTGGCAGCTAGAACAAAGTGCACAATCTTCGACGATAACGGGTAACTTGTCTTGGCGCGGGGCTTCTCCGCCTTCGCATCTTTCTTCGAAGTTAACACTGCAGGTGCAGCTGGTGATTCTCCGTTGTCTGACATTTTAATAAATTTTTTTTTTTTTTGAGAAAAATACAAAAATTGTAAAATAACTTGACGATGCTTTTAACTCAAGTGTTAATACAATAATGAACACATTTCCATGTGCTCATTAATATAGTAAAACGAACGGACGGTGAAGAAAGGCCACTGCGAAATGAGCAGCATATGGAAAAAGATTTCTTTTAGACCAGGCCTGCACAAATGTGTGACTCGCGAGCAAGATGCTGAGAGAGAAATTCCCCCTCCATGCGGGCGCTGTGCCTTGGCAGGCGGAGTGAAGCAGGCAGAGCGCCCGCATGGAGGGGGAATTTCTCTCTCAGCCTCTTGCTCTCGAGCCACACATCTGTGCAGGCCTGTTTTAGACAGTGTATTTATAGAAATGTACTAAAAAAGATTAATTTTAAAACAGTCAAAAGTATATTTTTATGACGTATAACCTTATTATGATTTTTTTGCATATCTGTTATATGATTGGAAAAAGTACAAATTTCTTATTAGTTTTTATACTTTGTAGAATTTAAAAAAAGTAAGTAAAAACGTTAGATTTATTATACGAATGTTAAATAATTATATAAATTTATAAAAGAATAATTTTTATATTTAAAATAATAATGTAGTAGACTTCAAGTTCATTATTCCAAGCTTTCTCTCAAGGCACAAAAACTGTCAAAAAAGTACACCAGCTCCAAGTAAATTTTGCATAAAACGCATTCTTAGCGTGATCTCTATATAAAATGGTATTAACCGAGTTCTAATTTATAATAATAATTTCATTTAAAAGTCAATTATTATTATTATTATTTTTAGAATTTTAATAAGAAATTATTTAAAATTTTAATAATTTTTTTAGAAAAATAAAAAATTAATAATTTTTTAAAAAAAATATTTAAAAATATTAATACTTTTATAGCAAATTAAAAAATTTAAATATTACATATATTAAAATTCTTTAAAAAAAAAATATATAAGTATGCATACATGAATTATTATTAAAAAATTTTACGAAAATTCAATTATTGAATTTCAATTAAAATAATGTAATTTTTTACTTAATAAAATTATTAAAAGCTTTTTAAAATATTTATGTTTGAAATAAAAATAATTTTAACGTAAAAAATAAATGATGGCCCTAAAAAGGGCCGATTGTTTATTATTTTTCTCCTTTTTTTTTTTTTGTATTTTGGCATGATGGTGATTCTCTTGACATACATTGCACACAAGTTGGTGTCTTGAAACAGATCGACGAGGTATGCCTCGCTGTCCTCCTGGAGAAACATAACGGCGGAGCTCGTGAAGCTTAGGTCGATAAGTTTGCGGATGAGGACCTCGGTGCTATTCTGGTAGTGACAGATCTAACAGAGAGCGACGGTTCCTGGCTCTTCTTAACAGCTTTGGTGGCGAGTTGTTTCCATAACGCTTTCCAACCAGTTGATTTATGGGCAGTTTGCTTTTTACGAACAATACCTTCAACGTTGAGATTACGAAGGAGAAATGAAGAATAATGCATTCAGCGGAAAAAACACACATATTTATAGATTTCAGAAGCTCATGCACCGGTTAGTCAAAGAGAAGGGGAAACTAACACTTTGATTGGTCGTTTAGATCGTGGAGGGGAGCATTGTAACTAGAGAGGAAATAAAACTGTGTACTTTGACTGCTTTTCATCATTCAGACTTTGTTCTCTGTTCTGTTTACACGTAAACCACGTATCCACGTAAACCACGTATCCAAGCATCCCAATAAAGTTTTACGTGATAACATACAACGCTTAAAGATGCTTGCCATCCGTCGTTCGGCTCGTCAAGGTGGAGTAAAACGTATCTCGGGATTGATCTACGAAGAGACAATGGATGTTTTCAAAATATTTTTTGAAAACGTCATCCGTGACGCCGTAACTTACACAATAAACGCCAAGAGGAAGACCGTCACCACCATGGACATCGTCGATGCTCTAAAGCGTCAAGGCCGTATGCTATACAATTTAAAATGTTAATTTAACCAAAATCATCGCCATCATGAAAAAAACAATCGGCCCTTTTCAGGGCCACAAAATAATTATACGTTTGAATTTTTTTTTTCAAAAAGCATACTCAACTAATAAAATTAAAGAAATGCAATTTTCAACTTTTATATTTCTATAGCATTTTAAAAATGGTTATAAAAGTTATTAGATTTGTTGAAATTTTTTAATTTGGTTAATTTAATAATTTTTATTTCTTAAATGTCTACTTTTTTAAAAATAGTTTACATGTATTAATAGTATATTATAATATTATATTATAGTGCAAATTTTTTCATATTTATTATTTTTACTTTCAACTTCAAACTATCGATTACAAAAGTGGAATAAATAGATATTCTTATTATCATTATGTACTTTTAATGGAGTTAGATGTAATATTATATTTATTTTTATAAGTGGCATTTCATTTATGACATCTCTATCATCTGTAAAATAAAAAGATAAAAAAAATATATTGAAGAATATATATTGTTTGGATATATATATAAATTGTTGGTTAAAAATTAATGTTATGAAAAACTATTGAAAGTAATTATTAATTATGCACATTTAAATTTAGTAGGTTTTAATACAATTTTTTTAAACATTTTTTACACTTGAGAATGTTAGAGCAATATGATTTTTCATGAGGGTATGAATTGTAGTCTTTTTTGATACTGCTGCCAAAATTATAAAAACAAATTCTGTAGCGTAATAAAATTTCGTCAATCCTCAGATTGCGAGTGCAAATTTTTTCATGTTGGTCAACCCGAAGTCCAGGCTGTTTAACATCAATTCACTTAATATTGTCTTCAACTTCAAAAATTCTTTCTCTGTAAATAATGATGCCTACAAAAAGCAAGTAACCGACAAGAAGAAGAATTGCAAGAAGAAGGAAATCCTTATGGTAAACTCGCAAAGTACGCTTTCTCTCAAGGCACAAAAACTGTCAAAAAAGTACACCAGCTCCAAGTAAATTTTGCATAAAACGCATTCTTAGCGTGATCTCTATATAAAATGGTATTAACCGAGTTCTAATTTATAATAATTATTTCATTTAAAAGTCAATTATTATTATTATTATTATTTTTTTAATTTTAATAAGAAATTATTTAAAACTTTAAAAATTAAAAAAAAAATAATGAAAAATAATTCTAACGTAAAAAATAATTGATGGCCCTGAAAAGGGCCGATTGTTTTCAACCATCGACTAAAAATATTATTTCATTTTACTGCTTGGCAACACTTTTTGCCACGGGCTTCCTCGCTTTGGGTTCCGCATCCTTCTTGATCTTCTTCTTCTTCTCGGCAACGGCTTTCTTAGTCTTGGCTGTCACGGCATTCTTCTGATAAGCTGATTTATTTGCAATTGTTACGACACATTGTAGTTTTTGCGGCAGTATTGAAATTGGGCTTGGCGACGTTCAACTTAAAGAAACCTACAGCCCCCTTGTCCTGAATCAGAACATTGCTGGCGACTGCAGACTTCAGATACTTTTTAATGAAGAAAG
This sequence comes from Leptopilina syphax, assembly GCA_032872505.1. Lineage (NCBI taxonomy): Eukaryota > Metazoa > Arthropoda > Insecta > Hymenoptera > Figitidae > Leptopilina > Leptopilina syphax. Next base: position 386,568 of record JAVJHT010000012.1, read on the forward strand.
CCTGCTTCTCAACGTCGACTTTGTAGTTGGTGGCGATATACTTTTTAATGGATTTGAGCAAAGAGCCGCCTATTTCCTACAAAGTGTCGATGGCCGCGTACACCATCTCCGACGGTTAAGGGTAATTTACCTTGGAACTGAAATTGGACAATTGTTTGTTTTTGAATGTAATATTTAAAATTAACTTTATGCAGTATGATTTATTATTAAAAAATTTAATAAACAAAAAACTATAATAAAGTAATAATAATAAAAAGTTTGTATAAAAATTATAAATAATTTAAAAGTAAAAAAATTTGTTGTCCCTGGAAAAGGGCCGATTGTTTATTATTTTCTTCTTTTCTTTTTTTTAATAATGAGAATTAATAGCGTTCTGAAGGAATACAACGTGCCAATTCGTGGTTTACGCAAAAGTTTGTTTTTTTAAAAAAGAGATCGACGAGGTAGGCCATACTCGCCTCCTAGAGGGCCATTAAAACAGATGCAGGATATTGTAAGAGCGCTCTGAGGAGAAACCTTGTTGACGAGTTGCGACTTGACGGCATCTGAGAGCTTCAATAGACTGAGTAACTTGTCGGCGGCGAGAGAGACGTGTTGTTGTTACAATTGCTGGCGAGTAATAAGAGAGCTATACTTTTTTTTTAGCAACTCTGATGATGAGGAGTCTCCCACTCTGCACCGCGATGAGCGGAGAGGGAGATACAGAAAAAGTTTTGTTATTGGCAGAGAGTGGCAGCGAGAGCGCGCGACCAATTACAGCACACTGAGCTGCTGGCGCCTGCGCGGCGCGTCAGAAACTTTCTGATGAAGAAAGCCTGCTTCTCGTTGTCGACTTTGTTTGGAAATCCACAATTCGATCTAAGATGCATATAAGCGAGACGCTTTCTCGTGACGCTCTTATGTATATAGATATAGTAAAACATAGAAAGCACCACCAAAAATGCGTGCCGCTTAGCTTCTTATATCGAAGTGTGGATTTTCCATGTAAATGACGGCGATATACTTTTTGATGGCTTGGAGCAAAGAGCCGCCTATTTCCTGCAAAGTGTCGATGGCCGCGTACACCATCTCCAACGGTTAAGGGTAATTTACCTTGGAACTGAAATTGGACGATTGTTTGTTTTTGAATGTAATATTTAAAAGTAACTTTATGCAGTATGATTTATTAATAAAAAATTTAATAAAAAAAAAAATATAATAAAGTAATAATAATAAAAAGTTTGTATAAAAATTATAAATAATTTAAAAGTAAAAAAAATTTGTTGTCCCTGGAAAAGGGCCGATTGTTTATTATTTTCTTCTTTTCTTTTTTTTAATAATGAGAATTAATAGCGTTCTGAAGGAATACAACGTGCCAATTCGTGGTTTACGCAAAAGTTTGTTTTTTTAAAAAAGAGATCGACGAGGTAGGCCATACTCGCCTCCTAGAGGGCCATTAAAACAGATGCAGGATATTGTAAGAGCGCTCTGAGGAGAAACCTTGTTGACGAGTTGCGACTTGACGGCATCTGAGAGCTTCAATAGACTGAGTAACTTGTCGGCGGCGAGAGAGACGTGTTGTTGTTACAATTGCTGGCGAGTAATAAGAGAGCGATACTTTTTTTTTACCGACTCTGATGATGAGGAGTCTCCCACTCTGCATCGCGATAAGCGGAGAGGGAGATACAGAAAAAGTTTTGTTATTGGCAGAGAGTGGCAGCGAGAGCGCGCGACCAATTACAGCACACTGAGCTGCTGGCGCCTGCGCGGCGCGTCAGAAACTTTCTGATGAAGAAAGCCTGCTTCTCGTTGTCGACTTTGTTCGGAAATCCACAATTCGATCTAAGATGCATATAAGCGAGACGCTTTCTCGTGACGCTCTTATGTATATAGATATAGTAAAACATAGAAAGCACCACCAAAAATGCGTGCCGCTTAGCTTCTTATATCGAAGTGTGGATTTTCCATGTAAATGACGGCGATATACTTTTTGATGGCTTGGAGCAAAGAGCCGCCTATTTCCTGCAAAGTGTCGATGGCCGCGTACACCATCTCCAACGGTTAAGGGTAATTTACCTTGGAACTGAAATTGGACGATTGTTTGTTTTTGAATGTAATATTTAAAATTAACTTTATGCAGTATGATTTATTAATAAAAAATTTAATAAAAAAAAAAATATAATAAAGTAATAATAATAAAAAGTTTGTATAAAAATTATAAATAATTTAAAAGTAAAAAAAATTTGTTGTCCCTGGAAAAGGGCCGATTGTTTATTATTTTCTTCTTTTCTTTTTTTTAATAATGAGAATTAATAGCGTTCTGAAGGAATACAACGTGCCAATTCGTGGTTTACGCAAAAGTTTGTTTTTTTAAAAAAGAGATCGACGAGGTAGGCCATACTCGCCTCCTAGAGGGCCATTAAAACAGATGCAGGATATTGTAAGAGCGCTCTGAGGAGAAACCTTGTTGACGAGTTGCGACTTGACGGCATCTGAGAGCTTCAATAGACTGAGTAACTTGTCGGCGGCGAGAGAGACGTGTTGTTGTTACAATTGCTGGCGAGTAATAAGAGAGCGATACTTTTTTTTTACCGACTCTGATGATGAGGAGTCTCCCACTCTGCATCGCGATAAGCGGAGAGGGAGATACAGAAAAAGTTTTGTTATTGGCAGAGAGTGGCAGCGAGAGCGCGCGACCAATTACAGCACACTGAGCTGCTGGCGCCTGCGCGGCGCGTCAGAAACTTTCTGATGAAGAAAGCCTGCTTCTCGTTGTCGACTTTGTTCGGAAATCCACAATTCGATCTAAGATGCATATAAGCGAGACGCTTTCTCGTGACGCTCTTATGTATATAGATATAGTAAAACATAGAAAGCACCACCAAAAATGCGTGCCGCTTAGCTTCTTATATCGAAGTGTGGATTTTCCATGTAAATGACGGCGATATACTTTTTGATGGCTTGGAGCAAAGAGCCGCCTATTTCCTGCAAAGTGTCGATGGCCGCGTACACCATCTCCAACGGTTAAGGGTAATTTACCTTGGAACTGAAATTGGACGATTGTTTGTTTTTGAATGTAATATTTAAAATTAACTTTATGCAGTATGATTTATTAATAAAAAATTTAATAAACAAAAAACTATAATAAAGTAATAATAATAAAAAGTTTGTATAAAAATTATAAATAATTTAAAAGTAAAAAAAATTTGTTGTCCCTGGAAAAGGGCCGATTGTTTATTATTTTCTTCTTTTCTTTTTTTTAATAATGAGAATTAATAGCGTTCTGAAGGAATACAACGTGCCAATTCGTGGTTTACGCAAAAGTTTGTTTTTTTAAAAAAGAGATCGACGAGGTAGGCCATACTCGCCTCCTAGAGGGCCATTAAAACAGATGCAGGATATTGTAAGAGCGCTCTGAGGAGAAACCTTGTTGACGAGTTGCGACTTGACGGCATCTGAGAGCTTCAATAGACTGAGTAACTTGTCGGCGGCGAGAGAGACGTGTTGTTGTTACAATTGCTGGCGAGTAATAAGAGAGCGATACTTTTTTTTTACCGACTCTGATGATGAGGAGTCTCCCACTCTGCACCGCGATGAGCGGAGAGGGAGATACAGAAAAAGTTTTGTTATTGGCAGAGAGTGGCAGCGAGAGCGCGCGACCAATTACAGCACACTGAGCTGCTGGCGCCTGCGCAGCGCGTCAGATACTTTCTGATGAAGAAAGCCTGCTTCTCGTTGTCGACTTTGTTCGGAAATCCACAATTCGATCTAAGATGCATATAAGCGAGACGCTTTCTCGTGACGCTCTTATGTATATAGATATAGTAAAACATAGAAAGCACCACCAAAAATGCGTGCCGCTTAGCTTCTTATATCGAAGTGTGGATTTTCCATGTAAATGACGGCGATATACTTTTTGATGGCTTGGAGCAAAGAGCCGCCTATTTCCTGCAAAGTGTCGATGGCCGCGTACACCATCTCCAACGGTTAAGGGTAATTTACCTTGGAACTGAAATTGGACGATTGTTTGTTTTTGAATGTAATATTTAAAATTAACTTTATGCAGTATGATTTATTAATAAAAAATTTAATAAACAAAAAACTATAATAAAGTAATAATAATAAAAAGTTTGTATAAAAATTATAAATAATTTAAAAGTAAAAAAAATTTGTTGTCCCTGGAAAAGGGCCGATTGTTTATTATTTTCTTCTTTTCTTTTTTTTAATAATGAGAATTAATAGCGTTCTGAAGGAATACAACGTGCCAATTCGTGGTTTACGCAAAAGTTTGTTTTTTTAAAAAAGAGATCGACGAGGTAGGCCATACTCGCCTCCTAGAGGGCCATTAAAACAGATGCAGGATATTGTAAGAGCGCTCTGAGGAGAAACCTTGTTGACGAGTTGCGACTTGACGGCATCTGAGAGCTTCAATAGACTGAGTAACTTGTCGGCGGTGAGAGAGACGTGTTGTTGTTACAATTGCTGGCGAGTAATAAGAGAGCGATACTTTTTTTTTACCGACTCTGATGATGAGGAGTCTCCCACTCTGCACCGCGATGAGCGGAGAGGGAGATACAGAAAAAGTTTTGTTATTGGCAGAGAGTGGCAGCGAGAGCGCGCGACCAATTACAGCACACTGAGCTGCTGGCGCCTGCGCGGCGCGTCAGAAACTTTCTGATGAAGAAAGCCTGCTTCTCGTTGTCGACTTTGTAGGTGGCGGCGATATATTTTTTGATGGCTTGGAGCGAAGAGCCGCCTATCTCCTTCAAAGTGTCGATGGACGCGTAAACCATCTCCGACGCTTGACATGTCAAGATAAGTAATGTATGTTTTTTAAATTTTTTTTTTTTAAATTAATAATTTTTAATGAAATAAATAATTTGAATATTTTATTGTGTTATATAAAATTACTATAAATGATAAATTTGAAAAAATTGTTATATATATATTTAATTGCCATTTAACACAATAAATTATTTTTTTTTTAAATTTCTTTTATACATGTATTTATACTTGAAAAAAGTTGAAATATATTTTTTATTTTTCATTATGTATTTTATATTTGATATATTTTATTGAATGTAATATTTAAAATTAACTTTATGCAGTATGATTTATTAATAAAAAATTTAATAAAAAAAAAAAAAAAGGTAATAAAGTAATAATATAAAAATGTTTGAAAAGAAATAAAAATATTCAAACGTAAATAAATTTGTTGGCCCTGAAAAGGGCCGATTGTTTATTATTTTCATCATTTTTTTTTTAATAATTAATTAAATTCTCCAAAAATACGACGAGTTACTTCAAAGTCCTTCGTCATGATGGAGATTTTGTTTGCGTTGATAACGAAAAAAATATTTTTTTCATAAAGACTTACGAGGTAGTCCTCGCTTGCATACTGGAGGGCCATCAAAGTAAAGTTGTCAAAACTAATATCAGTCTTGATGGACTGAATTATTTCACGAATCAAACGTTGGAAGGGCAGTTTGTCGATAATGATTTCGGTACTGTTCTGATAGCGAAAAATATCACTTAGAGCGACAGTTCCCGGTATGCAGCTATGGGGCTTCTTCACAGTACCAGTTGCAGGCGCGCTCTTCTTCACATCTTTGGTGGCGAGTTGTTTTCTTGGTGCTTTACCACCAGTTGATTTACGGGCGGTTTTCTTGACACGAGCCATTCCTACAATGTTGAGATTGCAAGGGAGAAATGAAGAATAATGCTTTAGACTGAAAAAACGCACATATTTATAGCTTTCAAAATCTCTTGCACCGGTTAGTAAAGGAGAAGGGGATACTGACATCATGATTGGTCGGTCAAATGGTGGAGGGGAGCAATGAAAGTAGACATTTAATAAAACTGAATACTTTCACCGCATCAATATCATTCCGAGCTTGTTCTCCATTATGTTAAAAATAATTATTATTTTGATAAATATTATTATCATCATGAAAAAAAATCAATCGGCCCTTTTCAGGGCCACGATATTATAATACGAGAGAATAATTTTATTTATGACATTCTTACAACCGACAATCATTTGCAAAACGTACCTCTTACACTCTACAGTTAGTCAATAAAGAACGAAAATTGTTGAAATTGCACCATTCCGTGATAGAGATGATACGGAACAGTCACCCTCATAGAAATGATACGAGACCATCCCCATGACAGTGATGAGATCCGAGACATTTCCTGTGACAGTGATGAGATTCGGGACAATCCCCTTGATAGTGATAATATCGGAGACCGTAACCGTGACGATGATGATACACGGGACTGTTTCAATGCTAATTTTGGTAATTAGTAAAAAAAGGCAGTACAAATAAGTGTTGAAAATAGGCATAAAAAAAAACGGTAAAATTAGTCAGTAAAAATGGGCAGTCAAAAAAGACGAGGAAAAAAAACTGTGGATGAATACAAAAAGAAATTAAAATTTTAATATCTCGAAAAAGGCTGAATCGATTTACGCTAAATTTTCAGGGATTGTAGCTAGGGACACCTTCTTTCATTTCAATAAGGTTTGTTTCAATTCGGTTTACAAATATGAAACATTACATTTTTTAAGTTGAAATATGAATTAGAATGACACTCTATTATAAATTTTTTTGGCTTCAAAATTGTCGAAAATATTAGATTTGAATATTTTGAATATTAAAATTACTAATTATATAAGAGAGTGCTTTATTATCAATTTGAGACAGTTTTTAAATGAATGATTATTTAATTATTCTCGGAATAATAAACAATTTAAAAAAAATTCAAGCAATGCAATTCCAATTAATAGTTTTTTGTTAATAATATGTGGTTTTAAAATTTTAAAATGAAGTAATTAATTAATAATATTAAAATAGTATTATAATTATTAATATTAATAATTATTAAAATTATTATGAAAAATAATAAAAAATTTTTATTATAATGAAAAATATTATTTTTTTAAATAATAATAATATTTAATTACAAAAATTCGAAATTAAAAATGATCCAAAACTGGCCCAGTGATGGCATAATCAGTGCCTACACTTGATAGACAATAGTGGTCCGACTGTCGGGAGGTTAATAGCGGTGGGCCGTCGGCATCAAATTATCAGCCGATTAGCGGTAAACATTAATGGCCTATTATTGACTGCCGTTACTCCCAAGTATTGACAAAATTAAAAAAAAAAAAAAAAATTTGTTATTCAATAAACTAATTGATTTATAACATTTATTAAGTTTATTTCCCCAAATTAATCGCAAAATTAAAATTATTTAAAAAATTCTTACCGCTCGCGGAGATATATACCTTAACCTAGAACACCACAACACAACACTTTGACCACTACTCTGCTAATCTGACTTGAAGTCGAAAAAGAAAAAGGATTATTATAAAATACAGTAAATTGGCCGATACTATGCCATTATTGGACCGAGCTAGGTCCCAATATTGACAATTATAATTTGCCATGATAGATATAAAATAATAGACATTAATATGACATTAATGGGCAAAGCAACGTTCAAATTTTGGCAATTAGAATTTGACATCAAAGACACAAAATATTTGCCATTAAAGTGCCACTAATGTGTCATTAATGGACCTATATTCGTCAATTGACTAGAAATTGAATTTTTAATTTAAAGATTTATCAATTTTATAAATAATATGCCATTATTGGGCAAAGATGCGCCTTAATTCTGGTAAATTATTGGGTCAAGAGGTGGACTATGCTTAAAAAATTTGAAAATCTGACAATGGGCGACATCATTGGCCTATCAATTGAAAGTTTTAAACATAAGTAATGGCCAAAAAACTACTGCAAATTCTAGTCAGAAATTATTAGAAAAATGATGAGCAGTTTTTTCAGTATTGGCATTTTGCACTTGGTTATTATTAAAATTTTTATTTAATTATTTTAAGTAATTATTATTATTAAATATAATTATTTATTTATAATTTATTATTATTATTATTATTAATAAATTTTTTTATATGAATATTAAAATAATTTAAAATTATTAAATCATTAAAATTTATTAAGAAATTAAAACTTAATTTTAATAATTAAGTTAAATGTTAAATAAAAAAAAAAAAACAATTTAATAATAATTTTATTCAATTCTCAAAAAATATAGTTTAATTTATTTTATTTAAATTTATTATTTCTAACGTACATATCAATTTTTTTTGGTAATATTTGACTCAAAAATTGGATGTCTCAATTATACTGAGATATTAAAATTTTACTGCACACATCTATCGTTAGCATAATGGTTAGAGCATTAGTTTTTTAGTCAGTATAATTATCGTTGTTTTGTATTCCCCTGGTCAGAAATTTTGTTTATTTTTATAAGTTTGCAATATTTCAAGATTCAAACCGTAAATTACTAAAATATGAAAACGAAATGAAAACTTATTGTAATTATTTATTATTTAATTTTAATATGTTATAAACAATTTTTATTTACTTCATTTACTATATCCATTACAAATTTCCATCTTTAACACAATTTCTTTAAAAAGATTCTTTAAAAAGATAAATATGTTATGAATAATAACTATTTATTAATATTAATTAACATTTTGTTGTTAAATTATTTATAATTATTAATGTACGACTAATTAATAACAATAATGGATTTCGTACGGTAATATTCTAAAGAAGAACTGATCAAGTACGACGCAAGCGATGTCTGTCAATACAGACAGTAAGTACTTTATCAACGTTAGACAGCGTTATAATCGCAGAATTATTGTAGTTATTTCTCTCAGCGTAACAGCAATTACTAAAATACTGACGCGAGATTCGGTGCGTAGACGCCGATGAGTATATATGCGAATAGTTGGAAAGACGTAAAAGGAAACTCTCCGCCTACTCATAAGAAGTGATACTTATTAATTACGATACAAAACACTAAACAATTTAGCAAAGGAGAAAAAGTTAAATGTGTGATAATGATAACTAAACATTAAGTTACAATTCCATAAACCAGAACTTATCTATTCACAAAAGTTGGTTAGGAACAGCGAAGAACGCAAACACCTCGATATTCACCGGTCTCCCACGTGCAAGAAAAATTTTAACCTGAAAAAATCATCTTTGCCGAATTATTCATACAGAACAATTTCAAATATTTTAAAAAAGAAAAAAATAAAGAAGTCATAGTTAAGAATACATCAGCTCTCTGTAAGTAATTTCAAAATCATTTATGTAAAACTACGCTGCAAAGCCGCTCAAATATAAGAGGTAAACAAATATAACCTCTATAGAGATGAGATTCAGACAATACTCCTTTACCCTCCTTCTTTCTTATGATCCCTATAAGAAACGAAAAGCTATCCCTGATGTTGACTTTGATAAAAAATAATACAAATAATAACTCTATGCCTAACAAATAATCTTGTCTCACAATTTAAAGTGATTTCAAAATATAAATTTATGCTAGAGAAATACAACTCAAACATAAATTCTAATAGAATAATTTTCTTTTAATTTATATTCATTGCACACTCCACTCATACAACTAACGCAGACAAGGAAGTTGTATTTAATATATATACGTATTGATACCGGTCACTATAGTTGAGGAAGTGACTGAGTCAAAGAGGGGTGTAAGCGAGAGAGTGTAGAACGGATTCCTTCGTATAAATAGTATGGAGGCCCTGAGAAGGGCAGGTGGGAGTTTTTATGCGGTGATGTGGTGGTTGAAGTGCGCCGGTGTGCGACAAACTTGCCCTTGAGCTACTCGATCCACCCGGAGGACAAGAGTGCTACACACAGGCGTAAAAATAGGTATTGGGACACAAATCCTCGAAGATGGGACCCAGGGGTCTCGGAATCGAAGCAATGGACTTGGCTACTATAACTCTCGCCAAGTACGGACCCAACCCTGATGTCGGAGGACGGACGGGTGCGTCCGATGTAGGGTTACTTCCTGGAAGGGCTTCCTAGTGGATTCGTCGATGCAGTCGGGACCTGCGGTCGGCGTCACGATGGCAATGATGAGATCTAGGGCACGGTCCCTTCTGGGAAAGGTGCGTAACGCCCGTGAGCAGTGCCGGATCCCAGTGGCGGTGAAGGAGCTGCCGCGGAATCAACCTCCTGGTTGAGACGAACTCTCGAATGACCCGTGTGACGACGAGTTCTTACGTTAAAAGAGTCCTGAAAAGGACTGATAGTTGCAATGTTTGAAACCAAATAATTCTTATCGTCCTGAGAAGGACGGGTTAATCTGATTTTAAAACGCAAAATATTCTTTCGTGCTGAGAAGGACGGTTTGTTAAGTTGGCCCTGAAAAGGGCCGATGGTGGTGTTGAAGGTGTACTCCCAAGGGAGAGTAAGAAGACAGCGGCTTCGAGAACTGGTCCTTTAATGATTCAGTGCGGGGAGCACGTTATGTCGGCTGGATGGCAGTGGCTGACGGTTAGGTTCGCTTCCAGCGAACTCTAGGTGACAGCGGTGATCGAGGAGATCCCGACCTCGTTCCTCCTCCTTGAGCACTTGTAATGTGGCCGACTGGCTCCAGCAAGTCGGGTGTACGCAGCGGCAGCGGTGTCCAGATGGTCCTCTAACGCGTGTTGAAATCAGAGAAGGGGGCGCTCGAAATGGTGCCAGGAACCGAGAGAGGTATTGACACGTCGAAGTCAAGGAGAGTTCTGATCTTGAGTCACGGAAAATGCGGCATATTTATGCTCCTCGACCGAGTGACATCCGCGGTTTCCCTTTCCCACAGAGCAGGAGCCAATCAGCGTGCAAGAGACCCCCACTCGGTCGCGCGCGTGCGCAGTACAGTGGAGCGAGTGTTAATCGAGCGGAGGCGGAAGAACGAGCAAGATGTACCGAGAAGCCCTCTTTACGCGTAATATTTTGCCATTTCCAACCAATTTCATATACCATTGCTCCCATACATTTGAATAATAGTCGAAATATTATAATAAAATGAAGAAAAATGTTAAGAATAGCACTAATAATATTAAGAGTAGTAGTAGTAATATTAGAGATCGTAACATTAATAATAGTAATTTTCATGATACAGAAATTAATAATATTAATTAAACTTAAAAATATTAATATTAAAAGTAATAGAATAATAAAAATAGCGACAATAAGAATATTATTATTAGAACATAAACAATATAAAAAAATACTATAATAACATAATACTGTGATAAATAAAAAAAATTAATAAAAATTTAAAGAAAAAGAATTAACACAGGCTGTTCTCGTGACCGTGCAGCTGACGTCACGCGCGCCAGACGCTTTTTGGTTTTCCTCACAGCGCTGTCACCATTTGGGACAATAGAGGTTTAAGCCTCACTAAATGTTTTCACGCCTCAGCTTAGGATGTTTATGTGTTTCGCTTTTACCTTTGCAGGTATTGTTTGCAAACATAAAGATCTCAAGCAGAGGTAAGTGAGTATAACAGTATATATTAATTAATCTAATCAAATTTATCCAACAGAACCAGGACACCTCACGACTAAGAATTACCCAACTCTGAATGGTTATCTACTTGCCTTACCGCTGAACCATATGGATATTATTTCGTTTGGTTGTAAGGGTGTATCCGGAATTATTGCTGGTTCTCTTTTCCTAATTCTTGTTAATTTTTGTTCTTGACAAGTTTTAAATCTTTTTATTGCTTGAATAATATCTTCTTCCATTCCGCTCCATATTCAATATTCAATAAAAGTTATCAAGATATTTAAATATGCTTCTTATTCAGGAGGTACTAATAGCCTCTTTTCGCTCTGTTGTGTTTTGCGCTGCTTTGGCATGTAAATCTTTTGATTTTGTATTGCTTTGAATGATTTTGATTTTGTGGTGCTTTAAATGAATAAAAGGATTATTGTTTATGAGGTAGTCACCTTAAAAACAATATATCTCCAAAAATATTGTATTTTTTTAAAAAGTAACAAGTGCAATTTATAGATGAAGGGAAAAAATTTAAAACTGTATATTATTGTTTAAAAAAAAAAAAAAAATTTTTTAAGTTTTTTTTTTTTGGTAAAAAAAAGGTCTAGTTTAACACCAATCTCTCTACAATTTGAATTTAACATTGATTACAATTGTACATACAAATATAATAGTATTATTTTAAAATAAATTTAAATAAATAAAAATAGTGTACAAATACCTTTTAAAATTTTAACCATGTGTGTATTCGAAAAAAAAATGTAATGAAACAATTTCAACACAAATTTATATTAAAAAAAAAAATTTACATTTTAGCAAAAATTGAATATCACACTTTTGTAAAAATTGTTTCGAATAAAAAAAAAGCACTTCCCGATCTAACACTGAAATTAAAATGTAAAAAAAGAATCAAAATAAAATTTAAATTCACTTAAAAAAAAAAAAAAACTTTAAATTTATATTATTATTATGAAATTTGCAAAAAACATTTTAATTTTATAATTAAAAACAGAGCTAATACAAAAAATACTAAAATGCGAAATGCTCTACTCTCTTCGCAAGCGAGTCTACTACTGAAAAAGTATGTGAATAAAATATAGTAAACTCAAACAGGAGAACGGTCAAAGGTAGTAAAGTTGAATGTACAGTGAGAAAGAATGTGCTAATCGATGTTTATAGCTATAGGTATAATGAAATATGTATTTGTACATCTATATATATAAACATCGATGCGGACATTGACAAATAGGATAATTAACTTAATGTAAAATAAAGGGGGAAATTAATAAGATAAATGACGATACAGAAATTTAAATATTCCCAATATGAATTGCCCTACATCAATAACCTTAACAATGTTATGAAAAGTTTAATATTATAGATTTATGTTTATAATAATTGCTAATATTACTTAAAATTTTTTTTTCTAATGCATATTAAAAAATTTAAATTTTTTTGGTATTTTTAATAATTTACTAAATCTTATTATATGATTCAAGATCAACAATATATTGTAAAATATATTATTTTTTGTTAGAAATTTTTGTTGGAATTTTCAAAAAAAAGCAACTGAAGTTTTATGCAGTTACGTTTTAAGTAAAATTTTTAAACGTTTTATAATTTTCAGAACCATGTGACTGCATAAATTTTTAATGACAAGTCACTGAAAATTTTGTTACAGTTTCGTAATTTTACGAAACAAGTAACGACAGAAAACTTCAATTGCTTATTTTAAAAATTTTGTTAGTTTCGTAAATTTCTGGAACATTTAACTACAGAAAACTTCAGTTGCTTATTTTGGAAATTAAATTAAAATTTTGTAAATTTCTGGAACACGAAATAAAATAATACTTCCGTTACATACTTTGAAAAATATGTTACAGATTCGAAAAATACAATTATTTATTGAAAATTTTTTAAAAATTCTTCAAAAGAATTCAATTTTAATAAATTTTGATAAATTTCCTTATAAGAATTGAATTTTAAGAATAACTCAATAAATTATTTATTTTTGTATTTAAATAATTGAATTCTCGTAGAATTTTTTAATAAAAATTTATTTCAAAATGAATTTCAGTTAAAATTTTTAATAATAATTGAATATTAAAAGCATTACAACATTAAATTTTTGAAAATAATTAAATTTTTGTATCACGTTAAAGCTTGGACTTGCTGTTGCTCCTTTGCGAAATTTTTCTTTGTTTCATAATTTTTCGTAACATGTCATAGCTTGAATTTTTTTATATTTCCTAAAAATTTTGATAACGTTTTTTTTCATTTTTGATTAATAAACAATAATATGTAACTAAAATGTTACATATTGCTTAATAATCAGAAATGAACAAAACTGAAACAATATTTTTAATGTCACTCATCAGTTATAGCGAACATACTTTACACTAAAATACAAAGTACAATTTTTTAATATATATATAAAACTTCATTATTTTTAAATTTGTCTTACAAATTTATTTTATTCAACTATATTTTCAATAAAAAATTATTTAAAATTAAAAATATTAAATAATAATGTTATTGTTTTTATATACAAAAATTATTTATTCAATAAAGTAATAATTATAATTCATTTATTAATAAAGCATTAAAAGTATCATAATTTTCAAAAAAGATTTCGGGAATAAGCATGCGTCTCAAAAAAGTATTTTTTAAAACGTTGGAGGGGGCTCGGGTCTGGGTTTTAGTAGCTTTTATTACCAACTAGGCAGTCAATTTGACTCTCTTTCTGTATCAAAAAAGGAGAATCAAGATGCGACAAGCTTCGCCTGCCTCCGTGGCAATCTCTTCTCGAGGCATATTTAAAAAAAAGCCTTTTTTAAAACGTTGGAGGGGGCTCGGGTCTGGGTTTTAGTAGCTTTTAGTACAAACTAGACAGTCAATTTGAATCCCTTTCTGTATCAAAAAAAGGGGAATCAGGATGCGACAAGCTTCGCCCGCCTCCGTGGCAATCTCTCCTCGAGGCATATTTAAAAAAAAGCCTTTTTTAAAACGTTGGAGGGGGCTCGGGTTTGGGTTTTAGTAGCTTTTAGTACAAACTAGACAGTCAATTTGAATCCCTTTCTGTATCAAAAAAAGGGGAATCAGGATGCGACAAGCTTCGCCCGCCTCCGTGGCAATCTCTCCTCGAGGCATATTTAAAAAAGCCTTTTTTAAAACGTTGGAGGGGGCTCGGGTCTGGGTTTTAGTACCTTTTAGTACAAAATAGACAATCTATTTTACTATCTCTTTCTGTATTAAAAGAAAAGAAGGAAACAAGATGCGACAAGCTTTGCCCGCCTTCGTGGCAATCTCTCCTCGAGGCATATTTAAAAAAAGCCTTTTTTAAAACGTTGGAGGGGGCTCGGGTTTGGGTTTTAGTAGCTTTTAGTACAAAATAGACAGTAAATTTGAATCTCTCTTTATTTATTAAAAGAAAATGAGGAAAACAAAATGCGTCGTGCTTCGCTTGCCTCCGTGTCTTTCTCTCTCCTCGAGATATATTAAAAAAATGATTTTTTAAAAAATTGTAGGGTGCTCGGGTTTGGGTTTAATTACATTTTAGTGCAAAATAGACAGTCATTTTGACTCTCTTTCTATATTAAAAGAAAAAGAGGAAACAAGATGCAGCGGGCTTCGAACACCTCCGTGTCTTTCTCTCTCCTCGAGGCAAATTAAAAAAAAGCCTTTTTTAAAAAGTTGTAGGGAGCTCGGGTCTGGGTTTTTTAGTACCTTTTAGTACAAAATAGACAGTAAATTTGAATCTCTCTTTATGTATTAAAAGAAAATGAGGAAAAGAAGATGCGACGGGCTTTGCCCGCCTCCGTTACTCTCTCTCTCTCTCTATCTCTCTCTCTCCTCGAGACATATTAAAAAAAAAGACTTTTTTAAAAAGTTGGAGGGGGCTCGGGTCTGGGTTTTAGTACCTTTCAGTACAAACTAGATAGTCAATTTGACTCTCTTTCTGTATCAAAAAAGGAGAATCAATATGCGACAAGCTTCGCACCCACCTCCGTGGCAATCTCTCCTCGAGGCATATTTAAAAAAAGCCTTTTTTAAAACGTTGGAGGGGGCTCGGGTCTGGGTTGTAGTACCTTTTATTACAAAATAGACAGTAAATTTGAATCTCTCTTTATTTATTAAAAGAATATGAGGAAAACAAGATGCGACGGGCTTTGCCCGCCTCTGTGGCTATCTCTCCTCGAGACATATTAAAAAAAAGCCTTTTTTAAAAAGTTGGAGGGGGCTCGGGTCTGGGTTTTAGTACCTTTCAGTACAAACTAGATAGTCAATTTGACTATCTCTTTCTGAATTAAAAGAAAAGAAGGAAACAAAATGCGGCGGGCTTCGCCCGCCTCCGAGGTTCTCTCTCCTCGAGGCATATTAAAAAAAGCCTTTTTTAAAAAGTTGGAGGGGGCTCGGGTCTGGGTTTTAGTACCTTTTAGTACAAACTAGACAGTCAGTTTGACTCTTTTTTTTGTATTAAAAGAAAAGGAGGAGGAGTTAATATGCGGTAAATTTCACCCGCCTCTGTGGCTATCTCTCCTCAAGACATATTAAAAAAAGGATTTTTTAAAAAGTTGGAGGGGGCTCGGGTTTGGGTTTAGTACCTTTTAGTACAAAATAGGTAGTCAATTTGACTCTCTCTCTCTCTTTTTTGTATTAAAAGAAAAGGAGGAGACAATATGCGGTAGATTTCGCCCGCCTCCGTGACTCCCTCTCCTCAAAAAATATTAAAAAAGCATTTTTTAAAACGTTGTAGGGGAATCGAGTATGGGTTTTAGTACCTTTTATTATAAAAATAGACAGTATTAGTAAGTAAACATTATTAATAACACTTAAAAAAATATTATAAAATAAAAAAATTTTATTATTTATTAGTCGTATAGTAATAATTAAAAATAATTTAACAACAAAATGGCAAATGATTAGAGCGATGTATCCCGTTAATATAATGCTTACTGAGAAACAAATACAAAACCATTGTTATCAATTTTTTAGTGCAAAAGAATTCTTATTCGATTTTCCGTGTAATAAAATGCTTATTTAAAATAGATTGAAAAACAATAACTACTAACAGAACAATAAATATAAAACTAAATAATTTTTTTATTTATTATATTTCAATTACAATATCAATGGGTATTTATTGTTATTAGAAAATTTAAACATGGATTATATATTACATATATTAAGAAATATTGTTTAAGCAATTGTTATTAAAAATTATATTTAATTTACAATTTTATAAAACTCATAATGTAGACTAACTTGAGATTGTACTTTTTAGCATATAATTTTGAATGATCATTTTATTACACGAAAAATTGAATAATAATTGTCTTGCATTGAAAAGTGAATAAGAATGATATAACATTTGTTTTTCAATAACCAGCATTATAAAAAACGGAAAAAGTAGAGAGGCATACATTTAAACGAGTACAACAAAACAATGATCAACTTTTGATAACATTAAATTAAACTCGAATATAATTTAATTAGAATTAGTCAATTTCGAAAAACGACATTTGGAAAATTTGAATAGTACTAATGAAATTGATAAAATGTCAATTAAAATCTTCAATTTAAACCTTTAAATTCCTTATTTTGAATAATTATTAAAAAATATATTCAAGTCGAATAAAATAATAAAAATAAATACAAACTTTTGAAATGGCAATTTTTAAAAAACTTTTTATAGATTATACTTTTTCACAAGTGTATAAAGCGAGAAATGAGAAAGTCTAATGCAGATGTTCAACAATGGCTTAGTATTCAGACGATTGTTAGGCATAGTCTAGTAGAGTCTCGACAATTATTGCCGTCGCAGTATAGAATTTTTAATTCACCAAAGCTAAAACAAGGTATGGCTGTAAGTGCCAGCTAAGTATGAAAAAATTTTTAACGACGTTATTTGTAAAAATTGCATTTTTGACATAAACTTGAAAAATTTTATAAATATAAAAAATTTATTAAAAAAAATTACTATTTTAATTTTCATTTGTTAATTTTTTATTTTTATTAAATTTTATAATAACAATTTAAAATAATTGTCTAATTTTGTAAAGAAAATTATATTTGAAGAAATTAAAATTATAAACAAAATTTAAACTTTAATAGGAATAATAATTTGGTTCATATTAAAATAATATTATAATTCCTAATATTAAAAAACCGGACAAGTGCGAGTAGAACTCGTACTAAAACCGAGGGTGGTTCCGTATCATCGTTTAAAACTTCTACTTTTTTTGCTGCAAAAATATAAAGATCAACTCCAATATTTTTCACTGTATTTTTTTTCTTTAATCTACAGGTGAAAATAAATAAATAACTAATTTTCATCTCTTCAGATAAAAAACTGTGCCACTAGAAAAACAAAATTTAAATTTTAACCTGATTTTGGGGTAAATATTCGCTACAACAAATTTTCACCTAAGTGAGGGCTTCACTTTCTATGTGAATTTGCATTAGTTAAAATTCCTTGCAACAAAATTTATACTATCTTTTTTTCTGTGTGGGCGCTAGGGTAAAAAATACGTTTTTTTGACGAAATTTAAAAAAATTTTGACTTTTTCGCTAAAAAAAATATGAAGATAAAATCCAATTATGTTCGGTGTATTTTTCATGAAATCTAATCTTGAAAATACATCAAATAAGCAAAACTGTATTCCAATAGGCCAAGAATTGTGAAAACCAAGGGGGGGGGTACACACTTTTTTTTTAAAACAAAATTTTTTTTTAGTTTTTCGCAAAAAAAAAAGATATGAAGATGAACTGCAATAATCTTTTTTGTATGTTTGTTGAAATCTACACGAAAAAAGAAATAAAAATGTATAACCCCAGTCCACTAGACTAAGAATTGAGAGAACTAGTATATGTATAATTATTATCAAAAATTAAAAAACAAAATTTATGTTTTCGCTCAAAACGCAATGAAGATCAATTATAATCATTTCCGCTATATTTTTCATGTAATCTATGCGTAAAAACGAATAAGTATACCAATTTTCAGCTCTTTAGATAAAAAACTGTGTTCGCCGGGAGGGGGGGGGGGGGGGGGTACACACATTTTTTTCGAAATTTTCAAAATTTTCGATAAAAACACTATGAAGATCAATACCAAATATGTTCGATATATATTTTTTTTAATACTTTCTTAAAAATACATATGCATACAAATTTTCAACTTTCTAGGTAAAAAACTGTGAGCGCTAGGGGGAGGTACATGCCTTTTTTTTGCGAAAAATGGCCAAAATTTGATGTTTTTCGTCGAAAATTCTATGAAGATCAATCCCAATCACGTTCGCTATATTTTTCCTGTAATCTACGCGTGAAAATACATACATGTACGAAATTTTAGCTCTATAGGTCTAAAACTAAGTGCTAAGGGGGGGGGGGGGGTACATGGTCATTTTTTTAACCGTTCCAATAGGGTTCCTACCGGGATACGGAACCCTAAAAATACTAAAATTATTATGAAAAAATAATAAAAATTTTTTATTATAATGAAAAGTATTATTTTTTTTAATAATAATAACATTTAATTACAAAAATGCGAAATTAAAAAAGACCCAAAACTGGCCCAGTGACGGCATAGTCAGTGCCTACTCTTGGCAGACAATAATAACCCGACTGTAGGGAGGTTAATCGCGGTAGGCTGTCGGCATTAAATTAAAGTCCGATTCTCGGTAAACATTAATGGCCCATTATTGGCTGCAATTACTCCCAAGTATTGAAAAAATTAAAAAAAAAAATATTTTTTATTTAATTAACTAATTAATTCATAATATTTATACAGTTTATTTCCCTAAATTAATCTTAAACTTACAACTATTTTAAAAATTCTTACCGCTCGCGGGGATAGATACCTTAACCTGACGCACCACAGCCCAACACTATGATCACTCTACTACTCTTACTTAAACTAGATGAAGGAAAAGGGTTCTTATAAGCTACACTACATTGGCAGATACTGTGCAATTATTGGGACATTAATGGACATTACAACGTAATTTAATAATTACGTAAAATATTAAATGAAATGAGTAAAGTAATTTAATTTAAAAAAATTTAGTTTAATTTATTTTATTTGAATTTATTATTTCCAAAATATAAATATCAATTTTTTTTAATCTTTGACTCAAAAATTGTATGTCTTAATGATATTGATTTATTAAAATTTTACTGCACACATGTATCGTTAGCATAATGGTTGAAGCGTTAATTTTTTAGTACGTGGGTCGTTGATTTGGATTCCTCTCGTAAGGAATTTTGTTTATTTTCATAAGTTTATCATTTTTCTATATATTCAAATCGTTATTTACTGAAAATATTGAAATCTAATGCACATTTACTGTAATTGTTTATTATTTAATTTTAAAATGTTATAAATAATTTTTTTCTACTTCATTTAATATATCCATTGATAGTTTACATCTTTAATACAATTTCTTTAAGAAGATAAATATGTTATGGATAATAACTATTTATTAATATTATTAACCATTTTGTTGTTAAATTATTTAAAATTATTAATTTAAGACTAATTAATAAGAATAAGGCATTTCTTGCGGTAATATTATCAAACAGAACTGATCCAGTACTACGCCAGCGATGTCTGGCAATACTGACAGTAAGTAATTTGTCAACGTTACACGGAGAAACTTTTAATACCACTAATTCTTAAAACTGGTGAGACATTTTAGTATGTTATGTAGAGGTGTGCAAAAAGCTCGAAACCCAAAGCTCGAGCGGGTATTTTCGAGCTTTTCATTTTTCGAGCCGAGCCGAGCCGAGCCGAGCCGAGCCGAGCCGAGCCTATTCATTTCGAGCTCGAGCCGAGCTTTATAAAAAGCTCGAATAATTTCGGGTACTCGAATTTTTCGGGTACCCGAAACTTTCGGGTACTCGCTTTGATTCGAGTACTCGATTTGATTCGAGCCCTTGAGAAAATCCAAAATTTTCTACATTAATGTTTAATTAAATTTAAAAAAAAAAAAAAAAAAAAAAAAAAAAAAATTTTAATTTAAAAGCTCGAATTAAATAGAGTACTTGAAAATTTCGGGTACCCGAATTCATTCGAGTACCCGAAATATTCGAGTACTCGAGTGAATTCGGGTACCCAAATGTTTCGGGTACTCGAAAATTTCGGGTACCCGATACATCGAGCCCGGCTCGGGCTCGGATCGGCTCGGCTCGAAAAAATTGCGGCCCGGCTCGGCTCGGCTATTCGAGCTTTTTGCACACCTCTAATTAACACGCTTTTACCGTGCCGTATTATCTCTAAGTAGCCTTGCCCCATGAGCCCGTATTTCAGTTTTTTCTAAATTTTAAGGAAAGACGTGAATTAATTTGAAAATTAAATACGATATTCGTGTTGAGCAGGAAATTCCACTTCGGAAAACATTTTACGTAAAAAATATTCTGAAATTCTAATGTAGAAAACAATATGATAAACATTACATTGACATTTTAGCAAAACAGACTTTTTTCAAAAATAATCTCCCAACTTTGCAAATGGTGACAGATGATTGACTTGCAATTTTTACAATCATCTTTTGGTGTTAAAACGCGAATATACTATGAATTACGCGATTTTTGAGCAAGCCGTTTAAGCATAACAGCAACTAACTATCCTTGCCCCTTAACTATCCTTGTCCCATCCTCCCCTATATTTTTTAAGTTCATCAGCCATATTGGATACACCATTTTGAAATTTAAAAATTCGATTTTAGATTTTTATTCAGCAACTTTAAAAACTTTTTTTTACCAAGTTGAATGAAAATCTATTAAAATTTGTTAAAGTTATTCAAATTTTTGACATTACTAATTTTGTAATGGTTGATTGTTTATTTGTATGATATCAGTCAACTGGTTGATTAACTATACATCTACGAAAAATTTTTTTTTTCAGCTTTTTCATCCCTTAAAACAGAGTAGTATACTTGAAATAACTTGTTTCTTAAACCTCGCTTAACTACAGTGGTGTTTACATTTACCCCGAATTTTAGGAAAATTTCAAAATCTCGGTGTAAATGTAAACAGTAAATTTTAGACGATTCAGGTGCATCAGTATTTTTTTTGTACTTCATAACATTTTTCTAAGGAACACTAGCAACAAGTTCACGCAAAAGAAATCCGTCCGTTTTACCTTTAAAAAAAAAAAAAAAAATTATGTTTTTTGTGAAACATAGATATTCCGTTTACATTTACCCCAATTGACCCTATAAATTTAAATTTTAATTTTTTAAAAATATTTTTATTTATTTTTCAAATATTATTATTTTATTTTTCATTTTGTAAATGTTTAAAGTATTTTTTAAAATATGTTTTAAATTTTATAAATATTTTTCTTTATTTTTTTATTCCTTTTTTTAAAAAAAAAAAAATTTTATCAAGTTTTAAAAAATTGCTTCAAATTTTTTTGTAAATGAAAAAACTGTATAAAGTAACATATTGTCAATGATTTTAAAAGTTAACATCTAATTATTATAAATTAGTAAATAAAAATATAAAAATATAAATATATATATTTTTTAAATTTTTTTAAATATTTTAAATATTTTTTAAATTTTTTATATATTTTAAATATTTTTTAAATTTAAAAAATTTTTTTAAAATATTTTTTTTTAGGTTATGTTACTCAAAACATTTATTATTGACAAAAAAAATTATAAATTGTATTAAAATTTATTTTTAAAATGTTCAAAATATATAAAAAATTAAATTAATTACGCTTCAATCAAAATAATTTTAAATTTTAATTTAACATTTTCTTTTGAAATACATAAAAAAATTATTATAACATTGAAATAATTTTTGTTCCGATTGTTTGTAGGATTCTTTCTAAACTTTTCTAGTTTCCATTTCCATATGAAATGGACATTTAATGTTATTAATGTAAAAAAAAATTATTAAACATTTGTTTTTTTGAAAAATTTACGATTCAATTCATACAATACTTTTGCAGATAGATATTTATTTGGTTAAAGAAGGTCATCGTGTTATTTACATAGCGCTAAAATGATAGAAATCTCCAAGATTATCGCATAATGACAGAAATACCACAAACTCAGAATCTTTTCAACTCATGAAACTGGGTAGTGACAATTTTTCAACGGTGAATATGGAAACCGATACTCCGGACAACTCATTGCAGCTGGATTCTCTCACAAAGCTTCTTCTTTTTATTTAAAAGCAAAGAAATCAAACAAATAACAAACTTGATGTAATCCCAGTAAAAAAAGAAGTATTAAATGGAGCGTTTTGGAATTGAGTGAAGCTCTGAGCCAATATACTGATTCGAGTAAAAACCGTATTGGGACTTTTGACTTAATCTTTTTTTCATCCGCCAAATACGGTATTATATTTTTAGCATTAAAATTAAAATCACATGAGCAGAGTACACATTATAAATTGAAAGCACAATTGTCTTGGAATGTAAAACTGCCGATTTCGATAAGAAACAGTGAATATATTTTTTAAAAATAATTGTTAAAAGCAAAGTTTAACAAGCGCGACTGAATTTACCATGTGAATAAATAAATTGTTAATTTTAAATAGACGAAATGGACTGAAAAAAAAATTCTACTTTTACCGATAGAGATTTTCTATAGAAATGTGTAAATTCAACAAAACAATGAAATTTCATTGTTTTACAATTCTCTAGGAAATTTCTGTCGGTAACAGTATATTTTTTTTAGTCCATTTAAACTTACCACTTTATTTATTCACATGGTAAATTGATTTGCGCTTATAAAAATTTGCTTTTACCAATTTGTAACAAAAAATAAAAAATATTCACTGTTTCTTTTCTAAATCGGCTTATTAACATTCCATGACAATTGTGCTTTCAATTTCTAATGTGTACTCTGCTCATGTGATTTTAATTTTAATCCTAAAAATATAATACCGTATTTGGCGAATGAAAAGAGATTGAGTCAAACATATCAATACGGTTTTTACCCAAATACGTATTGGCTCAAAGCTTCAATCAATTAATAAACGCTCCACTCAATAATTCTTTTTTTACTGGGATGGACTCAAATATACAAAAAATAAAAAAGGTACAACCAATTATTAAAAACTGATTTATTAATTTTTTAGTTTTAAAATATTTTTTAAATTTTTTAAATATTTTAAATTTTTTAAATTTTTTAAATTTTTAAAATTTTTTTAAAATTTTTTTAATGTTTTTTTAAAATTTTTTTTAATGTTTTTTTAAATTTTTTAAATATTTTTTAAAATATTTTTTAAGGTTATGTTACTCAAAACATTTATTATTGAAAAAAAAATATATAATTTTTATTAAAATTTATTTTTAAAATGTTCAAAATGTATAAAATTAAATTCCTTACGCTTCTATTAAAAGGATTTTAAATTTTAATTTGATGTTTTCTTTTGAAATACATAAAAAAAATTATTATAACATTAAAATAATTTTTGTTTCGATTGTTCGTCGGATTCTTTCTTAACTTTTCTAGTTTCCATTTTCTTGTGATATGAACATTTAATGGTATTAATGTAAAAAAAAAATTATTTTTCTTCATACCTTGCTCAAAAGTACTTACTTCCCTCTGCGATTTCGCAACAGAAAGTCAAATATTTGTGCTTCGTTTAGATTTTCATACACAACCTCTATTACAGCGGTAATAAAAGAATTATCATCGATAAATAAAAAAATTTCGAGTCAATGAAAATTTAACGAATAATTGTTATCGAAATATAAAATGAAAAAAAAATTATCAAGAAAACTTTTTAAACTTTATATATATATATATATATATATTATAAACAAGCTCTGAATATTGAAATCAACGAAATCTTTTGCTAATATAATTATTTTTAAAACTTATTTTAATAAACATTAAAAATAAAAATAAAATAATTAAAAAATGATTATACGACAAATATCATTGTACTTTGCCACCATATGGAGTAAAACTTAAAAAACGAATATTGAAAAAATACAAAAAATACAAAATAAATATTTAAGAATGACATTTAATACGAAAGTAGGTACAAAAATTATAACACCTCATAATACACTAAAAATTAAATTAATTGAATATTACATATATACACTAACAAAAAATTTCTTTGGTCATTATGATACCGGTCACTATGGGTGTGAGGGAGTGATGGCTCAAAGGGCGGCGGACGGTGATTTGCAGAGAAGGCAAGAGAAAGAAAAATAAAGTCTTTACATAAAAATTTTTTTTGTTTGCCCTGAAAAGGGCCGATGGAGGTTAGTCGAGAGCTAGTAGGGCTCAAAGCTTAGACGCCGGCGCGAGGCGGGCGCAGACCCCACGACAAGAGAGCGTTCACTAGGCGAGAAGGCTTCCAGAGAAACACCGACGGGGATGAAAACAGTACGTCGGGCGAGTATTGTTCCGGCAGTGGAGAAGGCGTTGAGCGGGAAGGCGTCGTCGGCGCGACACTGACCTTACAGGGGGGCTAAGGCCAAACAGTTCCCCGAACCGTCTATCTTGACGAGAATTCGTGGGCGCCACTGACGCTACGTCTCTTGGGACGTCGGGAATGGGAAGTCGAGGAGGATTATCCGGTAACTGACTGATTGCTCGAACCTGGGGCGGGGATCCTTAATCAGAGGATGCCCTCGAAACAGCTCCACGTAGAATTTTGACGACTATTTTAGCGGCTGGAGACGATACGGGTCGTAGACAAGGCACGACTGGAGAGCGGCGTTATGTTCCTTGCTGCATGCGCGTCGTTGGGCTCGCACTCGGGCGGCGGCCTTTCCTGGGCGGCGTCGCCGCTTGACGCAAACTGGTCCGTCCAACATACGCAGCTTCAGGGCAGAGCCAATCAGTGAAGTTCTGAAAAAAGAACCAAAGCAGGGTTCGAGTACAGAAAACCCGTTCAATCCCTAGGTGTCGAGCGCTTGAACCTCAGCAAAGTTCAGGGTACTATCCCTTAGGGCCGGTCGCCAACCTATCTTTGAACACAAAATAATTCTTTATCGTCCTGAGAAGGACAGGTGAATCTGTTTGAACGCAAACTATACTTTCGTCCTGAGAAGGACAGATTGTTAAGTGGGCCCTGAAAAGGGGCGGTTGTTGAAACGAGGATGTACTCCAGCAGGAGAGTAAAAGACAGCGGCTTCGTATATAAGTCCTTTATTGGCAGCTTGCGAGAAGCACGGTATCTCGACTGGTATTCGGCGAGGTTCGCTCCGGCGAACACTTGGTGCAGCGATAGTCGAGTCGAGAGATCTTGGTACGTCGGAGTCCAGGGGAGTTTTGAGTGAGTCACAGGGAAAATGCGGCATATTTATGCGCCTCGTCCGAGTCGCATCCGCGGTTTTCCTTTCCCTCATTGGAAAAGCCAATCGCCGCGCAAGATGCTCCCACTCGGACGCGCGCGTGCGCGGTGCAGTGAAGCGAGAGTTAGTCGAGGAGCAGTATCGGAGAGACAAGTAAGGTGTGCCGAGATGCTCTCTTTCTACACGTAATATTTTCTTGCCAATACCAATCAGTCTTATACCATGCTACGATACATTTCTTTTTAATAATAGTTACAATATTATAATAATAATGCGGATAATATTAACAATATTAAGAATAGAAATAATATTAATAATACTACGAATATTAATATTAAAAAATTATCAATAATAGTAATAACAATATGAATAATATTAACAATATTAAGAATCATAATATTATTAATACAAAGAATGATAATATTGATAATGCTAAGAATATTAACATTAACAGTAGTGCTAAAGATAAAATAAAATAATAATATTATGAATGATTTTAGTGATATTAAGAATAATAATAATAATAATATTAAATTAATAATCGTAACGCTAATAGAATAATAATAATAATAATAATAATAATAATAATATTATGACAAAATCATAATATAATAAGTAAATAAAATAATGAGAAAAAGAAAATAGAAAATAAAGTAATTTCAACGAAATCTACTCGTATAGCCGTGCAGCTGACGTCATGGGTTTTTCCTAAAGGCGCGCCAAACGCTTTTTTTTTGGGATTTTCCCCACACCACTGTCGCTACTCGGTACAATATAATTCGAGGCCCTCTAAATGTTCTGAATCTCATTCTACTATATATTATTATCCATGTGATACTCGTATGCTACACGTGCCAAATAAACTTGAACAAATTATTAATTTATAAGGTAGATATCATAAGATAGAATCATATTTTTGTTAAAAATTTGTCCTCATGTATATTTACAATTTTAAAAGAAAAATAATAAATAATTTTAAAATTCAAAAAAAAAAAGGTAGCGTGGTTAGTATGGGTTCCTTCGAAGTTGATGATAATGAAAGAAAAATATAGAATGTCTTTCTCCGTCAAATCCAAGTTAGCTGTTATATATTAAGAGAAAATGCAAAACATTTATGTGCCAATATAACTGTTTCTCCCACTCTGCTGTGTAGCGTAAAAAGAGATCGAGAAAAGAAAATTTTGCGCCATTGGCTGAGAAAAGCAACGAGAGCGCGCAGCCAATAACAACATAACATAAAATAAGGGAGCTGTATGTATAACATAAATTTAAGTAAAAGTTTTTATTTTTTCGCAATTTTTTGCGAATGTTTGCATTATTTACACAGGCGCAAAATTGTTCAAAAATCACAAGGTTCATATAAAACATAAAGATTATGTGAAAAGCCTAGAATATTTAAAATAAGATTCTTAATTTTTGAAGTTTAAACAATATGTTTCTTAAATACTTACATATAAAATAATTATCATAACCTTATTGTTTATATTTTATTTGTCTAGAAATTTTATAGGCCATCAAGAAATTTTTTGATTTTTTGTTTGTTTTTATTTTTTTTTTTAACTGAAAAAATTAAAGAATTTTTTACAAATAAACAATTAATTGTATTAATGAACATTTTAAGACAATGATTTCTAAAACTTTATATTACAAATAAAATATTTGTTATTATCAGAAATTTCATAAGAGAAATTTTGAAAAAGCTTGAAATTCAAATTTAAAATTGTAATAGGACGTTTTCTTTGTATTGTAGGTACAATTTTTTTTTTAGTGATGTATGCTCTTTTTCATTTGCTTTTTAGAGACATCTACATTCGCAAAGCAAATAAGAAATTGATGTTACATGCACTACAACTGAATCTTCAAAAATCGAATGCATTAGCAATGCACCTGCTGATGATTTTGATAGAATTCTGAATAAAGTGATAGAAGATTCCGACGATAATCAGCAAAACATCGTATTGAAACGCAATTACTAAACTACGGCACAGGATATTAGTGGACCAAAAATTATAGCGTTACAGGGACGATTATCATCTGATCTATTAGCAAGAGATTTACATTTAGATTCAAATATTAAAATTTACATAAAGAAAACTCGCAAAGAGCTTTCCAAAAAAAGCAGGTTCTCAAAAACAAAGAAAAAAATACTGAATGTCAGGATAAATATGGAAGAAAATTAAAATAAAAACTGAATATTGCTGCTACTTCAAGTTCTAATATTGAGGTGCGGTCAAAAGTTGTACGTACCCGCTTGGAGGAAAACCAGGAAGGTTTGCTTGAAGCCATGAAAGCGGCAGCAGCCATCTATGGGAGAGCAGCTCACGAACACCGTCAAACGGATGAAATTAAATGTTGCAAAACATTAAATGAGAGAGTTACAGTCTAAAGTGCAGAAAATAGGCTTAACTATCTCAATAAGTGATATTTATACTAGGCTCATTCCAAAAATTTCTAAAACTGGAGAAGGGTCACGTTATATAGTGACAGTGCCTGTTCGCATTTCCAAACATATAAATGATTTGGACAAGCAGCATACAGATTGAAAATTCTGCACTGCCACCTTAAAAAATTTAGAATCGCTCTCATCAATTTTGTGACAGAAGCAATGCACCTTTTTGTCTCAAGACGATAAAGCACGTGTACCAATTGGGATCACCGCTGCAAAAGAGCAACATTCCCTTATAATACACGTTGAATACAAAATCAAGCTTACAGACCATGACTTTATGATCGGTGAAAGGCTTATAATAAGCTTATACACTCAGTCTACGCTGAAATTAGAATTAAGCCAAACGGCAAGGGCGATCATAATAATGTTGGTTATAGTTATCCGACATTCATTGCAATTCGAAGTGGAAAACACGCTCAGTCAACTGCAGCTACTCATGTCTATTATATAAACACTTTGATGAAGGTAACTAGTTTTTAAGAAATACTAAAAATTGACAAGGGCGATGTAAAGTTAATCATGATTATTACTGTAAAGGGGGGTCCAGATGAAAATTAAAGGTATAAAGTTTTAGCATAAAAGATTCATTTCCATAAAAAAGTGGTTTTAACAAACAAAGATTCTTTTATCAATTTTTTACAGGTTTCAAAAAAAACATCGCATTTGCCATCAAACCTTCAATTTAGATGCTTTGTTTGTAGCGACGAATGCACAAGGACGCAATGCTTTCAATCGTGTTGAGCGTGTAGGATGGCACAATTAATAAAGCAGCTAACAGGAATCATTCTACCGCACGATACCTACGGGACACATCTGGATGTAAGAAGAAAAACATTTGACCTTGAACTTGAGCATAAGAATTTTCAGGCTGCTTGTAAGGCGTTGGCAGATCTTTGTAGTGAACTTGTGATAGACTCTTTTCCTGTAACCGCGCGGTACAAGACGCCCAGACGCTGTAGCAGCAATACCTGAGCCCGTCGATGCAGTGTGGTACTCTAGACAAAAACAGAGAGTAGCAATATTATTTGCAAGTTGAAAAACAAAATTTTAAATGTACTATTTTAAACAAAGTTATTTTGTAAATGTTATTAAATTTAAAATTATTTACAGGTTGTGAAATGCAGCGATGCTGATTGCTGCGGAGAACTACGCAATGATTTAAAAATTATCCTTGAGAATGGATTCCTTCCACCTTCAATGTAGTGCGTTCAAGATCCAGATACAGGACGGTAACTCGCGTTAAAAGCGTTGGAAAATGTGCAGAGCGCCCACTTCTTATCTCTTTTACAGGCTAAAGTTTTTTAGGTGCCAATAAAAACTACCTTTAAAATTATGCCATATGATTTTGCCTGCCATACAGTGCAGGTTTGACGTCGAGCCGGGACACAAAATATGCAAGCTGTGCTAAATTGGCATAACAAATTTATTACCAATTTAAATACCACTATGTGATGTAATATTTGCTTTCGTTGTATTTTATTTTATCACAAAATTGTCGCATGTATTTTGCATCAATGGTGGCTGCAAGCAACAATTACCGTGCAATTCATTCCCACAAAACTCAGCCTTGTGCTAACGAAGATTCTGCAAATGACAGTCCCGGACGGTAGACGCTCTCGGCGCATTGCAACAAAAATCGCAAAGACGTCGAATGGATAGAAGAAATAGAGATACAAACGGACATTCAAGACGAAATGCCATGTCTTGATGCACAGGAAGAGTATCCGGTTGTCACTGACAACATTATATTATATTGTTTAAAATCTTATTTTTAATTAAAAATACTTATCTTCCAAAGACTAAATAGTTAATTGTCAAGAAATAAATAATAAATATATTTTATTTATGTCAAATAACATTTTCTAGTTTAAATAAAGATTTTCTAACGGCTTTTAAAAACTCTTGAACGCTTTTTACAAAAAACTCTAGGTAAAATCTTACCTAAGAAGGGGGAGGGGGGGGGGGGTTAAAAAATCTTACGTATACTTACACATTGGGTTATGGGGGGGGGGGTATCAAAATTGGACAAAATCATCCTTACGTAATTAATGTACGGCTCCTTATAAAATGAATTTCCTGGTGTACCGCAAAATCTGTTCATATCCCGGTAAAAAACGAGGAATTGAAAATAATTTAGAAATTAATTTCTTTTGAATGGGCAAATTTCTAAAATAATCCAATTACATACAGTGGAACAAGGAAAAATAGTAAAATCTATTATTCTTAATTGACTTTACAAAAATATGAAACGCCCATTCAAAATAATAAGAGAGTACTACAAATTAATAAAAATTTATATTACACTGAATTAATTCGCTACAACTTAAGATTCCACTAGAAAATGAGGTCAGGTTTTTCCACAACTTGACGTTAAAGATTGAACACTTGAAAATTTCTTTCTATAAGAGCAATTTATTTTTTATCATAAGCACTATGCTTTTTTAATCATATTTTCACTAGTTTGAATATTTCATTTTAATAATTTGGTACTGAAATCACATTGAAATTCACACGACGCGAAACATAGTTGTCACTGCGTTTAATAATTTTTAGATAATAACTGGAGGAACGCCTACAGATAATTGGAAAGATTATGCTTTTTCAAATTGTTTGGCAAAAGTTCTATCCCTTTTAATGCGTCTCTGAAATTCGAAGCAGTCAAATGAAAAAAATAAACAATTTCTATTCTTTATAATTGATTACGTAGAATCGCTTAAAGTCGATTAAAGAGAATAGCTATTTCTTATTTTTTAAAATTCTATTTTACAACATTTACTTTGTCAATTTAAAAGGATAGGATTATGTATTTTATTTGGAACGTTGAGAAGTTGAAAAATTTTGCGCATTGAAAAAAAATAGAAACTATCAATTCTTTTTTATCATTTCATTGACATGAGTAATAAAGAAGAATTAATTTTTCTAATATTTTGCTGTTCAATGAGGAATTTTTTTTTTTTTTTTTTTTTTTGGAAATTCGCCTATTCAGAAAGATTAAAAAATCCTCGTTTAGCAGAATATTTCTGAAAATTTAATCTTTTTCTATTCATCGATTCTTACCAGGATGCCAGAAGAACAGAAGTTAGCATACAAATGGTCGCGATTGCTCAAGGACAAACAACAACAACAACAGCCAGCCAAAGTAACTGACAAGAAAACTTGAAACCAAAAATAAATATGAAAAGCACTATACATACAATCCCGTTGAAATGGTGTCGCAGGATGGATGAAAAAATTTTTTTTCTTAGAAGTATAACTCATGGTTCTTTGAATAATTAAAGATGAGAGGCAAAGTCAAGTCCAGCTACCCCCTCAAAAGACAGATGAATAAAAACTCCAATATTTAAATGAATAGGATAACAAACTAATAAAACAAGAAAATGAAATTGTTTTAATAAATTTACCTTTATTTAATGTCAATAATGTACATTTTTCTTTACAAATAAAATATTTGCAAACAA
Organism: Leptopilina syphax; assembly: GCA_032872505.1. NCBI lineage: Eukaryota > Metazoa > Arthropoda > Insecta > Hymenoptera > Figitidae > Leptopilina > Leptopilina syphax. Next base: position 418,131 of record JAVJHT010000012.1, read on the forward strand.
TTTTTATTAAAAAATAGCTAAACGGTATTAGTTGTCACAGAGGCACGCGTTAGCAATGACAATATGATAATATATAAAAAGGATTTTACTATTGTGTGATGTCCCCAAAGGTGAACTAACAATTACACCAAAGAAATTACCACTGCAGGAGCGTCATGTATTAGCGGGAAGTCTTCTCTCAACTCATAATCGTAAATAGGCAGTAGTGGTGACGTACAAAAATTTCATTCTATCTGTTTGTTTCGCAAAAATAAAAATATTAGAATTTATAAATAATTTTATGTAAAAATTGTATAAACAAAAAATTTGTTATACTTAACAATAAATTTAATATTTGAACATAGAAATAATTTATTTCAATTATGATATACTATTAAATACCTTGGTATAGATGGATAACAATTTTTTGTATTCCAAAAAAAAAAATGAAGACAATTGCAGTGAAAATAACATTAAGCAAAACAATCATTATGGAGAAATTTAAAAGACAGTGATTTTTCTTATTTCAAAATATTACGAAGAAATTTTAAAATGTTATCCAAATTGAATCTTATTAATTGAGCTGAAATATGATATATGCATATGAGAAACATGCATTAACGAATAATATTTTATTAATAATGTATTAAGAGAAAAATAATTATTATTATATTATTATTAATTACTCCAAGGTAATAAATATTAATAAAAATTTAATAATAAATAATATAACAACAATTTTAAAATAAATTCAAAATTAATATTTTTTAATAAATAATAAAATATTTTGAAAATATTCCACAGTATTTCAACACATTCTGTTGAATTACCTTATAAAATTGTCAAAAAATCTAATTTTATTAAAAATTTATAAAAGTTTCTGAAAAATTTTGAGGTAATAAAAACTTTAAAAAAAAAATTATTTTATATTCTTTTTTATATTACTCACACAAATACATAAAATTTTATTCGAAATGTAAATTAAAAAATTAATTATTTATTAATTTATGTTACATTCAAAATATTTTTGAATTTATCTATATAAATTTTATTTACATTCAATTAAAATGTCTAACGCTTGGGGATTAAAACATACACATATCTAACATTATATCACACCGAAATAGAATACACTAAGTACTATACATGAATAAAAAGTGGAACCGATTACGGACTAATCTGAAATTTGTTCGCAACATTACGATTTATTGTCTATTTTTTCATGATGAATTAAGTTTAAAATAAAGTTTTTTATAAAGACTGTTGAATACGCAATTAGTCTTATTTAGTCCGAAGTTAGTAGTCAGATTATATGCAAATAGTAAATTTCTAAGTAATCCGATTGTTTTAACAAGTGAATCTGCAGGTAATCCTAAACAGTCTGCTTGTGATCAGATTTTCGTCACTAAAAATCAATTTGAATATATCGAAACTCAATAAATTTGTGTATAACAAATTAATCGAAAATTAATACAATCTAGTCTGAAGTTAGTCTGTGGCAATACGCAACTTGCAAATAGTCAGATTAAGTAATAAATTTAATTTGGTTATGGTGAAGGTGTTTGTCATAAGAAATTTTAGACTGTATGTGGATTGTATATATTTAAAAATTCTTATAATAATAAGATTTATTTTCCGACTGGGGGTGTTTTGATCTGATATTATTCTGCTTGTCGCTGACTTTTACCTGATTCTTTGAATACACATTTTAGATTGTTTAGTATTTATTTCAGATTATGTCTTTTAATTGAATTAAATCAAGATTATTTCAAACAATTTTCTGATACTTAGCATATAGATTTATGTTTTTTTCGGATAATGTATTTCAAATTGATTAAATCTAAATCGTTGCAGACAATTTCAGAATTCGTTGAAAAAAAAACACAATTTTCGTACTTGTTTCGGAATAGGATTTTGCAACACTTAATTTCAAATTGTTGCGGACAAATATGGGATTTCTTGCTTACAGAGTTCTGTAAGGTCTTTGTATTGTGTGTATGTCTGTGTGTATGAGTAATTAGGAAGAGTAGGGAGAGAGAGAGAGAGAGAGAGAGAGAGAGAGAGAGAGAGAGAGAGAGAGAGAGAGAGAGAGAGAGAGAGAGAGAGAGAGAGAGAGAGAGAGAGAGAGAGAGAGAGAGAGAGAGAGAGAGAGAGAGTGTGATAATAAGAATTAGAGGGAAAGCGGTAAGACAGTTTTTCACGAACCTTAAGACGAATCAGCCCGAATATGGCAAATTGTATTTTAACCTTTTTATAATTTATATTTTAATAAATCGAGATGTGTTCAATTATATTCATGTGACTGTGTTTTATTTGATACTTATAATTCTCAGAAGTGGGATAAAGATCCAAAGTGATGCCGCTATTTTCATACCTCTGACGCTATGACGACTCGGTTTTGCGCGGGAAGTTTCATGTTGCCTGACAAAAAGCTTAATAATTGAAAAATCTGCAACTGGCCTTTTGTGCGGATGTGCTTTTCTTAGTGGATGCTGATTGCAGCTCAGTGTAGTGATTGGTGAAGCTGGTTCGGAAGAAAGTGAAAACCTTGTGATTAGAAAGGAAATAATCGCGTTAGGTGTAGAAGCCGAATAGCGTCTACGAAGATGGATGACTCTGAAGATACAAGCACGACTCGGCAAAATTGGCATTTACGAACAGTTGTGGAATTGAAGGAATTGTTGAAAAAACATAATTTGAATACTACCGGCAATAAAAGTGAACTAGTTGCACGAATTATTGAAGCAGATCCGTTGGGAGAATGGCGCATCGAAAGAGAAGTAGACGGGAATACATCAAAAAGTATGGTTGATTCAGATGAATTGGACATCGCGAGAAAGGAGGCTGATTGATGAGTTGATGCAGGAGTTGACCAAAGCGAGAAAGCAGATCGCAGAGTTGAGGGAAGCCGCAAGACTGAAAGAAATGGAGGACGAAAAACAAAAATCGTTAGATGAAATAAATGCTCAACGAGAAGCTTTAGCTCGTGAGTTAACACATATAAACGAGAAAGGAAATCGCCATCATGCAAGCTGGTGCTGTGGCTTCTTGTGAAAATAGTGGAAACCTTAACGGGTCAGGAGTAGGAATAATTCGATTGGATGATGTCCTTAATGGCAGTCGGAGTGGGAATGATAATGAACGCCGACAATCAGAGTTGTCATCGAGTGGGGGTACAACGATGATTTACCGGTCGGCTCAATAGGGGACACGCCAAGAATGAGTATCTCCGCAATGGGGGAACTTCTCCGATCGTTTGATGGATCTGACAGAGATTTCGAAGGATGGGAGCAGCAAGTTCAGATGGTAAAAACTGCTTATAATTTAGACGACAACACAACTAGAGTGTGCTAATATGCTCTAAACTGAAAGGTTTAGAGCATTGACCTGGTTTCATTCCAAACCTGACCATGTCCAAATGAAACTGGATGATTTGCTGGAGGAGATTCGTAAGATGTTCCATTTTCGACCCAGCAAGATGCAGCTACGTAAACAGTTTGAGGAGAGACACTGGAAAAAAGTCACTGAGTTATTCAGTGACTATGTGCATGACAAGGTTATTCTTGCTAATCGTGTTCCCATCGACGAGGAAGATCGAATGGACTATTTGGTGGAAGGGATACCTGATCAACACTTAAGAGATCAGGCTAGAATACATCAGTTCAAGACGATTGAGGCGTTGTTAACAGCATTGGAAAAAAAATTTCCCTCGCAGGGCGAGCTGTTAATCCTACCACAAGTACGAGCAACGCGAAATTGATAAAGACTTCTGGAAGGAGGGAGAAAGAGGAGCCAACATCGAAGGAGAAGGATCGTGACGCCGTTTCCGTTCCCCCTCGATGTTATAATTGTGGGGAGAGGGGACACATCTCCTCTGCTTGTAAGCAGCCAGCGCGAGCCAAAGGTGCGTGCTATGCGTGCGGATGATCGTCGGCGCATCAAATTATGAACTGCCCAAAGAAGAGGGGAGCTCAGAAGGAAATTTCTAATATCGAGGAACTAACGAGTGACAACAACTTCTATCCTCACACGTGGAACTTCAGTTTGACAACGATGGTGAGCAATTATTTTATGTCAAGTACAGGGCGTTGTTAGACAGCGGAAGTCCGGTAAGTCTGATAAAAGAAGCTCTTGTAAATACAGATTTAATAAAAAGAGATAATGTAAATTCGATGAATTATATTGGAATTAATAATTCTAAATTGAATGTATTAGGGAGAGTGTCAGTATTTTTAAACATGAGAGGTGTGTCACGCGAAGTAAATTTATTAGTCGTAAGCAATGATACAATAAAGTCTTCGATTTTATTAGGGCGCGATACATTGAGAAAATTCAAACTCACTTTTGCAGAAGGCGATAATATTCTCGACGAAGCGGTCAATGAAATATTAAATATTGATGTTGTGAGGGAAATAGGGGACGAGATAGAATTAAATATTGATATTGGTGATCATGTTGAAATTATATCGCGAGAAAAAATGATAGAATTATTTCGAAACGAATATGCGAATGCTGAAAGGCGGACGGAATCGCCGAAAACAAAAGCCGAACTAAAAATTCTGTTGAAGGAACATAAACCATTTCAATTTTCACCTCGTCGTCGTTTATCTTTCGCCGAGAAACAAAAATTAAAGAAACTGTTAGAGAAATTAGAAAAGAGCGGTCAAATTAGAGCAAGTAATTCAGAGAGTATGCGTCGCCGATTGTATTGGTGAGAAAGAGGAATGGCGAAATACGCATGTGTATTGATTACAGAACTCTTAACCTATACATTCTTAGAGATAATTAATTATCCCTTACCGTTAATAGAAGATCAGATTGACGTTTTAGAAGGAAAGAAAATTTTTAGCTTACTGGATCTTAAAGACGGATTTTATCATGTAAAAATTGCTGAAGAATCAATCAAATACACTGCCTTCGTCACTCCTCTTGGCTCATATGAGTTCACGTGTATGCCCTTCGGCTTGAAGACGGCCCCAAGTACGTTCCAGCGCTTTGTTAATAATGTGTTAAAAGATTTAATTGACTCGGGGGATGTTGTCGTTTATATGGACGACATTTTAGTTGCCAACACCACCACCACCACCACCACCACCACCACCACCACCACCACCACCACCACCACCTTAGAACACCATTATAATGTTTTGAAAAAATTGTTTAAACTATTGGTCGAAAATCATTTGGAAGAAATACGTCTAGACAAATGTAAATTTTTGTATGATAAGATTGAATTTTTGGGTTATGAAATTAGTCAGTTCGGAATTGCACCCACCACTCGAGGAATCGAAGCGCTGTGACAAACTTTCCAGTTCCTATTAACGTAAAAGGGGTTCAAAGTTTTTTAGGATTGGCTTCATTTTTTAGAAAGTATGTGGAAAAATTTTCAGTTATTGCTAAGCCACTTTATGATCTGTTACGTAAGGGGGCGGAATTTAAGTTTGGTGGGGGAGAGTTAGAAGCGTTTGATGAACTTAAAGAAAAACTAGTAAGTGCACCAATTTTGTCGATTTATAACCCGAATCACGAAACAGAACTGCATTGTGACGCCAGTTCCTTAGGATATGGTGCCGTTTTGATGCAGCGAAAATCAGATCATAAATTCCACCCTGTGTTCTATTTTTCAAAAAGAACAACGAAAGTGGAAAGCAAATATTATCACACCTTCGAGTTGGAAATGCTGGCGATAATATATGCAACTCGTAGATTTCGCGTGTATTTAAGGGGAATAAAATTCAAAATTGTAACTGATTGCAATTCATTAACCCTAGCCGTAAAGAAACGAGACATAAATCCGCGTATCGAGAGATGGGTAATGGAATTGCAACAATTTGATTATCAAACAGAGCATCGTGGTGGAAAACGAATGACGCACGCAGACGATCTTAGCAGGGTTCAATTCGTGGGAGTTATAGAGGACAATTTTTTCGAGAAGACTTTAGCGGTAGCTCAGGCGAAGGATAGCAAAATTGTAGAGTTACGAAAGATTTTAGAATCGCGTGAGGACAAGTATTTTGAACTGCGGAATGGAGTAATGTATCGAAAAAAGTGGTGAATTATTGTTATTTTACGTACCAAGTGATATGTAAAAAAACGTATTGTTCAAATATCATAACGAGTTAGGACATATCGGAGCGGGAAAGGTCTACGAAACTCTTGTAAAAAATGACTGGTTTCCTGAGATGCGAAAAAAAATTGAGGATCACGTAAAAAGTTGTTGTAAGTGCATCGCTTATGCCCCGGTGCAAGGGAAGGTCGAGGGCTTTATTCAAATGATTCCGAAAGGAAATGTACCTTTTCAAACGATTCATATAGATCATATCGATATTTTCGATGCACGCGTAAAAGAGAAAAAACACATATTAATGGTGACCGATGCATTTACAAAATTTGTTCGGATGTACCCGACCAGAACTACAAAAACGGCAGAAGCGATTGCACATTTAAAAGCTTACTTCGTTTCGTATAGTAAACCCCCAGACGTTGATTTCCGATCGCGGAACATGCTTTACGTCGAGTGAATTTTTAGACTTTGTAACGGAGTACGGAATAAATCATGTAAAAGTTGCAACTGCATCGCCACAAGCAAACGGGCAAATCGAGCGCGTTAATCGAACGATTGAACCAATGCTGGCTAAACTTGCTGATCATAATGAGTGTGTTATGAAATGGCCTCGTATAATATGTGACATTGAATATGCAGTTAATAACTCTGTGCATAAGTCAACCGGCGAGACTCCGAGTAAAATGCTATTTGGTGTGGATCAGATCGGTAAAGTTAATGACGAAATAAAAATGTTTTTAGAAAGTCAAGTTAACGTAAATGAATGAAAGAGACTTAGATAAAATTCGATCGTCGGGCGGAAAAGAAAATTGAGAAGAATCAAAGTTACAATGAGAACTATGTAAACAAACGTCGAAAAGAAGCGTATGCGTATAAAGTAGGCGACTATGTGATGGTACGTAACTTTGACTCAACTCCGGGAATTTCGCCCAAATTGCGGCCAGTATTCAAAGGTCCATACGAAATAGTAAGGATCCTCAGACACAATCGTTACGTGATTGCTGACATTGAAGGTCACCAAGTAACTCAAAAACGGTACGAGGGTGTCTGGGAGCCAAAAAATATGAGACTCTGGAAGCCAAGTTGAATGAAAGATTAAAGTCAAGCTATAGGAAATTTTGTAAGATGGAATTTGTTCGAGGACGAACATTAGGTCAGGAAAGGCAGAATCTGTAAGGTCTTTGTATTGTGTGTATGTCTGTGTGTATGAGTAATTAGGAAGAGTAGGGAGAGAGAGAGAGAGAGAGAGAGAGAGAGAGAGAGAGAGAGAGAGAGGAAAGCGGTAAGACAGTTTTTCACGAACCTTAAGACGAATCAGCCCGAGTATGGCAAATTGTATTTTAACCTTTTTATAATTTATATTTTAATAAATCGAGATGTGTTCAATTATATTCATGTGACTGTGTTTTATTTGATACTAATAGTTGGGATTCCTCTCAACATTTTGCTGTTTAATTTTTTTTAATTATTTAAAATTCGTATTATTGCCAATTTATTTTGTAATTTTTACATCTTGATTTCGAATAATTCATTAATTATTTTATAAAAATTCTTCACAGGTCATAAATTCTGATTGTTGCGGACTAATTAGGGACTACATTCGTAAACATTTAGGATTACATCGGAGTGTTTTCGGATTCAGGTTTTATTTGGTATTAATATAAGACTAAAGCGGATCATTTTAAGACCTTTTTCGTACAATTTTCGGACTAATCCGTAATATTCTGTACGTGTGTAATATGAAATTAGTCAGAAATTTTTATCAGGCAGCGAAAATGAGGTTAGAAACTGTAAATATTTGACAAATACTTTGTTGCTGCTGTAAGACACAGTAAATGTAGTTAACTGAACAAAAACATAATCACTCCTCTTCTGAACGAAATAGCAACTACTCGAACATTACAAAAATACACGGATAAATAAAAAAAATTTTTGAACTCAACTATCATTTGCAATATTCTCGAAACAACATATTAAAAAATAATAAATTTAAATTTACTTACGGAGAAAAAAATAACGTGATTTTTATGATTAGGTTATGAAAAAACTAGTAGTAAAATATTTTTAATACAAAATAACCATTTTTTAAATTGAAATTATTATAATTATTACCTTCTTTCTTATTAACCTTTTCAATTTTCTGTTACATTTAAAATTGTTGTTTTTCAAAATTTTGTTTACTTTTTTCAAATTTTGTATTTTCTTCCGTAAAATGTATATGTCACTAAAGTAAAATAAAATTTAATATTAATTAATACAAATTTAAAATTTAACATTTATATTGTTGGTTGATTTTAAAAATTTAAAATTTAAAATTTAAAAATGTAAATTCTAAGGTTTTCGAGAAAAGTAAATTATAAAGGATATAGGACATAATGCATTTAAAAAATATTTTAATGAAATTTGTTTAAACTTTTTAGTTTTTTAACTGATAATAATAATAATAATAATAATAATAATAATAATAATAATAATAATAATAATGTAATGAAGAAAAAATGTATCAAAAGAAAAATTACAAAAAAAGTAAATATTATTATAAAATAAGTGATGATATAGTCAAACATTACTAGTATTCGGAAACTTTCATATATTTTGGGCAAATAAATATTAATAAATTGTAATAATTACTTTAAAAAGTATTCTTTATTAATTTTTTCAACTTTATATTTTAATAAAATAGTGTCATTTTCGAAAATAATAATTAAAGAAGAAATATTTTATTTAATGTTTTAAAAATAATTGTTTCCGACTATAGATAAAACCATTTTCTAGTAGCGCGATAAGTGGCACAATATTTTGTTGATAATTAATAATAAATATTAAAACGTATAAGGTTTAAATATTATATTAATAACTTCTAATATACTTTGTGACGATGTGAATTGTCGTTCTTTATTTTGTCGAAATTCTGAATCGTCATGTCATCTGTCGGAATTATCCCTGAACCGTGATCGTTAATTGGTATGGTAATTTAGAAAGTCAAAACTGCCGAGTGACACCCACTATCACAGTGGTGAATATGTGTGTCGCCCGGCTAGTTAGTAGGAGAGAAAGTACTAGAGGGCAGAGCCGCTGTCTATTAGAAAGAGATAGAGAGAGAGAGATGAGAGCCAGCGGAACGAGAGAGAAGAAGAGACGTTGAAGTCGAGCACGTGTGGGAAAAGCCAAGAGCAGGTGTCTGTAGTTTTTCCGCTGACATTTTTGATAGTTAGTGAGAAGTTGACCTACGAGATATATAGGAGAGTTGATCTTCGAAGTGTTGTAAGAGAAGTGTAGAGAGAAAGTGGATAATAGTATTGTCAAGTTTGTGTGTTTTCGAAGAACTGGAGTCATTGTGTAAAAAAGAGAATTAATAAAGAGTGTGAATTGAAGTGTAGTTGTTTTCCTTGGATTATTCCTGGAGTTATCCCTGAAGGAAACTGCCGCCGAGAAGCCAGATAAAAGAGAGATCGAGAAGCATCGTGGGGTGAGTCAGTCAGTATCGTGCCAGTGTAGTACCAGTCGTGCCTCGTCGTTGGCATTTCTGCTTGCCAACTTGTTCAGGAAGAATTTCCTCTGACGATTGAGAGCGTCTCAGAGGTGTTGTTGTTGTTGTTTGTCGGGTTGTTGTTAAAGAGTCGAGTATAGTTTATTAATTAAGCTTCAAAATTAATTGGCACCTGACGGCGAGATTTTATTTATTTAAATTCTCATTATTATTTTTTGTTGAAAGCGTCGGATTTTGCCTGACGTAAAGCAGAACTTTTGCACTAAATTAAAATTAGTTAAAATTATACGTCACAAAATTTGTGACGTATAATACGTCCCAAATTTTGTGACGTATAATTTTATTATAATTCCATTTTTCATCAGATGGTAATTAAAAATTTTTCTTTTTTAATTTATAAATTCAAAATATCTGACACATGTTGGACTATAAAATGAAGGGGAAAAAGTTTGTGATTAATAAATCATTCATAATATTTTATAATAATGTTTATATTGTATTAAATAAGAAAATATTTTTAAAAAATTTATATGAATTTTGAGAATCACGAATAATTACTTTAATTAATAATGTTCATATAAAAGCAGTAGATATTTTTATATTTTAAAAACAAATTATAAATTAAGATTGTATCCTTAAGTCACAGACTAATATTGTTTTAACGTTAGGTTACATACTATTTTGAACTTAAAAAAATATACGAAAAATAGTAAGGATTGATAAGATGCTTAGAAAGTTTTGATAATTGATAAAGGCTTGTTTATGAATAAATAATTTATCATACCTAAATGCTAAATTATATATATGAAGGATTGATAATACCAAACTGATAGATTATTAATGAAGGATTGATATTAGATAAAAACTTAATAAAAAATGAAGGTTATATTATAGTTGAAAGCTTTATTTATTATATATGGATAAAAAAATTTATCGTAAGTAAAATGTTAATTGTTGATAAAAACTGGATAATAGCTAAAAGCTAGTTTATTAATAAATACTAGATTATAGATGAAAAATTGATAATAAAAGAAAGATTAATAGTGGCTGAAAATTTTATTATTAATGAAAGCTTTATCTGAATTGAAAGTTTTAATATCATTCAAGAATTGGTTATGGCTCAAGAATTTATTTTGGTTCAATAATTTAAGTAGTGATCAATAATTGTGTCATAAAGAAGCCTTAATGAATAATAAAGACTTGAGACAAAATAAAAATTGTTATATTACAAAGTCAAGAGTAATGATAAAGATTTGTGTAATAATCAACATGTAACATCTATTATCAAAAATATATAAATTTAAAAATTTATAGAAAAAAATAAATCAATAAATAAAAAATAAATTAACAAACTCTTGATAACGAAAACGTTGGTCATTCATATCTTCTTCCAATTGAAAACACTCATCTTCTGTTCTATCAATCTCATTCACCATCCTTTGAACATCATCGAAATCAATGTGTAGTTTAATTAACTGTTGGCAGAATGTCCTCTCGCGACAAATTGGACAGAATCTTGTACTTTTTAAGTAAAAATAAGAAAAATTTAATAAAAAATTATAAAGGCAGTATTAATTAAAACCCAAATGCGAAATGCCAAGACTGCAAAAACAAACGGCCCATCATTGGTGCGCAGTAATGTCTGCCGAGAATTGGCAGTAGTTATAGTGGGCCATTATTGTTGTTCAAAACGTCGTCACATTACTGGGCCAATGATGGCGCCGATGGTCAGAATTTCAAATTTTTTAAGACTGGGCCAGCTCTCTGCCCAATAATGGCACACATTCATGGCAAAGTTGATCAATCTTTGATGGCAAAAAATATAATTGCCAGAATTGAGGGATGTAGCTTGGCCCATTAATGAGACACTTTAATGGCAAAAAAATTTTGTATCTTTGATGGCAAATTATAATTGCCAGTATTGGGGCGTAGCTTGGCCCAATAACGGCGCACAATATTGGCAAAGTTGATCAATCTTTCTTTAATGGCAAAATTCAATTGAAAGTGATGTGACAAAGATCGGCCCATTAATGGCACATTATAATGGCACTTTAATGGTAAAAAAATTTTGTATCTTTGATGGTAAATTATAATTGCTAGTATTGGGGAGTAGCTTGGCTCAATAAAGGCACATTGACGGCAAAGTTGATCAATCTTTAATGGTAAAATTCAATTGCAAGTGATGTGACGAAAATCGGCCCATTAAAGGCATTTTAATTTGGTAAAATTTTTTATAAGAATTTAATTTTAAGAAACATTCAGTTATTCACAATAATTTACTTATTTTGTATTTAAATAATTCAATAAGCTTGAAAAGGATTCAAATTAAAATATTCGAAACTTTGAATTTTCTATATATTTTTAACTGTCAATTTTAAAAAATTAATTTTTTTGAAAAAGTTTAATTAAGTATTAATTTAAAAAAAAAAAAAAAAGTTGTTAATGTTTTCAAATAATTTTACAATTAAAGAAATTCGTAAATAAATGTAACAGAAACCTTTTTTTAAGTAAAATTTTTCCTTTATTATCTAAAAATTAAAAAATTTTCAATTTATTCAATAAATTATTTATTTTTGCATTCAAATAATTAAATTCTAGTAGAATTTTCTAGTAAAAATTGATTTCAAAATGGATTAAAGGTCAAATTTTTAAATAATAATTAAATATTAAAAACATAGCATGAATTTTGATATTAAAATTTTTTTAAATTCAATTGGCAATGATGTGACAAAGATTGGCACATTAAAGGCACATTAATGAGACACTTTAATGGCAAAAATTTTGTATCTTTGACGGCAAAATATAATTGCCAGAATTGAGGTGTTGCTTGGCCCAATAATGGCAGACATTCACAGCAAAGTTGATCAATCTTTCTTTAATGGTAAAAGACAATTGCCAGTAATGTGACGAAGATTGGCTCATTAATGGCTCATTATTGTCATTTTAATGGTAAACAGTTTGTATCTTTCATAGCAAATTATAATTGCCTGTATTGGGACGTAGCTTAGCTCAATAAAATAACGGCGCACAATATTGATAAAGTTAATCAATCTTTAATGGCAAAATTCAATTGCCAGTGATGTCACGAAGATCGGCACATTAATGAGACACTTTAATGGCAAAAATTTTGTATCTTTGATGGCAAATTATAATTACCAGAATTGGGACGTAGCTTGGCCCAGGAATGGCATATTAATGTCTATCATTTTGTATATATGATGGCAAATTATAATTGCCAATATTGGGACGTAGCTCGGCCTATATAATGGCACAGTATCGGCCAGTGTAGTGTAGTGTAGCTTATAAGAACCCGTTTTGCTTTCTCGACTTCAAGTCAGAGTAGCAGAGTGGTCAGAGTGTTAGGCTGTGGTGCGTCAGGTTCAGATATATATCCCCGCGAGAGGTAAGAATTTTTGAAATATTTGTAAGTTTGCATTTAACTTAGGGAAATAAGCCGTATAATAAATGTTATAAATTAATTAGTTAATTGAATAAAAAAAAATTTATTTTTATTTTTTTCTAATTTTGTCAACACTGGGGGAGTAATGGCAGCCAATATTGGGCCATTAATGTCTGCTGAGATCTGGCTACGAATAATGGGCCATTAATGTCTAACGAGATCTGGTGCCAATATTGGGCCATTAATGTCTGCCGAAATCTGGCTGCCGACGTCCAACCGCTGTTAACACCACAAGAGTAGGCGCAAAGTCGGAGCAATATTGTCTGCCAAGTTAAGATGCCAGCTTTGCCAATACTGGGCCAGTGTTAGGCCGTGTTGGTTTTCGCGCACTTGGGATATTGCAGCCCCTGAAAAAACCATTAGAGTATTGAAGAAGTATTTTTGAGTATGGGGATTACATCTAAAATTAATATCGGATAATGGCCCGATGTTCATGTCAGAATAGTTTTTGGAATTTATTAAAATGAATGGTATAATAGATATAAAAACTGCTCGTTATAACCCGTCATCTAACGGGTCCGCGGAAATTCTAATCAAAACGTTGAAAGAAAAAGTTTTTATCTTATTAATGAGCAAAAATGGAAATAATAAATAAACAGGACGCATTGGTCAAATTTTTATTCCATTACTTACCACCGCTCATAACTACATTGGACGACAGGGGTTTCTCCAGCATAGAGTTGTAATTGTGAAGAAATTTAAGAACGCGTTGTGATATAATAAAAACCGAGATTAAGGAAAGGGAAATTAAAGAACAAGGGAAAATTAAATAATTATTAATGGGGAAACAGAAATGTTGAATTTAATAAAAAGGATATGCTTATGATGAAAGACTATTTAAAGGAAAAAAGAATTTAGTGGTGTAAAGAACATTATAATAAAAAAAAAAGAATATCATAATTATTGAACATATTTAAGAAAATATCAAAATATTAAAAATATTAATGAAACAGAAATATTAAAGAGTCGAGCAAAGCGAAGGTAAAGATAGCTATATGTATATGTAAAACTCCAATTCAGTAGAGTATACTTAAAAATATTCGAACTATTTACATAACTCGTCTATGCTTAAAAAATTGAAAAATGAAAAAACATAGATTAAACTTTTATATTTAGAAACTGTTTTTAAAAATATAATAAATTTTAATAAATACCGTAACAAAGAATTAATTATACAATTGTAATGGAACACATGTCCACAAGGGGTGGTGAATGTTTCAGATGTTGTTAAGAATTCCAAACAGACTGGACAACTTAATGTAGACATTATCTATTAAAATAATTTTAAAACATTATATATTAAATTATAAATTTATTGATATGTAAACAAAAATAATGTATATACCACTTAATTATTATTTAATATTAAAATGGAACAATTAAAAAAAAATTCAATAAAGCATTGTAATATTATTGGTTTAGATATTCAAAAAAATTTTATCGGCCTATATTACATACATTCAATAAACTATTAATATTGTAATAATAACAAAAAATATATTATTTTTATTCAAGTTTATCCTTTAAATAAATAATATTACACGCTTCACAAAAAAAATGTGATATAAAAAGGTTTTATCTACATGACATATAACTTTTCAATAATTGAAAATATTTTGTTTCCGATTTATAATGTTAACTAAAAAGCTTAAATAGTTTCGAGTACTCTAGTTAATTCGAGAACTCGAATATTTGGAGAACTCGAAGCAAGATAGAATAAAAATTTCAAAATTGAAGAAAACTCAAACAGTATTAGTTTTCCCTTTCAACAATGATCAACCGGAACTATGTATAGCGACTCTGTTACAAATCTATATGTAGAAAACAAGGGACATTATATCGAAAGAAGAGAACTCACTGATTTTGACCTATAAAAAACCTTACCATCCAGCGGGAACCCAAACTAACAATCGCTGGGTAAAGGACATTATGGAGAAAAGTGTCTCTGCAAGGCATTGCATTTTGATTCGGATGAAACCAAAACACAGGTCGCGATTGGTCTCTGGTACGGTAAAATCAACACAGCAATCATGAGTAGGAGTTACTCGTACACCGACGAATTACTGAAGAGTATTATGGAGTTGGAGTCCCTAGAAGCAGCTAGAAAACAACGAATTGGAAATAGAATAGAAATGCCGCTGATTCATGGAATTTAACCGAAAATGAAAAATCCTGGACATAAATATCTAACATCTACATCATCAGGAGGACCAGCCGCACCATAAATCGTCATTTAAAAAAAAAAAAAAAACAGCGAAATCGAAAGATAATTATAGTGGGTACAGTGACACGCGTCGCGAGTGTTATCGTTGTCGAGAAAAAGGGCCATCTCGCCAATGATTGTAAATCGAAAACTGGTATAAAATGTTTTTAACTGTGGCGAAATTGGTCATATTTCGACTTATTGTTCAAAACCGAAAGCTTCGTTTCCAAAAGCTGACGTAAATTTAATTGTTCCACGTAAAAAAAAAGACTTCGTTTTAGAAGTACGAGAAAAATGTCAAAATCGGTAATTTCGAGTTAATTGCTTTTGTGTATACCAGAAATAGTGATTGTTTGATAAAAGAATCGGTAGTGTTACACCACAAACGGGTTTAAATTCACGGATATGCCAAATAAAATCGAGGGATTCGGAGGCGGGAAAACGGAGTCAGCGGGAATTATTCGCGAAAATTAGACAGTCGACAATTGTGAAGTGAAACAAATTCGTTTCCGTGCAGTTAGGGACAGTGTGTGTGTGTGTGTGTGTGTGTGTGTGTGTGTGTGTGTGTGTGTGTGTGTGTGTGTGTGTGTGTGTGTGTGTGTGTGTGTGTGATCAGCGTTACGACGTTATAATTGGAAGGAATTATACTGACTTACCACAATTAGCATTTTGCCGATATGACGATAAGTTTGAATTTTTGAACCGCGAAGAATTTCCTTTTAAAATCTTTTCCGAAATATAGTCACGCGAAGAGAGGTTAGAAAGACCGATAGTAGCCGAAACAATTAACTTACCGCCTACAACAATTAATTTTATAAAAGTAAAAATTGACGGTAAATAAACACATTTGCATTATAATAATTTTAGCCGAACTGACATGTTGCTCGAGAAGGGAACCGTGATTGATCCTCCGATAATTATTAGCGATACTGTGCCGGAAATTAAGTCAAACACGAGAGAAATACATAAGGACGAGATAGTTGACGCAGAAGTCTTATAAATAAAAGTGAACTTTCGGAATTACTCGAGTTAATAAATAAATAAATAAATATCGTATATGCGTAGCATTAGACTTGACTGAATTAGGGTGTACCCACCTGATAAAGATGGATATTATTGAGAAACCAGGTGCGGAAACGGGATATACGCGAAAACCTATACCACGAATGCGACAAAAAGGGACATAATATAAAGGGAAAAGTTCTAGAATGGAAAAAGAATAAATTAGCAACCGAAACTTCTGCAGCGTACGCGAGTCCATGTTTATTGGTAGAAAAGGCTGACGGTACCTATAGATTATTAATGCGGTCGATTATCGTAGACTAAATAAAAGAACACGGTAAAAATGAACTTTTCATTACCGAATATAAACGATGGTTTAGATGAGCTTTACGGAGCGTAGATTTTCGCAATATTAGATTAAGCACAGGGATATCTTCAAATCCCTTTAACTGAGAACGCAAAAGAAAAAAAAAACGCGTTCATATTACCCAAGACGAGACTGGGCAATTGAAAAGAACAATTTTCGGGTTAATAAACGCACCCTTCTATTTTGCTAAATTGATGAAAATGATATTTGGACAACATGGAAAAAAATTAGCCATCACATATTTCGATGACCTCCTCTCGTTCACGAGAAATATTGGGACGAGTTATTGTAAAAACTTCGAGAAATTTTAAAGTTACTGAAAAATGCCAGATTAACTTTTAACATCAAAAAATGTAGATTAAGATTGAAAAAAGCGTCAATTATTTGGGATACAATTTCGGTGCTGAGAGAATGTCACCAGGTGGTGAAAGAAAGGTTCGAGCAATTATCGAGTTTCCGACGCCGCGAACGATTCATGAAGCACGCAGCTTTCACGGATTGGCAAGCTTCTTCAGACGTTTTATTCCCTGATTCCCCAAATTATAGGGCCCTATCTCGTTGAATTATTTAAAAAAGATAATAAGTTTGAATGGACTGCCCGTGTAGAAATTGCAATGTGGCACTGGTAGGGGCCGTATAAGTTTTCCCTTTTAATATTAGGGGCCGAATAGGGCAAATTGCTGGGGACCTAACAAGTTTCGTTACGCAAAAGGTAATAGGGCACGACAGTGGAAAATTAATGTGGCCCCAAACAAGGGCCTAACAGGACCCCTATCAAAGCCCTATTAATTACAAATGATGACCGCCTACTTAAAAAACCCTGGTTTTTATTCATTTTTGACTATTTCTTGTAGTTCCAGGAGGCGTAAATAATTAGGAAGATGAATAAATAATTATCATAAATTAATATCATAATTAATTAACTTAGGGGTTTTTAGAGTCGCTGATTACGAATCTAAAGTCATTTTTTAGACATTCAAAATGGCGGATCCAATATGGCGGTCAAAATTCAAATTTGATCAGATTCGCAATGAAACTTGTTACTCGTGGGTTTTTGGGGTCGCTGAATAAGAATCTGATGTCACTTTTAAAAATTCAAAATGGCGGTTACAATATGGTTCCAATATTTTTAATTTGACGCAGTTTTCTTTAAAATTGTGACTTGGTTTTTTTTAAGGGTCGCTGACTACGAATCAGAAGTCACTTTTTACGAATTAAAAATGGCTGTTCCAGAATATGGCGGAAAAAATTCAAATTTGATCAGATTCACATAAAACTTGTTATTTGGGGGTTTTTGAGATCGCTGTTTACAAATTTGAAGTCACTTTTAAGAAATTCGTGCTTTCACTAATCTATAATGTAAATAATTTATTATTTTTACAAGTTTTAAGCGAATTGGATCATATTTAAATATTTTATTATCTATTTTGTGTCCGCCATTTTGAAATGTTTAAAAATGACTTCAGATTTGTAATCAGCGACCGTTATTCCTCTGACTGGGACCGTTGAAAGAGATTTAATTCGCGTGCCACATTAATAAAGAAATTGTTTAAATAAACTAAAATGTTGCAAGGAGATTTTTTTTTTTTTAAGTTTTTAAAAATATAAATTCATAATAATGAATAACTAATTAATAATTATAATATACTATAATATAATAATATAGTAGTTGAATAAACTGAGACTAACAATTTGATTGTATCCCAAGTGCGAAATGCCAAGACTGCAAAAACAAACGGCCCATCATTGGTGCGCAGTAATGTCTGCCGAGAATTGGCAGTAGTTATACTGGGCCATTATTGGTGTCCAAAACGTCGTCACATTACTGGGCCAATGATGGCGCCGATGGTCAGAATTTCAAATTTTTTAAGACTGGGCCAGCTCTCGTTTAAATAATGGCAGACATTCATGGCAAAGTTTATAAATGTTTAATGTCAAAAGACAATTGCCAGTGATGTGTCAACAACCATCGGCCCAGTAATGGCTCATTATTGGCACTTTAATGGCAAAAAATTTGTATCGTTCATGGCAAATTATAATTACCAGTATTGGGGAGTAGCTTGGCTCAATAACGGCACATTGACGGCAAAGTTGATCAATCTTTAATGGCAAAGAGACAATTGACAGTGATATGACGAAGATCGGACCATTAAAGGTAAATTAATGGCATTTTAATTTGGTAAAATTTTTTATAAGTATTTAATTTTAAGAAAAATTCAGTTATTCAATAAATTATTTATTTTGTATTTAAATAATTTAATAAACTTGAAAAGGATTCAAATTAAAATATTTGAAACTTTGAATTTTCTATATATTTTTAACTGTCAATTTTAAAGAATTAATTTTTTTTTGAAAAAGTTTAATTAAGTATTAATTTAAAAAAAAAGAAGTTATTAATGTTTTCAAATAATTTTACAATTATAAAAATTCGTAAATAAATGTAACAGAAACCTTTTTTTTGAGTAAAATTTTTCCTTTATTATATAAAAAAAATTAAGAAATTTTCAATTTCACTTTCAATTAATATTTGCAATTAACAAATAGAATTTATAAACATTTTTTTCCTTTATTTTTTAAAAATCTTTGAATTTTTCTTAAAGCAATTGTAATTAAAAAAATAGAAATGGTGCAAATTATTTCCTTAAGAAAATTTATTGAATAAATTAATTTTTTTTTTAAATTTAATTCTCATAATTCAATTTTAAGAAACATTTAGTTATTCAATAAATTATTTATTTTTGCATTTAAATAATTAAATTCTCGTAGAATTTTCTAGTAAAAATTAATTTCAAAATGGATTAAAGGTCAAATTTTTAGATAATAATTAAATATTAAAAATATACCATGAATTTTGATATAAAAATTTTTTTAAATTCAATTGTGAATGATGTGACGAAGATTGGTCCATTAAAGGCTCATTAATGAGACACTTTAATGGCAAAAATTTTGTATCTTTGACGGCAAAATATAATTGCCAGAATTGGGGTGTTGCTTGGCCCAATAATGGCAGACATTCACAGCAAAGTTGATCAATCTTTCTTTAATGGTAAAAGACAATTGCCAGTGATGTGACGAAGATTGGCTCATTAATGGCTCATTATTGTCACTTTAATGGTAAACAGTTTGTATCTTTCATGGCAAATTATAATTGCCTGTATTGGGACGTAGCTTAACTCAATAAAATAACGGCGCACAATATTGATAAAGTTGATCAATCTTTAATGGCAAAATTCAATTGCCAGTGATGTGACGAAGATCGGTCCATTAATGGCTCATTAGTGGCACTTTAATGGCAAAAATGTTGTATCTTTGATGGCAAAATATAATTGCCAGAAAATTGGGGTGTAGCTTGTCCCATTAATGTCATATTAATGTCTATCATTTTGTATATATGATGGCAAATTATAATTGCCAATATTGGGACGTAGCTCGGCCTATATAATGGCACAGTATCGGCCAGTGTAGTGTAGTGTAGCTTATAAGAACCCGTTTTGCTTCCTCGACTTCAAATCAGAGTAGCAGAATGGTCAGAGTGTTAGGCTGCGATGCGTCAGGTTCAGGTATCTATCCCCGCGAGAGGTAAGAATTTTTTAAATATTTTTAAGTTTGCGTTTAATTTAGGGAAATAACCCGTTTAAATGTTATAAATTAATTAGTTAATTAAATAAAAAATATTTTTTTTTAAATTTTGTCAACACTGGGGGAGTAATGGCAGCCAATATTGGGCCATTAATGTCTGCTGAGATCTGGCTGCCAATAATGTGACATTAATGTCTGTCGAGATCTGGCTGCCAATATTGGGCCATTAATGTCTGCCGACTTCCAACCGCTGTTAACACCACAAGAGTCGGCGCAAAGTCGGGCCAATATTGTCTGCCAAATCTCGATGCCAGCTTTGCCAATACTGAGCCAGTCTTGGGCCGCGTTGGTTTTCGCACTTGAGATAATACTAGACGCAAAATAATAAAAAATAATTAATTAAACTTTTAATATTAGGGACCGTGTTTTTGTGTTCAGTTTGGTAACCCTTATAAGGGAATTACTTCGCGTGCCATATTATATTCGAAAATGTGGAATTCGGTCTCATCAATCGGGCCGTCGTATTAGGCCCTGATAGGGAAAACGATATAATTTTTTATTGGGGAAAACTGTTACGGGCCACAGAAGAGCCCTATTATTATCAGGGACTATAATGGCAATTTCTACACGGGTGATTTGAGAGATGAGGCTTTTCGCGAAATCAAGCGACTAATTAGTTCCTATCCTACATTTGGTTTCTATAATTCGAAAGCAACTAGAACGGAGCTTCATACGAACGCTAGCGCTGACGGGTTGGGAGCGATGATGCTTCAAACCGACGAGAATTACAATCTTCGATTTATATATGCGATAAGTAAAAGAAGAACTTCCGAAACTGAACGAAACTATCATTCCACGAAATTGGAATTATTGGTTATAATTTGGGCTATCGAGAGGCTGCGTCCTTTTCTGCTAGGGATTCACTTCAATGTGATCACAGATTGTTGTCAAGCCTTGGTCCATATAGATAAGATGCGTACGAAAAATCAAAAAAATTGTGAGGTGATTAAATTTAATTAGCGATTATGATTACGAGATTCACCACCGACACGGTGAATGTATGAAGCACGTCGACGCTTTATCACGTTCACCGGTGAAAGAGTCTGACGAAACATTAAAAAATGCAACCGTGTTCTCGGTTTTCACTCACAATGGTGAGTGAAAACGAAATTTTAATTTATCAGCGAAGTGACGAAATGGTATAGTGGAAAATTCAAATTTTGGAAAAAGAGTAGAAAATGCGTTCTCGTAGAGAAAAGGGGGGAAATTAAAGACTATGTACTAAGAGACGAAATTTTGTTAAATTCAGTGGGTGATAGAGAATTATACGTCGTTCCCAGGGCAATGAGAAAGGCCCTTGTAATAAAAAATCACGATCTCTCAAAAACCATTTCGGAGTCAATCGTACAGTTGCTAGCATTAGCAGTCACTATTATTTTTCTTGAATGCGTAGTTATGTGCGAAGACATATTGCGGCGTGTGTGGAATGTTTATTCGCGAAGCACAAAGCAGGTTGACAAGCAGGCGAATTAAATTTTATTCCTGTAGGCAACAGGCGGCCGTTCAAAATTGTCCAATTATACCACCTTGGTCCTTTTTTTAACGACGTCACGGGGAAATAAATATATTTTGGCAATAATTTGTCGACTCACAAAATTTTGTCAACTGTTCGCTGTGAGAAATTCTCAAAGCTGCGACGACGGTACAAAATGTCGAGAGTTTTGTAAACCGTTTCAGTGCACCCAATCGTTTCATCGTCGACCGGAGAACGGCATTTACTGCCGATAGTTTTAAAAATTGTTGTCAAAAAGAATGGAATTAAAATAACATTTACTTCAAGTAGACACGCACAAGCGAATGGACAGCTCGAGAGATTAAATCAGACCATTTTGCTGGCTCTGCAAACAAGTCTGACAGATTTCGAGGGTCGTCATTGGGACGATAACATAGATAAAAATGAACGCGACTTGAATACTTCGACAAGTAAAACTACGGGGAAAACCCCATTCGAATCTTTATATGGTTATATCCCTCGTTTTAATGACGGACTTGTCAGGGAGTTTACAGAAGGGGGGGGGGGGGACTGAGACCTATCGAATTCCGGAAGAAATCCGGTACGAAATAAAAGATAAAATTGAGTATAATCAGAATCGGGCAAAAGAGCGTTACGATTGTAATAATCGATTGAAAAACGTAAGGTTTAATATTGGTGACATTGTTGTTACAAAGGCGAGGAAAATAGCGACTGGAGAGTCGACAAAATTACAATCGCGCAATAAAGTCCCCTATGTTATTACGAAGACTCTGCCCTCCGATACGTATGCGATGAAGAGTCTGACATCGAAAGGAAAGTCGAAATCATATGCACGACGGCCCATGTAAGTAAGATGAAAATCTGGCGCGGCATTGATGAAAATAGCAACGACGACGACGACGACGACGACGACGACGACGACGACGACGACGACGACGACAACGAGAGCGAGAGTGAAAAAGATAGCGTAGAAAACTGTAAATAAATGGAAAATTAATGTACAAATGAAAACGAACAAATGTCAAATGTCGAGAACGCTGAGAGTGCTGATTTGAAATCAAATTCAAATTGTGAACGACGACGAAGAAGCGAGCGAATACAATTACGATTGAAAAAATTGGCTGAATTGTAAAAAAAAAAAAATAAATAAATAAATAAAAATAACAAAAAAAGAGCATATAGACTTGGAGGACCAAGTGAATTGTTGAGATTGTTGAGAGATTGTTGAGATTATAATTAAATTATGTTAAAAATTTTTGCATTCAAAAACAAAAATGTTATTGATGAAAATATGATAAGAAAAAATGAGGGTTAATTTTAAGTTTTAGAAAGAAAATTTTTTATTTTTTTATATATAATATTATGCGATAATTTGTCTAAGTCCAAATTAAGAATAAAAAAAAATATTAAAAAAGTTATTTATTTTGAATTTGTTTTTAAAAAAAGTAATTTATAAAAAATACTCAAAAATTAATAAATTATAAAATTGAGAAAATAAACAATTTTTTAAAGTTTAATTATTTTAAATAAAGGGAAACAATAATTAATTATTTTTTTAATTTTTAATTAAGAGATAACATGTATTCCAATTTATGTATAGGGAAATTTTTTTTAGAAATTTTTTTTAAAAAAGGGTTATAAATTTTTTTTGTACTCACGACTTTTTTTGAATATTATTTATAATTAAAAACTTGATGTTTAAATTTCCAGTTTCTTTTCCAAAAATGAATTGTTGTAAAGAGTGTTATAAAATTTGTTGTAAAATAAACTAAAATTTATATAATAATAATAAAAATACTCAAAAATAGAAATGACAATGATGTCAGAAAAATTCCAAAAAAACAATGTAAAAATAAAAAAAAAAAACAAAAGATAACTGAAATGAAGTTGGAAAAAAGTGAATATATTTAAAAAAATGGATTTATTTTTTTAGATTGATTCTTATAATACATATTTTCCTACTAAATTAAAATTACCAAATACTAAAATTGTTATATTTCATTTATTTATAGAATTGTTATTTAAAATTTATTATTTATTCAAATAAATGTTACAATAAAAATTCTCATAATTATTATTTTATAAAAGAGTGAGTAAGAATTTTTAAAACGTTTCAACTAAAATTAAAAAAAATTTATTTTTGGCTACAATGTTGTTTTTTCTACAGTACTTTTTTACATTAAAAAAACACTATATCAAAGGTTTTTTAAAAAAAAAATTTTTTGTTATTGTTATAAACAATTAAAATTTGCAAAAACTTTTTTAAAAAAAATTAATTGAAAAGAAACTTATTAACCGATTTTAATGATCCAAAAAGCATTCTTTTTTTATTTGAGTCAAAATTTTGAATAAAATTTTTCTCGTTAAAAAATATTAAAATTTAATAAATAAACAAATTATTGTGAAGAATATAAATTTTGTATGTGTATATATATGTGATTACTCATCGTTTTACCTTATCACTAAATCGTTTACGTACTAAACGAATCAGTCTGAGACGAAATGTCAAAACATTGTGTTGTGACCACTTGAGAAATTTTACATTATTTATTTATAACAAATTAGCAAAAAAAACCATGTTCGCAATCGAATTTTAAAATAAAAAAAAATTGTACTTATTCTCTGATTAACACTGAGTAATATTACGTTGAGAAAAAAAATGGCACGGCTAGGACAACTAAATTGTTTAAACATTGTTTAACCCGAGTAGAACGGGATTTGCATGTAACGTTACGTGCAGCTGTCCTTTGACGCGGGAATATAGGAGAATATCAAAAAAAATTAATATTTAATTAATTAACTACACAGGCACAAAAAAAAAAAAAAAAAAAAAAAAATGTGTCCGTGACACTACAGTAGTATATTACGATGTATTTTTTGCCGCTGAATTTAAATCAAAGTCCAAATGCTAAAATTGGTTCATTTTTTTGAGTTAAACTCAAAACACGAATTTGAACCAAAAAAATTTTTAAAAATTTTTGTGACATAATAATAGTATATTTCCATGTATTTTTTCCATCTGAATCCCGAATCGAAATCACAATTAACAAATGTACTCAAAATTTTGAGCTAAACACAAAAAAAAGGACTCAAAAAACCAAATTAAAATGATGAAATTAAAAATTTTTTTTTAGTGACAATGCAAAAATATATTCCTATCTATTTTTCACGCTGAATCCGAATTCGAAGTCAAAATAAACAGATTTGCTCTAAATTTTGAAATAAACTCAAAAAAAACAACTAAAAAAAAGACTCAAAAAACCGAATTAAGATGAAAAAAAAATTTTATGACACTACACTACTATATCCCCATTTACTGTTTCCGGTTGAATCAGAATTCGCAGTCAAAATTGACAGCTTTGCTAAAAATTTTGAGATAAGCTCAAAGAATTGATAAAAAAAGCAATTTAAAATACAGAAATGGAAATTGTTTACTGTGACATTACATAACAGTATTTCAATATCGGATCTCGCATTTAAAGTCAGAATTGAGAGATTTATGACTGATTTGCTCAAAATTTTGAGATATACTCAAAAAACTGATAAAAATTCCATTTTAATATGAAAAAAGAAAATTTTTTGCTATGACACTACACTATAGTGTATTCCCATGTATTTTTTCACTGTTATTCCGAAGTCAGAATTTTCAAAGTTGCTCAAAATTTTGGGTTTCATTAAAAGTTCTCAAAAAAACATGAATGTAAAAGGGAATTTTTGTCGAAATATTATGTTATAATAATGAAAAGTTTTGGTATTCATTACGAATATAGAGTTACATCACTCAAACAACTCTGTCTTATATTGTGATATGTTGTACAAAAATTTATTTCGCTTGTATTTGTAACCAGGGTTTGATTTCGAAAAAATTTTGTGTCAATATGCTAATTCTAACTTCCAATTTGTATTCAGCGTATATAAAATTCATTACAATACACTACTGAATACAAAAAGAATGAAATATTTTGCATTGAATTAAATTTTAAGCATTTTAGAATTTAACTTAAAATTTTGAGCCAATTTAATAATTTTAACTTTGAATTTAAAAGCAGATGTAAAAACATAAGAATATACTAATGTAGTATACTAGCAAGAAAAGTAGAGTTTCTTGACTTTAATTTTTGTAACTTAACATATTTTCTTGTGTGTCTCAAAATTTTGAGCCATTTGAATAATTCTGACTTTAAATACGAGATCCAAGTGTAAAAATATATAGAAATATTGTAATGTATTGCCATACCAAAAAATTTCCATTTCTTTATTTTAAATCTCTTTTCTATTAATTATTTGAGCTTATCTTAAAATTTTGATCAAATGTGTCAATTCTGACTGCTAATTCGGATTCAGCGGAAAAAAGTACATGGAAATATGCTATTAAAATGTCACAAAAATTTTTTTTAATTTTTTTGGTTCAAATTCGTGTTTTGATTAATTTTTTGAGTATGACTCAAAAAAAAGAACCAATTTAAGCATTCGGATTCAGCGGCCAAAAATACATGGGAATATATTACTGTAGTGTCTCGGCCACAAAAATTTTTTTGTTGTGTCTGTGTTAATAATTAATTAATAAATGAATGAATAATAAATATTATTAACAAATATAATTATAACTTATTTTTCAAATTCATTCATTTTTACAATTAAATTTTATATTATTTTAATTATTAATTACTTTTTTAATATTTAAACTTAAAAAAATTTTGCTATACAAAAGTTTTCACAAAGTAAAGGATTTAAAATTTTTTATTATTACTTTAATTATTATCTTATCCATTTTAATTTAATCAATTTTCATTGCAAACAATAAAAAAATAGTTAAATTTTAACTTTATAAAAAATATGTTTCAAAAGTTTGTAAATAATGTATCGATTAAAAAAAAAAAAAAAATTATCCTATGAAAGCATTAAATTATTTTGAAATAATAGATAAATTATTTAGTTCTCAGTCGGTAGAATGCCTGAAACGCTCGGGTCGTTAGACAGACGAATACCAGTGCAACACCGTTTGCTAGTTGGTATAAATTTTGATCCGGCGGTCGGATCAAATCCTGTACCGCGCCTGTATAGCCGACATTAGAAAGACTGTACTGAAAGTCGGATCCGACTTTGTATAGCGCCAACAGAAATTCTCATACAAATCGGTACTAAAGAGACTGCCTGGACTGACATTGACTATCCAATTTAACCGGCGCGGACGATAAACAGTTGGACGATCCGGTATTCGCCCGACTTTTCCGCCTGGGAAGCTGTAACAAAATAAGCAGCATAAAAAAAAGGTTTACAATTAAGGTTTTAATAAATTTTTAAAATTGGCCTACATCTACTTAGGCATTTCGGCGAAATGCTTAGGCAATTCAGAAAATGACAAAAAGGACTTTTACTCTCAAAATTTTGAAAATGCGATAAATATACAAATGATTCTAAATAACATATATATATATATATCATAAGAATTAGTTAAATTTGTTAAACATATTCTTCATGTTATTCATTTATATTCAAATATATTCTAACATTTGTCTAATTATTTTCAGTATTTTGAGTATTCTATATTCCATAAGATTATAAAGTATTCCCAAATATTATCAAGTATTTACAAATATTCTAAGTATTCTCAATTATTCCTTGCTGGGAATATATTTTTATTACGCCCTGAATGAGAGTTGTTCACCCCTCGATGACAACTTTTTGTAAAGATTGCTATAGCTATTGTAAGGAGTATAAATATGAAGGTATACGTTATAAAATCCATATTAATGGTTCCTAAAAAAAATTCTCAAAACACATTAAATAGTCTTAATAATTAATCTAAAAATTGATCTCATATCCGAGCTGTAATGTCGACTATTATAATCATTAAAAAATAATTTTTCTTAATGTATGATGTGTCCAACAGAAGAAGAAAAAAAAATTCAAAATATTACCAAGGCTAAAGAAATAAAATTTTTTTACTCTTAAAACTGGTTAATAATCTAGTTGGAAATTATTTTTTTTATTTAAATTGTATACATCTAAAAAATTTGTGTTTTATCAGTAACACTATTTCATGTTAAAATACATATAACGTCTCTATATAAACTAAAATTAATACCTAACAATAAAAAAAAAAATTGTGAAGATAAGGAAATTTAAATTTTTTAAAAAATTATTTTTAATAAATTAAAATGATATAATAAATAATAAATTGTTAAATTATACATTAAAAAATTATATTTTATAAAAAACAAACAATTAAATAAAATAATAATATTTTTATAAAAAATAAACATTAGGGGAGGATGGGGCAAGGATAGTTAGGTAAGACCTTTTCGGATCTAGCGGCCAAACTTGATTATGTATCTGCAAATGAAAAGTATTTTTGGAAAGCCTTGTTATTTGGCTATAATTTTGCTGTACATTATTATACTGTAGACTCAAATCCCTGCGAGATACGAATGAAAAAGTAAACAAAAATTTTTAACTATCCTTGCCCCAGTACCGGGGCAAGGATAGTTAAAAGAATTCGAATGCCAAAAATGTTATAGAAAATCAGTAAATTTTTGTTTTTTTTATTTTACTGGACTTAGACTATTCAATATTGATATCCCAAGTATTAAAAATATTATGTATGGAACATTTTCTGAATTGCAATTATTATATTAAAATTCATCTGAACTAGAATCAGAAGTTTAACCAATTTTTTTCAAAAGACCACCAATTTCTTGGTCATAAGCTTCGTTTTCCGTATACAATTACGCACCATTATGTATATCAACCTAAAAAGAACAATTAAACACTTTTTTAAAATTTTCAATGGTATTAACACGCTTTTACCGTGCCGTATGATCTCTAACTATCCTTGCCCCATGAGCCCATATTTCAGTTTTTTCTAAATTTTAATTAACGACGTGAATTAATTTGAAAATAAATACGATATTCGTGTTCAGCAGGAAATTCCACTCCGGAAAACATTTACGTAAAAAATATTCTGAAATTCTAATGTAGAAAACAATATGATAAACATTACGTTGAAATTTTAGCAAAACAGACTTTTTTCAAAAATAATCTCCCAACTTTGCAAATGGTGACAGATGATTGACTTGCAATTTTTACAATCATCTTTTGGTGTTAAAACGCGAATATACTATGAATTACGCGATTTTTGAGCAAGCCGTCTAAGCATAACAGCAACTAACTATCCTTGCCCCATCCTCCCCTATGTATTTCTAAGAACAAAAATGAGATATATCAGTGTAAAGCAAATGTTCACCACTGACTTAGTAATCAGACGATTCATTTTTTATTCATATTAAAATTGTTAATAATAATTTAACAATTATCTAATTTCGTAAATAATAAAATATTTTAACAAATTAAAATTTTAATCAAAATTTTAAATTTTAATCTCAATAATAATTTTGTTCCTATTAAAATACTATTATAATTCTTAATAATGATTAATAAAAAAAAATTACAACTTAATTTAAAAATTAAGTGCAATATTAAATTTAATAAGTAAAGTAATTTAATATAAATATTAAAAATTTAGTTTAATTTATTTTATTTAAATTTATTATTTAAAACGTATAAATATTTTTTTCATATTTGACTTGATATTTGTATGTCTAAATGATAATGACATATTAATACTGTACTGTAAACATGTGTCTTTAGCATAACGATTAGAGCGTTATAAGTTTATCATTTTTCTATATATTCAAATCGTTAGGTACTGAAAATATGGAAATCTAATGCACATTTACTGTAATTGTTTATTATTTAATTGTAAAATGTTATAAACAATTTTTTTCTACTTCATGTAATATATCCATTTTTATTCTCAGTCTTTAATACAATTTCTTTAAGAAGAGATATATTTTATGAACAATAACTATTTATTAATATTATTAACCATTTTGTTGTTAAATTATTTATAATTATTAATTTACGAATAATTAAAAAACAATACTGAATTTATAATATCTCTCTCGTCGAGACATATTAAAAAAAAATCCTTTTTTAAAAAGTTGGAGGGGGCTCGGGTATGGGTTTTAGTACCTTTTAGTACAAAATAGACAACAGTCTATTTTACTATCTATTTCTGTATTAAAATAAAAGATGGAAATAAAATGCGGTAGATTTCACCCGCCTCCGTGTCTTTCTCTCTCCTTGAGACATATTAAAAAAAAAAGCCTTTTTTAAAAGGTTGGAGGGGGCTCGGGTATGGGTTTTAGTACCTTTTAGTACAAAATAGACAACAGTCAATTTGACTATCTATTTCTGTATTAAAATAAAAGATGGAAAAAAGATGCGGTAGATTTCACCCGCCTCCGTGTCTTTCTCTCTCCTTGAGACATATTAAAAAAAGGATTTTTTAAAAAGTTGGAGGGGGCTCGGGTCTGGGTTGTAGTACTAATACCTTTTAGTACAAACTAAATTTCGTTTATCGAAGAGGCATATAAGGAAATTAATGTACTTTACAAATCGTCTAGTGTTGAAAAGCTGAATAATATAATATTAAAGAATTGGAAAAAAATTTCTGAAGATGCACTAAGTACTGAACCTGATGATGCAATTATTACTATAAGTAGACAGAATATTGCCAAAAGAAATAAGATTACATTCGATGCAATTACAAATTATGTAGTAAAGACGAAATATTTAGATATTCTGAAGGGAAAAATAAAATGTAATCTTGTAAATAATGCCATGGTGAAGTATTTAAGAGTTGAATATATAAGAACGACTCATGTGAATAATTGCAGAAATTACGTTCATGAAAATCATCACGAAATTGAAGAGGAAATTTTAAAACGTTTAAAACCAAACAAAGAATTTGAAAAAAAATCCGATTCAGATTGGAGTGAAGTTTCAGATATTGAATTAGTGAACGATAATTTATAAAATTAACAATATTTCATGAAAGCGTAAAATTTCAATAAAAAAAGAAGTTCAACAGGCAAATGACATAGAGAATGTGGTTAATAAAACAGAACCATACCGGATACTGATGAAGAAAAAATATCTGTTAAAGAAAGTACTCCAAGTTCATATATTTTTAAAGAAGTCCGAATACCTTTAGAAATAATTAAAGTTTATATGAAAGAAATTTCTAATACAAGCAATGAAAATAAAAAATTTTCCCGATGGTATCGTATGGACAAGGACGACGAATTTTTCCATGAGAAAAAATAAAGATTAAAACGTTGGATGGGGCTCGGGTCTGGGTTTTAGTACCTTTTAGTACAAAATATACAACAGTCATTTTGACTCTCTCTCTCTTTTTGTATTAAAAGAAAAAAAGGAAACAAGATGCAGCGGGCTTAGCCCGCCTCCGTGACTATCTCTCTCCTCGAGGCAAATTAAAAAAAAGCCTTTTTTAAAAAGTTGGAGGGGGCTCGGGTCTGGGTTTTAGTACCTTTCAGTACAAAATAGACAATCTATTTTACTATCTATTTCTGTATCAAAAGAAAAGAAGGAAATAAGATGCGGCGGGCTTTGCCCGCCTCTGTGGCTATCTCTCCTCGAGGCATATTAAAAAAAAGCCTTTTTTAAAAAGTTGGAGGGGGCTCGGGTTTTAGTACCTTTTAGTACAAAATAGACAACAGTCATTTTGACTCTCTTTCTGTGTATTAAAAGAAAATGAGGAAAAGAAGATGCGCCGTGCTTCACCCGCATCCGTGTCTTTCTCTCTCCTCGAGGCATATTAAAAAAAAGCCTTTTTTAAAAAGTTGGAGGGGGCTCGGGTCTGGGTTTTAGTACCTTTTAGTACAAAATAGACAACAGTCATTTTGACTCTCTCTCTTTTTGTATTAAAATAAAATAAAGAAACAAGATGCGGCGGGCTTTGCCCGCCTCCGTGTCTTTCTCTCTCCTTGAGACATATTAAAAAAAGGATTTTTTAAAAAGTTGGAGGGGGCTCGGGTCTGGGTTGTAGTACCTTTTAGTACAAACTAAATTTCGTTTATCGAAGAGGCATATAATGAAATTAATGTACTTTACAAATCGTCTAGTGTTGAAAAGCTGAATAATATAATATTAAAGAATTGGAAAAAAATTTCTGAAGATGCACTAAGTACTGAACCTGATGATGCAATTATTACTATAAGTAGACAGAATATTGCCAAAAGAAATAAGATTACATTCGATGCAATTACGAATTATGTAGTAAAGACGAAATATTTAGATATTCTGAAGGGAAAAATAAAATGTAATCTTGTAAATAATGCCATGGTGAAGTATTTAAGAGTTGAATATATAAGAACGACTCATGTGAATAATTGCAGAAATTACGTTCATGAAAATCATCACGAAATTGAAGAGGAAATTTTAAAACGTTTAAAACCAAACAAAGAATTTGAAAAAAAATCCGATTCAGATTGGAGTGAAGTTTCAGATATTGAATTAGTGAACGATAATTTATAAAATTAACAATATTTCATGAAAGCGTAAAATTTCAATAAAAAAAGAAGTTCAACAGGCAAATGACATAGAGAATGTGGTTAATAAAACAGAACCATACCGGATACTGATGAAGAAAAAATATCTGTTAAAGAAAGTACTCCAAGTTCATATATTTTTAAAGAAGTCCGAATACCTTTAGAAATAATTAAAGTTTATATGAAAGAAATTTCTAATACAAGCAATGAAAATAAAAAATTTTCCCAATGGTATCGTATGGACAAGGACGACGAATTTTTCCATGAGAAAAAATAAAGAATAAAACGTTGGATGGGGCTCGGGTCTGGGTTTTAGTACCTTTTAGTACAAAATAGACAATCTATTTTACTATCTATTTCTGTATCAAAAGAAAAGAAGGAAATAAGATGCGGCGGGCTTTGCCCGCCTCTGTGGCTATCTCTCCTCGAGACATATTAAAAAAAAAGCCTTTTTTAAAAAGTTGGAGGGGGCTCGGGTCTGGGTTTTAGTACCTTTTAGTACAAAATAGACAATCTATTTTACTATCTATTTCTGTATCAAAAGAAAAGAAGGAAATAAGATGCGGCGGGCTTTGCCCGCCTCTGTGGCTATCTCTCCTCGAGGCATATTAAAAAAAGCCTTTTTTAAAAAGTTGGAGGGGGCTCGGGTTTGGGTTTTAGTACCTTTTAGTACAAAATAGACAACAGTCATTTTGACTATCTTTCTGTGTATTAAAAGAAAATGAGGAAAAGAAGATGCGCCGTGCTTCACCCGCATCCGTGTCTTTCTCTCTCCTCGAAGCATATTAAAAAAAAACCTTTTTTAAAAAG
This sequence comes from Leptopilina syphax, assembly GCA_032872505.1. Classification (NCBI taxonomy): domain Eukaryota; kingdom Metazoa; phylum Arthropoda; class Insecta; order Hymenoptera; family Figitidae; genus Leptopilina; species Leptopilina syphax. The sequence continues at coordinate 451,034 of JAVJHT010000012.1, forward strand.
TTGGAGGGGGCTCGGGTCTGGGTTTTAGTATCTTTTAGTACAAAATAGACAGTCTATTTTACTATCTATTTCTGTATTAAAATAAAAGATGGAAATAAGATGCGGCGGGCTTTGCCCGCCTCTTTGACTATCTCTCCTCAAAAAATATTAAAAAAGCCTTTTTTAAAAAGTTGGAGGGGGCTCGGGTCTGGGTTTTAGTACCTTTTAGTACAAAATAGACAACAGTCATTTTGACTCTCTTTCTGTGTATTAAAAGAAAATGAGGAAAAGAAGATGCGTTGTGCTTCACCCGCATCCGTGTCTTTCTCTCTCCTCAAGACATATTAAAAAAAAAAAAAAAGCCTTTTTTAAAAAGTTGGAGGGGGCTCGGGTCTGGGTTTTAGTACCTTTCAGTACAAACTAGAAAGTCAATTTAACTCTCTCTTTCTGTATTAAAAGAAAAAGAGGAAATAAGATGCGGCGGGCTTTGCCCGCCTCTGTGGATATCTCTCCTCAAGGCATATTAAAAAAAAAGCCTTTTTTAAAACGTTGGAGGGGGGGCTAGGGTCTGGATTAAAACGTATAAGGAAATTAGAGGCGGCGGGCTTCGCCCGCCTTTGAGTGGTATCTTTTCGGGGGATTGGTTCTGGGTTAGGTACACCTTCTAGTTCCAACTAGGAAGTCAATTTGACTACCATTCTATATTAAAATTTTGCGTTTTAGATGAGTTAAACGCAAAAAACCACAATTTTATTGTGGTTTTTATGGTTTCTTACAATAAAAATCAAATTTGCGCCAAATTTCACGATCATATTCGTGATCAGCACGTAAAAATTACATAAATATATCTACTTTTATGAAAATCGAATAGGGGACCAGAGTCAAAATTTAAGCCATATTTTCAGCGTAAAATATATGTCTTATGTTAGATTTTAGCAATTGTAAGGTAGGGTTTACTTGCAACACAATTAATTCAAAGTAGACTTTAATATAACTCGAAAAACTGTATGGAAAATATTATAAATTTTTAATACATTAATTAAAGTACTACAAATTGACAAATATAGTTTTCATCATTTGAATTGTTTACAATAACTAATTTAATAATAAAAAATCAATCACTAATTCAAATAGTAATATTTTCATAATGAAATAGGTATAATTGTACTTACTTATTATTTTTTTCCTTTCAAATTAAATTCTATAGATATTTACTGATTTTACAAATTGGTAGACACACTTAAATGTATTGGTAGAAACTAAAACCCGTCGAAGACGTATACGACATCGAGTTATTAATATTTTCTCTATTAAATAAACAAATTCAAGATAGTAATAACGTTTCTCTTTTCCATTAAGGAATAATGTATAAAATTTAAGAACAAAGTAATTCAAAGTTGTACGAAATAATAAATATTTCACTTTTATTATTTTTTTGGTATCTTTCATTTCATTCAATTTATAATTCTTATTAATTTGTACATCTTTTATATACGATTTTGAATCAGTTAAAATGGATTATCTTCTTCCAATTCTTGATATTCTAGAAAGTGCCATATTGTCACCTTGTTTCTTGAAATTATTTAAAACCTCAAGTGAAATGTTAATTTCATTGACACACCATCTGTTCTGTTATATATATAAAAAAAAAAAATACTAAGAACTCTGTTACTAAAATATCAAGTGGCTTCCAAATGTAGTATCAGTTTTGGTATGTTTAGTAGCTGCAATAAAGGCATTTGTAAACTGGAGTTATTACTTTTTTTAACAAGTAAATTACATCCAGTTTTGACTGCAGTGATTATCATATCATAAATTAAATTTTTTGCAATTATAACTTATTTTATTCAAAATTTATTATAAAGTAATATTTTATAATATAAAAATTCAATATAATTGTATTTTAAATAATTTTTAATTATTAAAAATTAAATAAATATATTTTAAATTACAAAAATTAATATTAAATAATAATTAAATATCTGGATGTTATAATGTATTACGCGCCATGTTGAATGAATAACGTTTAACACATTATAGTATCAATCCTCTCAATTAATAATAAATAATAAATAATAAATAATAATAATAATAATAATAATAATAATAATAATAATAATAATAATAATAATAATAATAATAATAATAATAATAATAATAATAATAATAATAATAATAATAATAATAATAATAATAATAATAATAATAATAATAATAATAATAATAATAATAATAATAATAATAATAACGTGACAAGGAAAGACACGAATTAAACTTATTAAATCGTGTTGTAACTTAAATATTACTTTTTAAATTCTACACAGTATTACATGCGTGACTTTAAAACGCGCCTTGGCACAAGACATTTAAAAAATTTATTTTTTGTAGTGCCTTAGCACGGCACGAAATAACAAACTTACTTTGTATCATACAAAGTTACAAAACAAATTATGAAGCATTATTCGTGTCGTGCCAACGCACAGCACGAATTACAAATTATTATTTCGTGTCGTGAAAATGCACGGCACGGACATAAGAAGAATTTTCTTTCTTTTTTGTGTCCCTGTCGGCACCTACTTAATATATTAAATAGATTCATTTATGAATAATTATTTTCTATAACAGTACAATTATTTATTATAATAATATTTTTTTTTAAATGTGAAAAATAAATGATATACGCAATAGGCTTCGCCACGGTACAGAGCCTGTACATACCTGACATATCCTTCATTCATCCGACTCCGAAGAATAATAAGATAAGAGAATCAACATGATTTGTACGGGAGCGAATAAAGGCCGGTGGTTTTAAAATCTGACGTTCGTCAACTTTTCTACGTATAAATTTTATAAGTTTAACTATGCATTGAATATCTTTAAATGCTCTGTTTAATAAAATCGAGTAAAAGAAAATAAATAATGCTTTTTAAATTTAACTGAATATTGAATTGTTATTACTAAGGGGGTCTAGAGAGTAGAGCAAACCGGCCATACAAACGATTTTATAACTCTTGTTACTAAACGAATCAAAAGATTTCATTTTTCGATAGCTTGTTTGAAAAACATCGTTTAATTGCGCAACTTTTTTAAAGAGCAAACCTATAATTTATATTTTATTTTGATTTATTTTATTTTATTTATTTTTGTTTTTATTTTTTTATTTTTTTTTTCATTGTTTCATTTTTTATTTTTTATTCTTTAATTTTATTGTTTTATTGTTTAAATTATAATTTTTTTTTTTTTATTTTTTTAATTTTTAATTTTTTTTTTAAATTTATTTAATAATTTTTTTCAATATAATAATTAAAAATATGTAGATTTGCAATAATTTTGTTACATATTTTGCATTTTTCTGGTTTGTTATGACAGTCGAACATTTATTTATAATTATAGCAACAATCAGTTGTCACAAAAAAAATATCTACCATGTAACATTCTCTTCTTCATTTATAGATAGAGAGTGCAAATTTTTTCATGTTTATTATTTCTACTTTAAAACTTTAAATAAACTATCGATTACAAAAGCGGCACAAATAGATAATATTCTTGTTGTCATATTATGTACTTTTAATGGAGTTGGATGTAATATTATATTTATTTTTATAAGTGTCATTTCATTGGTGACATATTTCTCATCTGTAAAATAAAAAGATAAAAAAAAAAATATATAGATGAATATATATTGTTTGGATATGTATAAATTGTTGGTTACAGATTAATGTTAGGAAAAACTATTGAAAGTGATTGTTAGTAATGCACATTTAAATTTAGTAAGTTTGAATACAATTTTTTAAAATATTTTTTACACTTGGGAATGTTGTAAAAATATATGATTTTTCATAAGGGTATGAATTGTAGTTTTTTCGAAACTGCTGCCAAAATTGTCACAACAAAATCTGTGGCATAATATGATTTCGTCAATCATTAGATTGCGAGTGTAAATTTTTTCACGTTGGTCATTTCTAGCTTTAACATAAAATTTTCGATTACAAAAAGTGGCATAAAATGATGTTGTCATTAACTTCTTTTTTAATGTAGTTGGATTTTGAATTCTTTTTACTTTTAGATGCGGACTTTTATTTGTGATATCTTTTTGTAACTGTAAAATAAAAATAATAAGAAAAATATATATAATAGCATTGTCTTGTCATGTAAAAATTTTTTATTAAAGATGTATATTTTTGAAAACATCTTCTAAAGGAGATTTTAAATTCAGAAAATTTTTGTGAAAGTTTATTTCTAAAAGTGGCATTAGTAAGCAATTCGGAATAAATTTCTATAGAATGGGAAAAGTTCTTAACAGCGTTTCCACCCATTCGATGAGCGCCTAAATATCCAGACGATGATGTTCACCTTACTCCTGGACACCCGTGTGCACTTTAGAGTTAGTCTATATCTATGATAATTCGATAGAGACAAAAATTCCCTGAAGAAGATGTTCACCTGACTCCTGGACACCAGGGTGCACTTTAGGGTTAGTCTATGTTTATGATTATTCAATAGAAACCAAAATTCCCTTAGGATGATTTTCACTTTACTCCTGGACACCCGGGTGCACTTTAGAGTTAGTCTATAGCTATGTTAATTCGATAGAGACAAAAATTCCCTGAGAATGATTTTCACTTGACTCCTGGACACCCGAGTGCACTTTAGAGTTAGTCTATAGCTATGATAATTCGATAAAAACAAAAATTACCTGAAACTGGTGCAAGTAATCGAAAATTACGGGTACCCAAAAAATTTTCGAGTACTCGAGAGGATTCGGGTACCCGAAAAATTCGAGTACCCGAGTGGATTCGGATACCCGAAAAATTCAAGTACCTGAAATTTTCGAGTAAAAGAGTTGATTTGGGTACCCGGTACATCGAGCCAAGCTCGAGCTGGGCTCGGCTCGGCCATTCGAGCTTTTTGCAGCACACCTCTAATTAATTATGTTAAAATCAGTTTTGTTTTTAGTAAATTTTAGTACAAACTAGGCAATAAATTTGAATCTCTTTTTGTATATTAAAAGAAAAGGAGGAAACAATATCCGGCGGGCTTCGCCCACCTCCGTGACTATCTCTCTCCTCGAGACATATTAAAAAAAAAAGCCTTTTTTAAAAAGTTGAAGGGGGCTCTCGTGTTTGGATTTTAAAAAAGTTTATTTTAAAAAATTAAATTTATTTACATGCTTTTAAAAGGAGGAAAACTATTTAGACCCTGATCAGATCCCTATTTCATATCTAGTGAACACACAACTTACGGGTTTTGGCCAGAATTTCTTGTCAAAACCCATAAGATAAAAAAATTCTTAAAAATGTAGTATAATTACAACGTTTAATTAATTTCTTCAATTGTTTATAATTTTATTATGGGAACTAATTTAAAAAAAAAATTAATTCATTTACACTTTATTCAAACAAAAAAAAACTGTCGAGACAATTATCAGAGACAAATTTAATATGTAATGATGGCTATAAATTTTAGTTAAACCCATAAAATAAAAAAATTATTAAATAACTAAAATAATGATTGCCTTTCATTATTAATAGATTGTAAATAACAAAAAGTTATTCTTCTAAAATCTTTATTAAAAAAAGAAAAAAAAAATTTTTTAATAAGGAAAACTGTTAAGGCCCCGACCAGAACACTGTTTTAAATAGGGCAAAGTGGGTCATTTTCTGCACGGGTAGGTGTATCGCAAAACCAGTGTGCGGTTTAAGGTTTAAATTTAATAAATTTTTAAAGTGCAATAAGTAATTTTATGTGATTTAAATGTTTTTAAAAATTTTTAGTATATTATTTTCGGAATTATAAAAAAAGATATAATTAAATTGGTGGCAATGGAATAAATTGTAATTTAATATATTTATTAATGAAGGTTATTATAATAGAAAAATTTATTTAATTAAAAAAAATAATAATTATCATTTAATATAGAATATAAAAATTAGATTGATGCATGAAATAAAAAATTTTTTAAAAATAAAGTAATCGATTGTCAAGTAATCAATTGTCAAGTAATCGATTGTCAAGCAATCGATTGTCGATTAATCGATTTTCGAGTTATCGATTAATCAATTGTCGAATTATCAATTGTCGATTAATCGATTGTCGAGTTATTGATTGTCGATTGATCGAATTATAATAAATTTTTTCGAGAATCGATTAATCGAAAGTAAAAATTACTAAATTTCTAGGGAAAACTAGAAAATAAAGTCTTTACTGTATGTTGAAAATAAGACTTCATACATGTTAATGAAATCAATATTTCCGGTTAAAAATTCTTCAACGTGGCAAATGCTGAAATGTACTAAAAATATATCAGTTTCCATTTTTAAAGCGTCGTGAAAAGTAATATATGAAATTCATTAATATAAATGAAAAATATAAATTTTAAAAAAAAAATTTAAAACACATTTTTAAAATTTTAATGAAATATATGTATTGTAAATAATTAATATTTAAAAATATAAAACATTTTAATACATAAATAAATGTTGTATATGCATAAAGTAATAATTAAATTTTATTTCGTAAAGTGAAATATAATGGTTTTCAAAGTGTTTGTGATTGTTTGTTTTAAAATTTATAAAAAAAAATTTATTAAAAATATGTTAATGATAATGATAAAATGAAAATGTTAAATAATTATTTAAAAAAAAATTAAAATATTTAAAAAATAAAATAGTGTATGTAATATATTGAAAAAGTTGAAGTGAAATGAATATTAAATTTTTTTTTATTATTTAAAGTGAAAATATTAAGATATAATAATGGATTAAAATAAAATAAAATGAAAAGGTTAGTCGAAAATAATTTTTTAAATATATACAATAATTTATTTTAAAAATTTTAATAAAAAAAAAAATAAATAAAAAAAAAAAAAAATTTGTTATGCTTGTATATGATAAAATATATAATAAAAGCACAAGCGAGTGCATAAATTATATAATATATTAAACCTACAGGCAAACGTTTTAGTATAGTATACAAAAATTAGTATACTATGACGCCGTAAAATAATAATAATAATAATAATAATAATAATAATAATGGCGGTAACCCATTTTAAATATATTTTGACGTAAAAACTTTGAATCCATAATTTAATATGAACATACTCATTAAATAGAATATAAATTAAAATGTAATATTTAATTAAATATAAAAACAATTAATTGATATATTTTATGTGAAAATGTAAATTAAAAGAAAAGAAAAAAAAAAAAAGAAAAAAAAAAAAAAAAAAAAAAAAAAAAAAAAGGATGATCTACCCGCCTATGTGGTTTACTATCCATCATGATATTTGAAAAAAATCTTTTTTAAAAAAACGGTGAAGAGGGTCTCGGTTGTTATGTGTTGGTCACCTTCTAGTGCATACTAGAAAATCAATTTAAACCCCGTTCTATTACAGAACATCGAGAAAACACGGGATATGCGTACTTTTCGCCCGCCTCTATTGTTTCCTCTCCATTGGGTACATTAAAAAAAAGGCCTTTTTAAAAAACGTTTGAGGAGGATAGTGTCTTGGTTGATTACCTTCTAGTACAAACTATAAAGTAAATTTAACCCCCCAGACTATTAAAGAACCAATAGAAAACAATGATGAGCAGCAATGCAAAAACAAATATTTTAATTTAAGATGTCTTGATAGTCATTTCTAAGATCTTTTGGTAGAAACTTTTTAGTTACTTAAAAAATATTAATTTAAAATGTTAAAAGTATTTTTTTAAACATTTTATATGAATTTTTAGGACAAAAAATTTTCAAGTTAACTATGAGCTCTTATGGAAAACACTTTATATATCCAAGTTTTAAGTAACTTACAATTATGCTGCATCTTACGATTATCAAGTAACTTATCGCAAAACATCCCCTATTGCACTAGAAACATCTTAAGTTAAGATAATTTAAAAAACTTCTAAAAGTATCTTACTTATTTAAGATGGAATAAATATCTTCATCTTAAATATCAGTAAGAATATTTAGAAAACATGTTATTCTAAGATGTAAGATACAATTTTTATATTTTACATCTTATTTTAAGATATAAAAAAAGAAATTCTATTTTTGTATTACGGGCCTCGCCCGCCTTTGTTGTTTCTTTTTCAATAGGCACTTTAATAAAAGCCTTTTTTAGAACACGTTGGAGGGGGTTGTTCGGGTCTGCGATATAAAATCAATGACACTCGTTATCTATTACGAAACAGCGAGAATTTATTATTATTTAGGAATTAAATTAAAAAAATAAATATTTTATTTTGCTTTTTATTATTTTTTAAAATAAAATTTTTATTTTTAAAAATTTTTAATATACATTATTAAATGGTTAATATCATGGTAAATATTATGGTTTTCACCATAATAACATTATTTGCACCAATTTTTAATTATCATTTTCGTAATCAGGTCAAAAAATTACATAATTATAAAAAATTTCATTAAAATACAAGTTATACGCTTTTCATAGGTACAATCATATTTTTATATAAACAGAATTAATATTGAGATTAAAGTTTAAATTTTGTAAAAAATTTTAGTTTGTTTAAATATTTTATTATTTAAAATGTAAAACAATTAGGTTAAATTATTGTTATTGTGAAATTTAATGAAAATATGAAATAAATACTTTTATAGTAAATTATTAATTTATATAAATAAATTTATATTCATAAACTTTCTTTTATAATTTATTTAAAGTTTATGAAAAATAACCAATCCAAAGTAGAAATTTAGTAAAGTATTATTTGTTTTTTTCCAATAGCTGTAGAGTAGATAGAAAATTTTAATTGTAAAAACAATCTGGATAGTCATGAATAATTTCCAAACCAGTTTAACTAAATAAAAAAAAAAAAAATAATAAAAAATTCCCTTTTTTTTGTATGAATACTTTTGTGAACTTAATGACAAGAAAATATGATCATAATCGTGATAAGAATTTGTTTACAAACAGTGAGCCAGTCATTAATTTGAAAAGTTATTTAAGATTACACGTAGAAAAACTGTTCCACCACTAATAAGAAAAACTTACCAAATACTATTATAAGAATTATTCAAGATTTTTTCAAATCTATAGAAATAAAAAATCTTGACATAAAAAAAAGAAAAAATAAATAAAAAAATAAAAAAAAAAAAGAAACTGTTAACACAAAAACTGACAAGTTAATAAGGAAAAAACAAAAGCACAAGTAATATAAAATTGAACTATTAATCTCTTAGTAAATAATTTATAATTAATTATTAAAAATAATTTTTATGTTCCATACAGTGAAAAAGCAGAAAAATATGAATTAAAATTATTTAAAAGTTATGATTGTTTCAATGTAACATTAAAAAATTTTAAATTTTTCTAAATTTTGAAAAAATAATCAGTTAATTAAGTCTTTAACAAGTGATTGAACAGTTTATCAGGTAATCATTTTTTACCATTACTTCTGACAAGTAACTGACCAGAAATTCTTATTACAATCGGAATAGAACTTCAGTTCTTAAACTTGTAGTTATGCAAAATTACTATATATAAACTGTGGCTAAGTGAAAACGCACATGCCTTGAGTCTGCATAGTTAAATCACACATGAGTTATTATATAATATTGTATATTTTTAGCAGAAAACTGTACAGTTACTGGTAAGTTATGTCACAATTACTGACCATATAATCAAACCATTAAGTGATAAAGCAGCGCATCACTTGCCACATTTTATGGTAAATTACTAAACAGAATCTAAAAAAAAAAAAAAAAATGTAACTGATCATTATATGTGACTGTCGACGAGAAAACAAGGCGGCTTAGGTCCAAAAAATCAATTTTGATTTTTTTATGGTAATCGACAGATTTTATGTTGCTTTTTCAAATGCAAAAGTCAAAAGTTAAAAATATCAATTACTTTTGACAATATATCGTTTTAAAGATGGGTATGTTAAGCGTAGTTAACATCAATCGTTGACTGTCCACGATAAAACACGGATCAGGTCGAAAAAATCAATTTGAGTTTTTTATGGTAATCGACAGATTTTATGTTGCTTTTTCAAATGCAAAAGTCAGAAGTTAAAAATATCAATTACTTTCGACAATATATCGTTTTAAAGATGGATATGTCAAGCGTAGTTAACTTCAATCGTAGTACTTCAATCGCTCGCCATGTGAAATTCACGTTTGGGAGCTAAGCCTTCTTTTCTCGTGGACAGTCACATATATATAAAATTCTAAATCAAAAATTAAAAAAATTTATAGGAGTTTAAAATTTTCAAAAAATTTTAAAATTCACAGTTATTATTAGAGTTCTGGAATCATTAAAAAGAATGCTAGAAGTAATTGTAATGGAAATTTTGTTACAAATCAATAATAAAAAATATAGAAATAAGAGAAATTAAAATTTTCTAAAATTTAAAAAATTTTAAAATATAGAGTCCTAATAGTATTTATTAGAGTTCTGGCATAGTAATAAAAAATGATATAAGTATTTCTAATGACATTTTTTTCTAAATCTAAAATAATAAAAATTTATAGGAATGTGAAATTTTCAAAAAAATTAAAATTCAAAATTCTAAGAGTTTTGTAAAAATTTCTGACATTGTGATAAATAATTCTATAAATATTTATAATAACATTTTGTTTTTAATTCAAAATCAATAATTTCCAGAACTCTAATCAGTATTACAAAATTTATAAATTTTTAATTGTTTTTTAAAATTTTAAATTACTATAACTTTTTTGATTTTGGATTTAGAACAAAATGTCATTAGAAATACTAATAGAACTGTTTATAGCAATGCCAATATTCTAATAAGAACTGTTAGAACTGTAAAATTTAAATTGTTTGAAATTATTAAATTGATGTAATTTTTTTAATTTTCAATTTTGAATAAAGTTTCATTAGAAATAATTATAAAATTCTTCACAATGATACAAGAACTATAATCATAAATATAAATTTTTAAAATTTTAAAAATTAGGGAAAATTTCAAAATGCTGTAAATTTTTTGATTTTAGTTTTAAAATAAAATTTCATTAGAAATACTTATAGAATTCTTTATGACGATATCATAACTCTAATAAGAATTATAAATTAATTTTTACAATTTTTACAATTTAGGAAAATGTCAATCATTGTTGTTGAAAACATCAAATTACAGTGCCAATTATGGCGCCCATGATAAGATTATCAAAATTTTTTATAATTGGCCAAATATCGGCCTTAAAATGACAAATTCAAAGACAAAGTTTTTTAAATCTTTAATGTGCAAAGAAAAACAAAAAAAAAAAATTGCCAGTGATGAGACAAACCTTTGCAAAGTAATGGCTAATTATTATTACTTTAATTGCAAAAATTTTAAATTTTTAATGATAAATTCTAATTAACAGTATTAGAACATAGATTGTCCAAAAAAACGTCAAACTATTGGCAAATTTAATTAATGTTTAATGTCAAAATTTAATTACCACTAATAATGTGCAGATTGTCAGCCAATTGATGGCAATTAATTGACAAACATTTTCTATTTTTAATAAAAAATTTATAATTGCCAAAAATTGAGACATAGCTTGGCTCAATATTGCAATAAAATATTGACAAAATTAATAAATATTTGTAATGGCAAAAAAGACAATTATTTATTTATCATTTGATGAAAATAATTCAATTAATGGCAAATTAGTGTCACTTTAATTGCAAATATTTTTTTTTTATCTTTGCTGACAAATTATAATTACCATGATTGGGACGTATCTAGACAAAACAATGGTAAATTATAGACCATTGTTAAGCTCTGGTTCATAAAGTTTATTTATCGATCCCCGCTAACGATAAGAATTTTGAAAATATTTATAATTTTTTGTTTAACTTAGCGAAAATGAGCCATATGAATATTATAAATTAATTAGTTAATTAATTAAATGAAAAAAAAGAAAAGGTTATTTTAAATTTTGTTTAAACTGGGCCATTAACGTCTGTAAATATCTGACTACGGACATCAAAATGTGTTTATCATAACAATAGTTGGCGCAAAGTCGAAAAAATATTATCTGAGAAGTATAGATGCCAGCTTTTTGACAAATATAGTGAACAAACGTTTGGGCCGCATTGGCTTTAAAAGTTTGGAACGTTTAATTCAATTTCTAACATTAAAGTTATGATTTTGTGAATACACAGAAAATAAAAATTGTTATTTTAACACCGAATTTGATGTTAAAATAACACGCAAAAAAATTTAACCATTATAGGTGACGCAACATTTTATGTCGATTAACATTGGTTAATTTAACACGCAACAAAAATTACACCAAATTTTTTCTAGTGCATCGACACTAACATTAAAAAAACACAGTGTTGGAACAATTTTGAAAAAATAATGTACTACGCATTGTTCTTTAAATTAAAAAAAAGAATTTAATTTATTTACGTAATATAATATAGTTAAACAAATTTATATGAATTTATTAAATGTTATAGAAAGTAAGTTAAATTGTTAAGATTTTAATAAAATCTGATAAAATGATTATTAGAAATCTACAAAAAGAACTAAAATTTTATTAGCATTTTTTTTTTCGTCATATATATATATATATATATATAGAACAATACTAGAAAAGTATTGTTAAATGCAGTGTGTACATTTAAAAAAATACTAAAAAATATTAGTTAAATAAATTATTATCCAAAGATGCAATTATTATTAAATTTTAAATTAAAATTATTCTATTAAAAATTTTATAAATAAGAGTTTTATGAAACTTATTAAAGATTTTAATTATTTATTAAAATAAAATTAATTTAATCTTATGTACATATATATTTTATTGTCATAAATATAAAATATTTAAATTTTAGAATTAATATTTGTTGTTTATTTTAAATTTTATAATCAAAACATGAAAACTTGAAAAATAATTAAATATCTGTAATATGTTCAAAGATGGTTGCAGGGAACAAAATTGAAATTTATTTTTCCTTACATTCAATAATTGTATTAATTATATTTAAGTATTTTTGATAATGTTCTCTGATTTTTTTAAATGATTTTATATTAATATTAATTTATTAATAAATTTCATGTTTTCAGGACAATAAAAATAGAATTATTAATTTTAAAAAATAAAGACTTTAATACGTGACGAGAATGTACGACTTTAGACGAGACTTTTTCTACATAATACTTTTTGTTAGTCTTTTAACATTTCAAGAAAAAAAAAAAGTAGTTTTTTCTCATGTTGATGCAACAATATTAATTTAATTAAACTTTTAAAAAGGAAATAAATAATTTAATTTGCTTACAAAATTTGAATACTATAAATTAATATTAATTTTATATTTTCAAAAATAAATTTATTAACATTATTTAAATGAAAAAGAAATAAAAATTAAAAAATAGTGAAGATAATTTTATATATTTCAAATAATTAATTTTTATTTATTACAAAAAGCACATTATAAATCCATTTCACTCAAGACATCATCAAAAGAATCATCTTTCAAAAAATCTGCAAAACAAAAAAAAAAGGTTAATAATAATAATAATAATAATAATAATAATAATAATAATAATAATAATATATAAATATATTGTTCTATTTTGTGGATTAGAGACTTATTTTGAAAACGTTTTTTTAAAAAAAAAAATTATATTGTTAAAATTTATTATTTTCATATGTTTTTTTAAATGAAAATTTGAATAAATAAAAAAATTAATTAAAAAATATTATTATTAATTTTTTTTATATTATTTACAATAGAAATAAATGCGTATAAAAATAATGTAAAGAAAAATTTTATATTTTTTAATAAATCCAAAATTTAGTAAAATATAATTTTGTATTTTACATTTTTTATTCTTTATAATATGTGGACGTCCACATGAAAAGGGCCCATTTTGGCACTATTGGAGTTATCTATATGGGCGTATTCCTAGCAAAATTTGGAAAATTTTGAGTGGTCTTAGAACTTTTTTGGTTAAAAATTCGCTGAGTTACGAAATTTTAAAGTTTAGAACGCCAAAAACCTCATTTCGAGAAAACGGAATTAAAGATTGCGATATCAACTAATTGTTGTATCTCTGGTTCTTCTTGGAAGTTATTCAGATAAGAATTGTTTCCAGTTCAGGGCACGTTGAAGATATAAAACCAACTGGTTTTAAATTTTTAAAACCATCTTCCCTCTTAATTTTCAAAAATTTCGTACTTAAGTACTAAAAATCGACAATATGGGCCCTTTTCTAAAAAGGAGAATTTTTCTATTAAAAAACCATTTTTTACAAGATTAATGATTAGGTACAATTTTATTGTGTAATTTGAAGAAAAAGAATATATATTAAACTTATTAAAAATTTTTTGACAGTCTCTATTATGAAAAAAATGACACAATATCCAAATTTTCATTTCGACAATTACGAAAAAAAGACTCTAACATTAATATCTCTGGTTCTTTTGGGAAGTTATTCAGATAAGAATTTTTTACAGTCCAGGGTACCTTAAAGATTAAAAACCAATAGGTTTTAAATTTTTAAAACCATCCGCCCCCTCTTAATTTTGAAAATACGAAAAACCGACAATATGGGCCCTTTTCTAAAAAGGAGAATTTTTCTATTAAAAAACAATTTTTTACAAGATTAATGATTAGGTACAATTTTATTGTGTCATTTGAAGAAAAAGAATAGATATTACACTTATTAAAATTTTTTTGACAGTCTCTATTATGAAAAAATTGACGCAATATCCAAATTTTCATTTCGAAAATTACAAAAAAAAGATTGTAACTTCAATATCTCTGGTTCTTCTCGAAAGTTATTCAGATAAGAAATTGTTTACAGTCCAGGACACCTTAGAGATGAAAAATCAAGAGGTTTTAAATTTTTTTTCTACACCTCCATTTTTAAAATTCGGATTATTTTTCCAATGACCGACAAAATGGGCCCTTTTCATTTTTCTAAAGAACCAATGAAATCAAACAGTTAAATTATCGATAAATTAATGAAAACCGAATGATTCGACTTGTCAAAACTTGTAGATTGATAATAAAAAATAAAAAAAAAATTAAGATTTTGCTCCAAAATTACTAAATTGCGATTATCTCGAAAACTGGAACCGACAATATGGGCCCTTTTCATGTGGACGTCCACATATGTTCAAAAGAAGATTGTAATGTACAATAACAATTTTTTTTGTTACGAATATATGCACAAAAAATTTAATGAAAAAATAAATATTTTTTAAAAGAATTTATATACAAAATTAGATAAGGACAAAATTGAATATAGAAAAAATTAAGCCCATTATGGCAGATATTTTGTGCACAAATTGTAATGAAAAAAAATTTAAGAGAAAAAAAAATTTGTTTATTAAAAAAATTTTGTAGGAAACCTTTAAATAAATTTACATTAAATTTACAAGAAATGTAACATTATTTTTTTTTTAATTTCAATATGAATTGTAATAAATGTTTATTTGAAATAAAAAAATTTCATGCACAAATTAGCTGTAATTAATGGTATGTAAAAAATATAAAAATAATTTACCTTCTTTCAATTGACATTCATCATAATTAATTTCAAGTGATTCATCCAAATAAAGAATCCTTTCATTCAAAGAACTGTGCAATAAATCGAAATCTTTAATAATAATAATAATAATAATAATAATAATAATAATAATAATAATAATAATTTTGTAAGTTTAACTATGAATTGAATATCTTTAAATGCCCTGTTTAGTGAAGTCGAGTAAAAGAAAATAAATAATGATTTTTAAATTTAACTGAATGTTGCATTGTTATTAATAAGAGAGAGATGGTCAAACCGGACAAACACACGATTTTATAACTCTTGTCACGAAACGAATAAACAAATTTAATTTTTCAATTTCTTTTTTTGAAAGAGTGTTTAATTATGCAACTTTTTTTTTACAAAATAAACATAAAATTGAGGTATCTTTTATTTATTTATTTTTTTTTCATTTTATTTCATTTTTTTTTATTTTTTAATTTATTATATATATATTTTTTTCTTTATTTTTTAAATTTTTTACTTTTTATTATTTAATTTTATTAGTAGTAGTAGTATTATTAATTTTTTTAATTTTTTTTTATTTAATAGTGTTTTTCAATATAATAAATTTAAATACGTATATTTGCAAAAATTTTATTAAATATTTTACATTTTTCTGGTTTTTTATAAGAATCAAATGTTTATTTGTATTTATAGCAGCAATCAGTTGTCACAAAAAAATGTACCACGTAACATTCTGTTCTTCATTTAAAGATAGAAAGTGCAAATATTTTCATGTTTATTATTTCTACTTTCAACTTTGAACTCTTGATTACAAAAGCGGCATAAATAGATGTTCTTATTGTCATTATATATTTTTTAATGGAGTTGAATGTTCAATTTTTTTTGTTTTTAAAACTGACATTTCATTTGTGATCTCCTTCTCATCTGTAACATAAAGAATTGAAAAAATATATACATATTTCTATAATTATATATTGTTTTGGTCATCTATAAATTGTTGGTTGCAGATTTATGTTCTAAAAAATTATTTAAAATAATTGTTAGTTATAGACATTTTAATTTAGTAGGTTTGAATACATTTTTTTAAAACATTTTTTACATTTTGAAATGTTGCAACAATATAATTTTTTCATGAAAATATGAATTGTATTTTTCTTTGAAACTATTGCCAAAATTGTCACAACAAAATCTGTCGCGTAATATGAATTGATCAATCATTAGATTGCGAATGAAAATTTTTTCACGTTGTTCATTTGTAGCTTTAACATAAAATTTTCGATTTCAAAAATGACATAAAATGATATTGTCATTAACTTATTTAAATGTAGTTGGATGTTAAATTCTTTTTATTTGTAATTGCGTACTTTTATTTGTTATAATTTTTTGAAACAGTAAAATTAAAAAAATAAGAAAAAAAATATATTTAATTGCATTGTATTGTCATGTTAAAATTGTTTAATAAAGATATATATCATGAAAAACATCTTCTATATGAGATTTTAAATTCAAAAATTTTTTATGTAAATTAATTTCTAAAAATGACATTATTAGGCAATTCGGAACAAATTTCTATAGAATTGGAGAAGTTCTTAAAAACGTTTCCATCCTCCCGTATCAAAAAATAGTAAATTATGAAAAATTTAAAAAAAATACATAACTCTAACAATTTTTAAAAAAATTCTTTTTTTTTTTACCTCGTAAAATATGAAAATAAAAAAAAAATTTAATACTAAACCTTGAATTTTTTAAATTTTTAACAATTTTAACCATTTTTTATCTGCATTGTCGATAATTGAAATCCCTCAAAGAGAGATGTCTTGGGATTATTCTCAATTTCTTGTTGTCACTTGCAGCATTACCAGTCAATTCCAATACCTCAACAGCTAAAAATTCCATATCTGTTGCCAAATAAACTTGTGCACCAGCTTCAATTTTCTCGACATAGTTTCCTTTCATCAAAAATCTATGAATTATACCAAAGTAGAAATTTAGCGTCGTCTTAGAGTCCGTTAATACTTTCTTCATGAAAAAAACCTATATAAGAACATGAAAAGGTTTTACTTAGATTGTGATAGAATTAGAGATGTACAAAATTTGAACAGAACTAAGTTCAGTTCTGTTATGTGGCAACGAAATGTCAAATATTGGACATCCGAACTGGGCGACTGAAATGTATAATTTTAGAATTCTCCATTTTTTAACATACTAAAACAGAACACAACTCTGTTCGGTTCTAATTTTATAGTAACTCGAATGTCGAATGTATGATTTTCGACATTGGAACTAGTAGAAAAAATTCAAACAGTTCGATTTGAATAATTTTGCACAGCTGTAGATATAGTCGATTTAAAATATTATTGTATGATTAAAGTTTATTAAAATTTGTTAATGTTTGTTAAAATTTTTTATAATTTATTAATATTGTAAATATTTGCAAATATTGGTACAGGTATTAATGAAATAATAATAAAAAAAGTATTAAAATTAAATTGTTAATTGGAGAATTATTAATAGTTTTTTTTTCAAATTTCTGAACCATTATATACTAGAAACAAAAACATAAAAGGAAAAAATACTGTTTAATAATTTTCGATGTCATCAATGATATACTAGTTACTCTCAATACGCCCATTTTATGAAGAAACACTTATAAAATTTTTGAACAATATAATATAAAAAATCAATTATTATTTTCGTATTCAGCAATAAAGTTGACATTAAAAATAATTTTACAGATAATTTTTCAAAACGTTTATCATTATTAACAATAGCAAACAAAATAAGTAAAGGTAATTAAGGTAGTATATTAAAATATCAATAGTAATATGTCAAATAAAGTGTTCAAAGGGATAAGGTGAGAATCTATATTTACAGCTATATAAGTAAACTAAAAAATGATGTTATATATCTATAACTATGAAAATCGATGCGCAACTACTTTCATTAGAGATTCAATTTCAAGAAATAAAAAAAAATATTAACGACAATTTTTAAGCAGTAAATTTTACTAATAAATTATTAGAAATTACAACCTATTAGTAAAATTTACTAATTCAAAAGAAAAAAAGTCACTGTCTACTTTGAATTTGTAAACATTTACAATAATTCGAAATTTAAATAGTAAAATTCAACCTAAAATAGCTAAAAAAAATTAATTCTAGCCAAAGAGTATAAAAAAAATATAGTAAAAAAAAAAGTAGAAAGTATAAATAAAATTCTACATTAGTTGGTTAGAATAAATATTAAAAAAAAAAAAAAAAAATATGGAAAAAAATGTACACAAGTTGAAAGAGGTTAAAAAAATTGCAAAAGTATAAAATAAAACAAAATAGTTAGAAAAGTATAAAAAAAATTCACAACAAAGAGAAATGTAAAATTGTATAAAAAATAAAATAATTATGCACAAGGAGAAGAATAAAAAATTTGATATACAAAAAGTAGAAAAATAAAGAAAGTAGAAAAATTGTATACCAAAAGAATGAAAAACTTAATTTTAACAGAAGTAGAAAGAGATAATCTACACAAGTAAAAAGTAAAATAATCTGTACATGTAGAAAATAGAAAAAAAATACAAAAGTAGATTCAAAAAAATAATTTTACCAAGGAAAAAAAAAATTCTTTTAATAATTATTTATTTTCCACCAAAATCATAATTAAAACAACAAGAGGAGAAAAATTGCAAATTCTCTTTAATGTAACACATTCCAATTTTATAGAAAATTTTTAATCGACATTGAACTTTCAGCCATTTTGCACGGCTGTGAGTATAAATACAAGGCTATCGGTCGCGGATCACGGTTCTGCGTAGATCACGATCCAAAAGAGAAAGGAGGTGGAGTTGGGAAGTAAAAAGAAATCGGTAGGTAGATCGATAAAGTGGCTTGATTAACGAACAAAAATAGTACAATAAGCAACAAGGGCATAAAGGCAGCCATTTGTTTATGGTGATTTTTGTGACACGAGTGAAGGTCGAGGGCGCCGTAGGCGCCCCCCGAGACCGGAACGAGTGTCAAAAAAAATCATCGTAAACAAATTGGCTGCCTTTATTTCCTTGTTACTTATGATATTTTTTATTCCTAATGCACAAAAGTGGGGATTTCAGATAGCAGACGACAGGGAGTAAAAGTCATTCACTTGTTCGACTTTTATGAAAATGGCGGCATTTTTTTTTAACTTTGTCAAAAGAAAGCATGGGATAAACTGTTTTTTGCCCTTGGGGAAAAAAAAGTCGCAATTTTCATACGGTCGAACAAATAAATGACTTTACTCCCTGTCGTCAGCTATCTAAAAGCGCCATTTTTGTGCATGTTGGATAAAAAGGATAATAAAATACAACGGAGAATAAGAAATGAGATGAAGAGTGCGCGAGAAGGTGTAACGAACTATCTACGTATATCTATATTTAAAAAAACGTATAGTTTCTCCATTGGAACAATTTAATAAAACTAGTGATTCAAAATAGAATAAGTGTAAACTTAAAGATGTTAATTATCTCCATTTAAAATATTATCTCCTTTGGAATATTTTATTTCCCTCTTCCATGATAATCAGAAAAGATTTGCAATTAATTTTTATTTCACTAGTATAGGAGAATTTTTCTTCTTTTTACTTGCGTGAAATTTTATTTTTTAACTTTATTTATGTAAATTTTTTTACTCTATATCTGTAGATATATTTTTTTTAATCTATTTTTGTATATTTTTTTTGTCAGAATTTTTCTGCTTTCTTTCTTGAGTAGAATTATTTCCATTTTCTTCTTGAAGAATTATTTTATTTCTACTTCTGTAGAATTATTTTCTTTCTGATACTGTAAAATTACTTTGTTTCTAATTCTGTTAAATTATATTATTTCTACTCCTGTAAAATTATTATACATTTTTTTTTTAAATAACTTTTTTTAATTTCATTTTTTATTCTACTTATTTAAAAGTTTTTAAAAGTATCATAAAAGTTTTTAATTGTGTAGAATTGTAAAATAATAGGACAAAAAAGAAATCTTAGAAAAATAGTAATTTTTTTATTTGTCTAAAAACTGGGAATATGATAAATACACTACCGTCGGAAATTGTTGGTACGGCTACACGCGCACGTCCTAAAAACATACGTACCTTTTAGTACAAACTAGACAGTCATTTTGACTCTCTTTCTCTCTATATTAAAAGAAAAAGAGGAAAAAAGATGCGGCGGGCTTCGAACACCTCCGTGTCTTTCTCTCTCCTCGAGACATATTAAAAAAAAAGCCTTTTTTAAAAAGTTGGAGGGGGCTCGGGTCTGGGTTGTAATACCTTTTAGTACAAAATAGACAGTAAATTTGAATCTCTCTTTATCTATTAAAAGAAAATGATGAAAACAAGATGCGACGGGCTTTGCCCGCCTCCGTGTCTTTCTCTCTCCTCGAGACATATTAAAAAAAAGCCTTTTTAAAAAACTTGGAGGGGGCTCGGGTTTGGGTTTTAGTACCTTTTAGTACAAAGTAGGCAGTCATTTAGACTCTCTTTTTGTGTATTAAAAGGAAAGGAGGAGACAAAATGGGGTAAATTTCACCCGCCTCGGTGTCTTTCTCTCTCCTCGAGACATATTAAAAAAAGGATTTTTTAAAAAGTTGGAGGGGGCTCGGGTCTGGGTTGTAGTACCTTTTAGTACAAAATAATCAGTCAATTTAACTATCTCTTTTTGTATTAAAAGAAAAGGAGGAGACAAAATGAGGTAAATTTCACACGCCTCCGTGTCTTTCTCTCTCCTCGAGGCAAATTAAAAAAAAATCCTTTTTTAAAAAGTTGGAGGGGGCTCGGGTCTGCGTTTTAGTACCTTTAAGTACAAAGTAGGCAGTCAATTTGACTCTCTTTCTGTATTAAAAGAAAAGGAGGAGACAATATGCGGTAAATTTCACCCGCCTCTGTGGCAATCTCTCCTCGAGATATATTAAAAAAAGCCTTTTTTAAAAAGTTGGAGGGGGCTCGGGTCTGGGTTGTAGTACCTTTTAGTACAAACTAAATTTCGTTTATCGAAAAGGCATATAAGGAAATTAATGTACTTTACAAATCGTCTAGTGTTGAAAAGCTGAATAATATAATATTAAAGAATTGGAAAAAAATTTCTGAAGATGCACTAAGTACTGAACTTGATGATGCAATTATTACTATAAGTAGACAGAATATTGCCAAAAGAAATAAAATTACATTCGATGCAATTACGAATTATGTAGTAAAGACGAAATATTTAGATATTCTGAAGGGAAAAATAAAATGTAATCTTGTAAATAATGCCATGGTGAAGTATTTAAGAGTTGAATATATAAGAACGACTCATGTGAATAATTGCAAAAAATTACGTTTATTAAAATCATCACGAAATTGAAGAGGACATTTTAAAACGTTTAAAACCAAACAAAGAATTTGAAAAAAAATCCGATTCAGATTGGAGTGAAATTTCAGATATTGAATTAGTGAACGATAATTTATCAATTAACAATATTTCATAAAAGCGTAAAATTTCAATAAAAAAGGAAGTTCAACAGGCAAATGACATAGAGAATGTGGTTAATAAAACAGAACCATACCGGATACTGATGAAGAAAAAATATCTGTTAAAGAAAGTACTCAAAGTTCATATATTTTTAAAGAAGTCCGAATACCTTTAGAAATAATTAAAGTTCATATGAAAGAAATTTCTAAGACAAGCAATGAAAATAAAAAATTTTCCCGATGGTATCGTATGGACAAGGACGACGAATTTTTCCATGAGAAAAAATAAAGATTAAAACGTTGGATGGGGCTCGGGTCTGGGTTTTAGTACCTTTTAGTACAAAATAGACAGTCATTTTGACTCTCTTTCTATATTAAAAGAAAATGAGGAAAAGAAAATACGTCGTGCTTCATCCGCATCAATGTCTTTCTATCTCCTCGAGACATATTAAAAAAAGGATTTTTTAAAAAGTTGGAGGGTTTCGGGTCTGGGTTTTAGTACCTTTTAGTACAAAATAGACAATCTATTTTACTATCTATTTCTGTATCAAAAGAAAAGAAGGAAATAAGATGCGGCAGGCTTTGCCCGCCTCTGTGGCTATCTCTCCTCGAGGCATATTAAAAAAAAGCATTTTTTAAAAAGTTGGAGGGGGCTCGGATTTGGGTTTTAGTACCTTTTAGTACAAAATAGACAGTCATTTTGACTCTCTCTTTTTGTATTAAAATAAAATAAAGAAACAAGATGCGGCGGGCTTTGCCCGCCTCTGTTACTCTACCTCCTCAAAAAATATTAAAAAAGCCTTTTTTAAAAAGTTGGAGGGGGCTCGGGTCTGGGTTTTAGAATCTTTTAGTACAAAATAGACAGTCTATTTTACTATCTATTTCTGTATTAAAATAAAAGATGGAAATAAGATGCGGCGGGCTTTGCCCGCCTCTGTGGCTATCTCTCATCGAGACATATTAAAAAAAGGATTTTTTTAAAAGTTGGAGGGGGCTCGGGTCTGGGTTTTAATACCTTTTAGTACAAACTAGACAGTCAATTTGACTCTCTTTCTATATTAAAAGAAAATGAGGAGAAGAAGATGCGGCGGGCTTTGCCCGCCTCTGTAGCTATCTCTCCTCGAGGCATATTAAAAAAAAACCTTTTTTAAAAAATTGGAGGGGGCTCAGGTCTGGGTTTTAGTACCTTTTAGTAATAATTAAATTTCGATTGTCGAAGAGGCATATAAGGAAATTAATATCGTTTACAAATCGTCTAGTCTTGAAAAGCTGAATAGTATAATAAAAAAAATTAGAAAAGAAAAATTTCTGAAGATGCACTAAATATTGAAAATGATGATGCAATTATTACTATAAGACGACAGAATATTGTCAAAAGAAATAGGATTACATTCGACGCGATTAAGAATTATTTAATGAAGACAAAAGTTTTAAATATTCTGAAAGGAAAAATAAGACGCAATATTTTAAAAAATGTGATGGTGGAATATTTAGGAGTTGAATCTATAAAAACGACTCATGTGAATACTTGCAGAAATTAGGTTGATGAAAATCATCACAAAATTAAAAAGACATTTTTAAAAAGTCTAAAATGAAGAAAAGAATTTAAAAATAATTCCGATTCAGATTGGAATTAAATTTCAGATATTGAATTAATAAACAATAATTTACAAATTAACAAAATTTCATAAAAGAATAAAATTTCAATAAAAGAAGAAATTCAACCGACAAACGACATAGAGAATGTAGTTATTAAAACAGAACCACTAAATACTGATGATAAAAAAAAATCTGTTAACGAAAGGACTCAAAGTTCATTTATTTTAAAATAAGTCCGAATACATTCAGAAATAATTCAA
This sequence comes from Leptopilina syphax, assembly GCA_032872505.1. NCBI lineage: Eukaryota > Metazoa > Arthropoda > Insecta > Hymenoptera > Figitidae > Leptopilina > Leptopilina syphax. The sequence continues at coordinate 474,821 of JAVJHT010000012.1, forward strand.
GTTTTTGAAAGAAATTTCTAAGACAAACAATGAAATAGAGATGGCAATCGAAAAATGAAAATTAATTTATAAATAATCGATAGATTATTTGAAACTTTTAAAAATAAATCGATTATTCAACACTCAAATTGGATTTTATTCATTTTTACTTCCTCATAAAGAAAGCCTTATAGTGATACTAGCTGTCGTACCCGTCTTCGACGGGTTGTAGTTTCTGATAATGCACTTAACAGTGTATCTACCAACCTAGAAAACCGGAAAATAGCCGGGAATTTGATTTGACAGGGAAAAAATAATAATTAGTTACTATTGTCTATTTCATTAGGAAAATAATACCATTTGAAACAGTGACCGACTTTTTATTATCAAATTAGTTATTTTTAACTAATTCAAATGCAGAAAACAATATTTCTCAATTTGTAGTACTTCAATCAATATAATGTATTAAAATCAATCTAAAATTTCCTCCAGTTTTTTGAGTTATAGTACAGTCTAATTCGAACTAATTGTATAGCAAGTAGATCCAGTTTTTCTCGGTTACATTAAATTCCCTGATATTTTACGTCTTTTCTGGTTGGTAAACACCCTGTTAAATGTATTATTAAAAAAAACCCGTCCAGTAAACCAGGAAAAATTTGGACAAAGCCGGAAATTGTTTTAAACCAAAATAAACACCGTGTTTAACTTTTGTCTTTACATTGATCAAGATATCTCTAAAAGTTAAATCAGAGAGCCCACAAATACTACTGAATTAAGCTTCATAGCAATTGGTATCAATTATAATTTTTTCAATTTTTTGATATTCAAAACATTTTTATACTTACATCTTCGTTATAAGAAAGTATTTTTGAAAAATTATGCTAAAATGTGACTAAATAACATGTAATACTCAACTATAGAAAGTTTAGAAGCAATCCATGAAAAAATATAAAATTTAGAAATGATTTGTGTTAAATAAATTTATTTATTAGAGTCAAGTATTTATTTAATTAATCCAATTAAGATTTATTTGATTCAACTAAATAAAATTATTTAAACGAAATAAATTCTTATTAGATCGAAATAAAAACTTTTTAAATAAGATATTGTTTTTCAAATAATTATAATTACTTGAATCATATAACTTTTTTTATTGTAGCTATAGTAAACTAAAAGTTATTAATGTGAACGAACATTATCTATATTAATAAAATCAGATTACTATCTGTACATTGCTCCAAACTTGAAAATTTTTATATATTTTTTCGTTTTGAGACATTAGAATTCTAAAAATGTAAAAAAAATTTCTGTCTGTCTGTCTCTGTCTGTATGCAAAACTTTGTTCGCGCATCATTTGAAAACGGTTCAACCAATTAAAGTGAAATTTGGCAGTCTATTAGGTATTAAAGTAACTTACAATCATAGCCTTATCCGATTAAAAAATATTAACTTGAACAAAAGTTATGACATTTTTCCAAAAAATTCAAAAAAACAAAAAAATGCAAATTTTTTATCTTTTGTAAAATGAATGAAAAACTATCCTTAGCTAACTTTTTCAGATAAATACAACCCATTTCTACGATAAAATTTTTAAAAAAGATGTATTTTGAAATTTTTTTTCGTTTTTTTAGATCAACTTTTTTCTAAGAAAATAGTGATTTTTAATCTTTAAGCAAGCTTTTCAGGAAAAGTTATTAAAGTTTTTTATTTAAAGATCAGTATGTAAAGTAAAAAATTTGCTACATTAAACAAAAATAATTAGCTAAATGCCATAAAAAAGAAGGAAAAATGTTGAATTTTAAGAAATTCGGTTTTTTGAATTTTTGCTAATTTTCCATAATTTTAGATTTTTTACCGAAGGGTGGAGATAACAAATTAGGTAAAGTATTTTTTAAGAGCACAAAAATAATAAAGCTAAATGCTATAAAAAAGAAGGAAAAATGTTGAATTTTAAGAAATTCGGTTTTTTGAATTTTTGATAATTTTCCATAATTTTAGATTTTTTACCGAAGGGTGGAGACTATTGAATAAGTAAAGTATTTTTTAAGAGCACAAAAATAATAAAGCTAAATGCCATAAAAAGAAGGAAAAATGTTTAATTTTAAGAAATTCATTTTTTTGCATTTTTGCTATTTTTCCATAATTTTAGATTTTTTACCAAAGGGTGGAGATAACAAATTAGGTAAAGTATTTTTGAAGAGCCCAAAAATAATGAAGCCAAAAGCCATAAAAGAGAAGAAAAAATGTTGAATTTTAATAAATTCGGTTTTATGAATTTTTGCTAATTTTCCATAATTTTAGATTTTTTACCAAAGGGTGGAGACTATTAAATATAAGTAAAGTATTTTTGAAGAGTACAAAAATAATGAAGCTTAATGATATAAAAGAGAAGAAAAAAATGTTAAATTTTAAGAAATTCGGTTTCTCGAATTTTTGATAATTTTTGATTTTTTGCTAAAGGGTGGAGACTATTCAAATAGTATAATTATACTACCGAAATAGCTAATGGTAACTAATTATTAATTAATTAATTATTAACTAATTATTAATTATTATTAATTAACTAATTATTAATTATTATTAATTAACTAATTATTAATTATTAATTAATTTATCCCGGGTATTTTTGATTTTCCAGATTGGTAGAAACATTGTTAAATGTATTGGTAGAAACTAAAACCCGTCGAAGACGGGTACGACATGACAGCTAGTGCTATATATTTTCAAAATTTTTAAAATTCAAAATTTATCTTTTGAAATAATTATTGTCATTAATTTTACTTAAATTTTATACAGGGTTAATTTTAGTATTTTTTATTACAATTTAGTCATCAGAATGAAATTTGAGTTTTTCATTTTTTGATCATTAATTAATAAAATATAATAGCAATTTTGAATTCTGTGCAACATACTGACAAAAGTCTCATAATTATATGGATATTGTTAATATTCTGACCTAATAGAATTCTTTTAAGAAAGTAAACTTATGATTTCAACAACAAATTTTTATTGTTGACCTAAGAAATACAACCGTATAAAAATTAATTACAAAAAAATTTCAATTTTTAAACTTTTTAATTTTTCAATATTTAAATCTAACACTTTTTATTTGTTATTCAAAATTTTATTATTCTGACGATTAAATCTTCATAAGAAACACTAAAATTAACCCTGTACCAAGTTTAAGTACAATTCACTAAAGTATATGAAAAAACTAAAAATTTCGAATTTTCGAATTTTTGAAAAAATGGCATAACTTTCGTCCATATTAATATTTTTTAATCTACTATCGCTAGGATTTTAAGTTAGGCTAATGCCTAAAAGACTGCCAAGTTTCACTTCAAACGATCGAACCGTTTTTCCGTGATACGCGGTCGAAAATTTGCGGACATACATACACACATACACACATACACACATACACACATATACACATACACACATAATTTTCTTAATAGTATTTTCGCATTCCTTAGAGTGTAAAAAGAAGGAATATAATAGAAATTTTGAATTCTATGCAATGTACAGACAAAAGTCTGATTTTATTAATAAGGATAGATTTCAGAATTTTTAAGAATCAATTATTTTTACGAAATTTCAAGTGTAGTATATATATATAAATAGTCAAAAGGAGAAAAAGTCCGGAAGTATATGTTTATGTGTGTATGTATATGTATGTATTTCAAAAATTTTTTAATCTTTGAAAAAATTAATTTTTGGATTTTTTGAAATAACTTTTTTATATATTAAAATTTTTATTAATTGTTGTCAAAATTAAATTCCTGACATAAAAAAGAAACGATTCATGTATATAAAGTATATATTTTATAAAAATTTATAGAATTAATAAATATTTTAATTTTTAACAAAAAATTTAAATTTTATATTTTTTGACAGTTTATCTTAATACTTTAAAATATTATAATAAAATAAAAAATTAAACAATTGTTATATATGTATTATTTTAAGAAAGTTTAATGACAATAAATTGAAAAATTTCTTTTTTAATTGAAAAAAACAAAAATTGCCGTATAATTTAATTTTTTCTTAGAACAATATTTTATTAATTCTTCAGAAAATTATATTCAAAATTTTTATTATAATAATATAAAATAGTATTTTTAAATCGAATAGTAGATTTGTAAACAATTAAAAATTTGTTTGTCAAATTAATCATCAATAAACCATAACTTTCATTGAATTGATACAAAAACTGAAGAAAAAAATTAATTTACATGAAATAGTTTTTTTTTAAGTTATTATATTTTCTAAAAGAAATTATTAACTAGAAATATCATTAACTAAGACTGTTGGAAATACATATAATAACGTCTTGACGAGAGAATTAGAGTTGCGAGCATGAGTCAAATTAAGGTAGGGGGTTCGGGTTTAAGAGGTCCAACGATTTAATAAGAAAAATTATCTCTAAACGTGAAACCTAGGTTTTAGAAGGAGCATACGGAAAATGCAATAGTAATAAGTTAACAACTATAAAAATTAAAAGAAAACATATATATTGAAGTGAACTTGACAGTATATTTTTGACGTTATTTATTGTCTCTGTCTTCACCTTCATGTTATTTCTATAATACAATTTTATAAGTTAATTATCTTTATTTTGTTACGTTTTGTAACAAAGACCCTAAAAATTATATATTCAACACATCAAACTTACAAATATTACAATGTACAAGATATTAATAAAAAACATCACAAATAGTTCAAAGTTACCATATTTGACGGTAATAATGAAACAAAAAAAAAATTGCACTAATACTTGCCTCAAATATTCGACTTCATTATTCAAATACTTTCGATTCATAATAACTTAAAATCGATTGTAATAATTACATTTTTTAACTGAAGTATTCGATTTTCGATTAAAATCGATTTAGATATAATCATCCATAAAATGAAAATAAAACATTTTCACGATATTATCATATAGTCTCGAACAACGAATTTCTTAATTAAAAAAAAAAAAAGATTAAAACATTGTAGGATGCTCCGATATAGGTTTTAGTAAATTTTAATACCAAAAAAGGCAGACAATTTTACTCTCTGTTTTTATGTATATTAAAAGAAAAATAGGAAAACAAGATGAAGCGGGCTTTGGCCCCCCTCCGTGGCTATCTCTCTGCTAGAGTAAAATTAAAAAAAAGCCTCTTTTAAAACGTTGGAGGGGGCTCGGGTCTGGGTTTTAGTACCTTTCAATACAAACTAGACAGTCAATTTAACTCTCTTTCTGTATCAAAATAAAAGAAGGAAACAATATTCGGCGGGCTTCGCCCACCTCTGTGGCTATCTCTCCTCGAGGCATATTAAAAAAAGCCTTTTTTAAAACGTTGGAGGGGGCTCGGTCTTGGTTTTAGTACCGTTTAGTACAAACTAGACAGTCAGTTTGACTCCCTTTCTGTATAAAAAAAAGAAGGAAACAAGATGCGGCGGGCTTTGCCCGCCTCTGTGGCTATCTCTCCTCGAGACATATTTAAAAAAAGCCTTTTTTAAAACGTTGGAGGGGGCTCGGGTCTGGATTTTAGTACCTCTTAGTAAAAAATAGACAGTCAATTTGACTCTCTTTCTGTATTAAAAGAAAAGGAGGAAACATGATGCGGCGGGCTTCACCCGCATCCGTGTCTTTCTCTCTCCTCGAGACATATTAAAAAAAGGATTTTTTAAAAAGTTGGAGGGGGCTCGGGTCTGGGTTTTAGTACCTTTTAGTACAAAGTAGGCAGTAGATTTGAATCTCTCTTTCTATATTAAAAGAAAATGAGGAAAAGAAGATGCGTCGTGCTTCACCCGCATACGTGTCTTTCTCTCTCCTCAAGACATATTAAAAAAAAAAAAAGCCTTTTTTAAAAAGTTGGAGGGGGCTAAGGTCTGGGTTTTAGTACCTTTCAGTACAAACTAGAAAGTCAATTTAACTCTCTCTTTCTGTATTAAAAGAAAAGGAGGAAATAAGATGCGGCGGGCTTTGCCTGCCTCTGTGGATATCTCTCCTCAAGGCATATTAAAAAAAAGACTTTTTTTAAAACGTTGGAGGGGGCTAGGGTCTGGGTTAAAACGTATAAGGAAATTAGAGGCGGCGGGCTTCGCCCGCCTTTGACTGGTATCTTTTCGGGGAATTGGTTATGGGTTAGGTACCTTCTAGTTCCAACTAGGAAGTCAATTTAACTCCCATTCTATATTAAAATTTTGCGTTTTAGATGAGTTAAACGCAAAAAACCACAATTTTATTATTGTGGTTTTTATGGTTTTTACAATAAAAATCAAATTTGTGCCAAATTTCACTATCATATTCGTGATCAGCATGTCAAATTACATAAATATATCTACTTTTATGAAAATCGGATAGGGGACCAGAGTCAAAATTTAAGCCATATTTTCAGCGTAAAATATATGTCTTATGTTAGATTTTAGCAATTGTAATGTAGGGTTTACTTGCAACACAATTAATTCAAAGTAGACTCTAATATAACTCGAAAAACTGTACAGAAAATATTATAAATTTTTAATACATTAATTAAAGTACTACAAATTGACAAAAATATAGTTTTCATCATTTGAATTGGTTAGAATAACTAATTTAATAATAAAAAATCAATCACTAATTCAAATAGTAATATTTTCATAATGAAATAGGTATAATTGTAATTACTTATTATTTTTTTCCTTTCAAATTAAATTCTATAGATATTTACTGATTTTACAAATTGGTAGACACACTTAAATGTATTGGTAGAAACTAAAACCCGTCGAAGACGTATACGACATCGAGTTATTAATATTTTCTCTATTAAATAAACAAATTCAAGATAGTAATAACGTTTCTCTTTTCCATTAAGGAATAATGTATAAAATTTAAGAACAAAGTAATTCAAAGTTGTACGAAATAATAAATATTTCACTTTTATTATTTTTTTGGTATCTTTCATTTCATTCAATTTATAATTCTTATTAATTTGTACATCTTTTATATACGATTTTGAATCAGTTAAAATGGATTATCTTCTTCCAATTCTTGATATTCTAGAAAGTGCCTTATTGTCACCTTGTTTCTTGAAATTATTTAAAACCTCAAGTGAAATGTTAATTTCATTGACACACCATCTGTTCTGTTATATATAAAAAAAAAAATACTAAGAACTCTGTTACTAAAATATCAAGTGGCTTCCAAATATAGTATCAGTTTTGGTATGTTTAGTAGCTGTAATAAAGGCATTTGTAAACTGGAGTTATTTTTTTTTAACAAGTAAATTACATCCAGTTTTGACTGCAGTGATTATCATCACTGAGTGTTTCAATGACATCAGTAGCTTACGTTTCCCTTGGGTCGGTCCCTCGATATGTTGTACATGAGTCTGCTCAAGGCTGTGGTGATTTGGGCCGCTTAATCTTCTGCAAACTTGATCTGTTTCAAGAGAGTCATTTTATTGTTCAGTCTGATGCCTAGGTACTTCATTTCCTTCGACTTGTACTGTTATTTCCACAGGTATTCGCTTCCTCGTCAAGATAAGGATTTCTGTTTTTTCCATAGCAAGACTAAGACCATGTGTCTCCATCAACAGGCTAACGTTTCCCATCAACACGTTTGCTATGTTTATCATCGCCTGTTCTACGCTTCTTGCCTCTATGATGGCTGCAATGTCGTCTGCAAATCCGATGAGGAACGAGCCCTCGGGTACCTGTAGTCCTAGGATCTCATCGTAGGTTACGTTCCAGAGATCTGGACCAAGAATCGATCCTTGTGCAGCTCCGGCAGTGATCTTCTTGCGTCATGTTCATTCGATGGTTTCGTATATCAAAACTCTTTCGCTCAGGTAGCTTTCAAACATCCTTAACAGATACTAAGAGACGTTGAACTTTTCTTTTAACGCTTTCATCATATCTGTCCATCTGACAGAATTGAAAGCGTTTTTAACGTCTAGAGTCACCAGAAACACTACCTTCCTGGAGAAATAATTTCCTTCCTGGGCTCTCTCTCTCTCTCTCTCTCTCTCTCTCTCTCTCTCTCTCTCTCTCTCTCTCTCTCTCTCTCTCTCTCTCTCTCTCTCTCTCTCTCTCTCTCTCTCTCTCTCTCTCTCTCTCTCTCTCTCTCTCTCTCTCTCTCTCTCTCTCTCTCTCTCTCTCTCTCTCTCTCTCTCTCTCTCTCTCTATTGCTGTTACTATCTCCTGTATTGCGTTTATGCTCGATCTTCACTTCATGAAACAATATTGTTTCTCCAAAAGGTCTCATGCATTTTTCACTGCTGTTATCAATCTTAGTTTCATTAAGGCTTCTAGTAATTTTCCAGCTCAGTTTATAATGCAGAGTGGTCTGTAGGCGGATGGTGATCTCCGATCTCCTTTTCCCTTACTTAATAGCACTAATCTCTGCTCTTTCCATTTTTTATGAAAGACTCCCTCTTCAAATGATTTATTGTACATTCGGAATATAAAATTTGGACATATTTCCTCGAATAGTTTCAGGATTTCGGCAGGGATACCGTCCGAGCCGGGTGCCTTGTTATTTTTCATAGCTGACACTGCTTTTCTTAATTCAGCATTCGTGAAGAATGGTGTTTCTGCTTCAATGTTGTCTGATGATAATTTTTATCATACGGGATGATTAGGGAAGAGGGTGTCAACAATTTCTTCCATTTGTTGGACGTTCTTGGGCGGACAAGATTTTTTCGCTCCTATTTTCTTAATCACGATATTATATCACAGTCCCCACGGATGGTGGTCGACATCTTTCTTCAAGCGTTTCCAAATTTCCGGTTTATGGCTTTACGTAGTGTTTTCTTGGACTGATTGTATTCTTCTCGCCTCTTGTCTAAACTTGTGTTATCTCTTTTTTATTTTTCCTGGTGAAGCTACGCCTCTTGGCAAGACATTCTTTTCTTAATCTTAAAATTTCATCTGTCCACAAGTATGCTGCTTTCCTGTTCCCCTGGTAGTAATATTTGCGAGGCATTGAAAAGTCGCATGTTTCGCGAATTAGTTTCATTGTATTCACGATGTCTTCACTATTTCACGATGTACTTAGGACTATATCCTTTCTTCTTTCAATTTCTGCCTTGAAGCGATCCTTATTTAGCTTGGCAAGATTCCACCTGTACTGTTTTTTGACATTTTCTTTTAGGCTTTTCCTCCCTACATCAAAGGAAATATATTGGTTATCACTACCATTATAGTCCTCTATAACCTCCCAATTCGAAGAAACTGGAAAGATTTTTTCTGACATAAAGGTTATGTCTGGGATGGTTTCCTTGTGACCAGCTCTGCGGAACATTGGTGTACGTACCTCATTTCCTAGGATCAAACCCAGTCTTGATATCATGTTTATGATTTTCTTTCCCCTTGAGTTTGTTTTTTAGTAATGCCCCATTCGATGGTTCTTGCATTGAAGTCTCCTCAAAAATATGATATTATCTTTCATTTTCGTTATAGTGTCTTTCAATCGATTTAACTTCTTTTCGAACTTTTTTATTGGTTCGTTGGGTGTAAAATAACAGCTAAAGAAGGTAACTAACTTTCTCATGAGTTACCCATACGTAATCACGTCCAGAACCACAGTTTTCGATCAATGTTCGATTTACATCAGGGATCCATATTGCTGCAGTGCCCAATTCGTCTACGTACCAACCTGGCAGGTTTCTATCCTGATATTGTTCGCTAATGAGGACGCTGTCCGCTTGCATGTTGACAATTAATTGACTCAGAAGGTCATTTGCGAGTATACTTCTGTTTAGATTACCATGGAGGATTTTACCTTCTCTTTTTGTCTCTAGCAATCTCGAGTGCATGTCTGTATAGACATGGCACTTGTTGGTTCCTGGTATATGATTTAATTCTCCTGGATCTACGTTGATTTCCTCACATAGGCATCACTTAGAATCGTTCTCGCATTTCTTCATGTGATGTCCCTTCTCTCCGCACTTGATGCATAATCCCTCTTCTTTCCGGTTTTTGCCTTTACAATTTGCTTGATGGTGGTCGTATCCGAAACACCTGTAACACCTTGTCGCTGTTATTTTGAGTCTCACCATACAGTTGACCCATCCTATTTTGATTCGAGCAGTTTGAAACAATTTTTTACCTACTTTCTCTTGTACTTCTACTATAGCGATTTTTTGTTGTCGGATATTTTCTTTCGACAGCCATACTTTTGAATCGCTCGCTCCTTCTGCTATTTCTTTTTTAACCGCATCTTTGACGTCTTCTTCTATAGTAAAGAGATATATGTCTCTCTCTCTCTCTCTCTCTCTCTCTCTCTCTCTCTCTCTCTCTCTCTGAAAAATCCCTGCACAGCTGAAGAAATAAGGAAATTTAATCTGTTATATTCAAAAAATATAGTTGTTCAAAAAGCTAGAAGCTCTAGGCTCGGTCGAGCTTTTTTGGGCTTTTCGTTTTTCGAGCCGAGCCGAGCCTACTCAGTTCGAGCTCAAGCCGAATCGAGCCTCATGTAAAACTCGAAAAAGTTAGGGTACTCGAATTCTTCGGGTACTCGAATTTTTAGGGTACTCAAATTTTTCGGGTACTCGATTTTTTCGAGTACTCAAAATTTTCGAGTACTCGTGACAATAAAACTTGTATATTTAATTATTTAGATACTCTTCTCGTTGACACCAAGATACATCCGGATGCCCCAGAGTCATTCGATAAGAGAATTTTTGTTTCTATCTAATAATAATAGCTATATACTAACTCTAAAGTGCACCCGGGTGTACAGGAGTCAGGTGAACATATTCTTCAAGGAATTTTTGTATCTATCGAATTATCATAGCTATAGACTAACTCTAAAGTGCACCCGGGTGTCCAGGAGTCAAGTGAACATCTTCTTCAGGGAATTTTTGTATCTATCGAATTATCATAGCTATAGACTAACTCTAAAGTGCACACGGATGTCTAGGAGTCTAGTGAAAATCATTCTCAGGGAATTTTTATTTCTAATGAATAATTATAAACATAGACTAACTCTAAAGTACACCTGGGTATCCAGGCGTCAGGTGAACATCTTCTTCAGGGAATTTTTGTATCTATCGAATTATCATAGCTATAGACTAACTCTAAAGTGCACCCACGTGTCCAGAAGTAAGATGGACATCTTCTTCATTTATATCGAATAATCATTCGATGAGCGCCTAAATATCCAAACGATGCTGTTCAACTGACTCCTGGACACCCGTGTGTACTTTAGGGTTAATCTATTTTTATGATTATTAAATAGTAACCAAAATTCCATAAAGATGTTCATATGACACCTGGAAACCCAGGTGCTCTTCAGGGATAGTCTATAGCTATGATTATTCGTTAGACACAAAAATTCACTGAAGATGATGTTCACCTAACTCTTGGACACCCGGGTGCACTTCAGGGTTAATCTATGTTTATGAATAATCAATATAAACAAAAATTCCCTGAGGATGATTTTCACTTAACTCCTGGACATCCGGGTAAACTTTACGGTTAGTCTATAGCTATGAATTTTTGATAGAAACAAAAATTCCTTAAAGAAGATATTCACCTGACTCCTGAACACCCGGGTGCACTTTAGGGTTAGTCTATGTTTATAATTATTCAATAGAAACCAAAATTCCATGAGGATAATTTTCACTTGACTCCTAGACATCCGGGTGTTCTTTCGTGTTATTTTTGCAGCATGATTACTAAAAAAAAAAAAAAAAAACAGAATTCCCTGAAGATGACGTTTACTTGACTCCTGGACAACCGGAAGCATTTTACGGTTAGTCTAAATCAATGATTATTCAGTAGAAACATAAATTCCCTGAAGAAGATGTTCACTTGACTCCTGGACACCCGGGTGCACTTTAGAGTTAGTCTATGTTTATGATTATTCAATAGAAACCAAAATTTCCTGAGGATGATTTTCACTTGACTCCTGGACACCCGGGTACACTTTACAGTTAGTCTATAGCTATGAATTTTGGATAGATACAAAAATTCCCTGAAGAAGATGTTCACCTGACTCCTGGACACCCGGGTGCACTTTAGGGTTAATCAATAGCTATGGTTATTCGATAGAAACAAAAATTCCCTGAAACTGGTGCAAGTAATCGAAAATTACGGGTACCCCAAATTTTCGAGTACTCGAGTGGATTCGGGTACACGAAAAATTCGAGTACCAGAGTGAATTCGGGTACCCGAAAAATTCAAGTACCCGAAATTTTCGAGTACCCGAGTGGATTTGGGTACCTGAAAGATTAGGATACTTGAAAATTCCGGGTACCCGGTACATCGAACCAAGCTCGGGCTCGGCTCGGCTCGGCCATTCGAGCTTTTTGCATAACTCTAATTAATTATGTTAAAATCAGTTTTGGTTTTAGTAAATTTTAGTACAAACTAGGCAGTAAATTTGAATCTCTCTTTCTGTATTAAAAAAAGGAGGAAAAAAGATGAAACGGGATTAACCCGCCTACGTGGCTCTCTCTCCTAGAGGCATATTAAAAAAAGCCTTTTTTAAAACGTTGGAGGGGGCTCGGTTCTGGGTTTTAGTATCTTTTAGTACAAACTAGGTAGACAATTTGACTCTCTTTCTGTATTAAAAAAAAAAAAAAAAAAAAAGTTTGAAACAAAATGCGACGAGCTTCGCCCGCCTTTTTTGGTTCTCTATTATAGAGGAAAATTAAAAAAAAAAGACTATATTAACACGTTGGAGGGGGCTCGTGTTTGGATTTTAAAAAAGTTTATTTTAAAAAATTAAATTTATTTACATGCTTTTAAAACGAGGAAAACTGTCTAGACCCTCATCAGATCCCTATTTCATATCTAGTGAACACACCACTTAGGGTTTTGTCCAGAATTTCTTGTCAAATCCATAAAATAAAAAAATTCTTAAAAATGTAGTAGGGTAGAGTGGGGTAAAAAAGCCATGGTGTAAAAAAGCCATTTGAGTTTTATTTAAAAACTATTAAGCCGATTTATCAGCTGTTTAGAATATAAATACTATTAGGTAATACGCAACTTTTGAATCTAGTTTGAATATTGTACCTAGATTAATATTGTTTTTATTGTAATTTTAATTTTTTGTTGCTTTTTTGAAAACATTTTGGTGAACTTTTCAAACATATTACAATTTGATTAAGTGAACGAATAATAAAAGTAAATGTTTGTACATAAGGAGAAAAGTATACCGAAAACGTATACAATGTTAATTTTTGGAAATTGAACTGAATTAACAATTTATTTTTGCTTTTTTTAATAACTGGTCTTGGGTGTAAAAAAGCCAGGACAAAAAAATCCATGGAATATTTTGTGAAATTCACTTGTTTTCTGTTTAAACTAACCTTCTTATTTTACAAAATTTTTCGTGTTTATTTAATAAAATAAATTAAACACGACGAAAAAGTAGTTCAAAGTGCATTTAAAAAATAAACAACGAATAAACGGTTGCAACGAAATTCGTTTTCTGTGGTGAAACTTAAAGAGAACTTTTAAAAAAGGTACGAAAAATTGGCAGTGCAAATCGAAAACAGGTAAACTCAATATAATTTTCAATTTTGCTTGCTAAAAACTCTTTCATAATTATTAAAATATTTTTCAAATAAGATTATTTGTCATATAAATAAAGGAAAACTATAAAAATACTTAAATTGATAAGATGTTTTGCTAAAATCGTAGGGTGGCTTTTTCACCCCACCAGGTGGTGCAAAAAAACCACTTACAGTGCTTTCGTAAAACTCTTATAACTTAGTCCTTTCATAAGATAAAAAATATTTCCGTCAAGAATTTTCAAGCTTAATAACTAAACTTTCAATATCAATTGGAAATTTGAGAAAAAAATTTTAAATACAGATTTTACAGCATCAAAAGTAAAAAATTGGACAAGTGCGAGTTGATCTCGCACTGCAATGGCGGGTTCCGTACACAAATATTAAAACAATATTTGCAACATTAATCGGTAATTGGTAGAATTAAAATAAACAATTAAAAAATATATTAAAATCATATATTAAAATCATATTAAAATCATCAATCAAAAAAATTAAAAAATTAAAAAAAAAATTTTAAAAAAATAAATAAAATTTTTTTTTTTTTGAAAATTTTTTTTTTTTGAAAAATTTTTTTTTGAAAAATTTTTTTTTTTTTTTTTTGAAAATTTTTTTTTTCTTTTTTTTGAAAAATTTTTTTTTCAATTTAAAAATTTTTTTTTTTTTTGAAAATTTTTTAAATAAATTTTTGGTGATCAGACTGTAAAAATATACTAATAAACCAAGCGCTTTACTTGTGATAAGGTTTATATGATCATTCCATTTTAAGTTCGTATCCAGTAATATTCCCAGGTATAAGATTGTATTGCTATTGTTAATTATAGCATCTCCCAATGGTAGTACCGTGTTCACTATGTCGACATCCTTCCTTCCTTCCTTCGAATATACACATTTGACTTTTTTTATGAGTAATTCTAAGACCTATGTCTCGCAGCCAAGGTGATAGATTCATTACTGCTCTTTGCAGAAGGTCTAGCCCTTCCTTGATGTTGTCAAATCTGACATATAACATAATGTCGTCTGCATATTGAATAATTCTGACTCCTGGTGGAAGTAAGATATCAATTTCTCTTAGGACCAAGTTAAATAATATGGGCGAAAGAACTCCCCCCTGAGGAACACCTACCCCACATATGACCTTCTCTGGATTGTCCTCTATGAAAGAAATGAATCTCTTTGTTACCATGAAGGCTACAAAGTACCTCAGTCCTGCGGGTATACGGCTTTGCTCAAGTTGTTCAAGTATTTTGGACGAAATTACTGCGTTGAAGGCACCCTTAAGGTACAGTGCCAATGCTGCAGTGCCCTTGAACTGTGAAAAACCTTCAATGATATCTGTCACCAGAACCGAGACGCAGTCTGTGGCTGATCTGGATTTCCTGAATCCAAATTGATGTCTAGGAATCAATCTGTGGTTCTCCGCAAAATGGTCCAGTCTCGTTTAAACTAGCCTTTCCATAAGTTTCCCCAGGGCTGATGTTAGTGAGATGGGCCTATAGCCTTTTCCTCCTGGTTTAGGGATAAACTTTACCAGTGATGAAGTCCAAGATTCCGGAAACTCCGACCTACTGAACATGATATTAAATATTGACAGCAACTCATTTCTAACTGCACCCGGCAGTTTCCTGATGACTTCGTTTGATACATTGTCAAGACCAGGTGCTGAGTCCTTTTTGCAGTGTGATAGAGCATTGTTAAACTCTTTCCTTGTGAAAGGGCAGTTATATGCGTCATTCGGTTGATCAATTTGCACCACTGGCGCTTCTATTGCCTTGATATCGCTTATAACTAATTCATTTTTTAGGTTGTCGAATTCTTCTGCATCCGGATTATTGGATGCGTTCATCAGAGATGTTTTTTTCCCTTGAAACGCTCTAATAAGTCCCCATATTTTTTTGGAACTCATTTTTGGAGAGATCGAGTTACACAATTTTTTAAATGAGTCCTTTTTTAATTCTTGTAATTTCCGATGAGATTCTTTCTCAACTTCTATATATGATTCAAAATTGATTGTGTTTGGGTTTTGTATGTACTCCCTTCTTTTCATCAGTTTGTTATTTATGGCCAGATCACATTCATGTGACCACCAAGATGGTTTAATTGGCGACGAAGTTTTCGAGGATTTGGGGACAAATGCACCTGCCAATTTCAAATTAGTTATAATTAGTTCCACTAATTCATTGTATCTTTGTATTACTGGGGTTTCATTTCTGTTGTTGTCTCTTGTTATGGACTGTTCCATGAGGTCCTTAAAGAAAAGCCAATCTACATGATTGGTTCTTAATCTTCTTGAACTGTCGCATATTTTTTGCGTTTTGAGATCGATCTCCAAAAAAACCGGCATGTGATCACTGTTGTATGTTTCTGATGATGTTTCTGAGATTGCCAGTTCAGCTAGCGATGTGGATAGGAGTATGAGGTCAAGTGTGCTCTCCGAACCGTGTGTTGGTGATTTATACGTTGGAAGTCCATCATTCATTATGATGAGGTTCTTCAACTCGATAACCTCCATGAGTCTTTTTCCAGCGTTGTTTAAGCTATATGGTGGGAAATATGGAGTATGGGCGTTAAAGTCACCCATAATTATCAGTTGTGCATCTTCAGGAATATTTGTAAATACTCGAGTCCAGAATTCCTGTGTTATAATTGCTGTTGGTGGAGAGTAGATGGAGATTACAATGATAGGTCCCTGTGATGAATAGATTTTGACTGCAACCAGGTCAGCAACAGTGTTCCATGAACCATTTAAGTTCAAATTTTCAGTAACCAGCGCAAATTTGGTGAGGATCATGGTTCCTCCACCCGTGTTCCCATCAGAACGGTAACTTCTGAACAGATTGTAGCCCCTGATGTTCCAGTTTTGATTTCTGGGTCCGAGCCAAGTCTCCGCAATCGAGAGCAGGTCTAGATTCTCTTGAAACAACATTGTTTCGGTGTTCAGTTTCTTGTTGATGACACTTCGTGCGTTCCATGTTGCACAGCGTAAATGTGACGGGCCAGAAGGTTGACGAGTCATGCTGATGTCATAACTCCAACTCTAAACAAGATAGTTTGCACTTTTATTTGTGTAAGAGAGCAGGAAAATTATTATTATTAATGTGTCTATTCCCTTATCTTGTTATTTTGTCTTATTATGCTATTTTAGTTTACTGTTTAAACTCATTATTTATTTTCATTAAATCTAAGTTCGTTAAATTGCTTGTCCAATAGGTTTTATTTATACTTATTTATTTGCTTTATTTAATTTTATTTTATTTAATCTTAGTTTAGTTCTATAATTACGTTTAAAACTAAATTTTTATGAATATTAGATGATTAAGTAATCAAGTTAATTCAAAATAGACCAAATTATAAATATCCACTTGGTATGTCGCTATTAAATTTGATTTAATTTAATTTGATTTAATTTTAATTTAATTTGATTTAATTTAATTTAAGATAATTATATTATATTATTACTATATTATATGGAACGCGCTCTAAATTATGTTTGCGAAATCTTAATTTTATTTAATACATCAAATTAATAGTGTGTAGAAAGACTCACTGCGATTATAGTTCCCTATCACTCTACAGTGGAATTATTTCCGGTATACGGAATGATGCTCAAACCTGGTTCGGAAAGCACCCTCCGTTCCTCATTCGAGTTACCGGTTAGAGCACCCCGCATATCAGCGACTTCCATGTTCCTGCTATCCTCCATCAGGTTCTTATCGGAAACTATTTCCTTGCTGTCCTTCAGTGCCGAATTGTCCAAATCGAAAGTGTCATTATCGGGATTATTCGAGCTTGATGGAAGCCCAGTGGGGATGGATTCTTCGGAGATCCTCCTATGCTCATCAACCCGTCCAAAATTCAAAGGAGCTTGTTCTTTTTGAATTTGGTTTTGAATTTGAAATTTTCCCAGAGTTCTGACTCTGGCCCTTGTCTCAGTATATGAAAGATTGTGAATATATCGTTCTTTCATTACTTCAAATTCGTTCTTAAACGATGGTCACGTGCTTGAAGAGGCTTTGTGGTTTAAACTACAATTAATGCAGTGATCCTGTAATGCAGGTTTTGTGCAGGGTTCGGGAGCATGAGATTGTCCACAATGTTCACAAGTCTCGGTCGATGCTCTGCATTGGGATGAGACGTGTCCGAACCTTTGACATCTATAACACCGCTTTGGTATTGGGATTGAAGGAGTGACAAAGACCCGTGCACTCCACGAGTAAAAAAATCTGGGGACAGTCGTTGATCGAAACGTTAGGTCAACCAATTCCGTGAGAGTGCCGTCCGCCTTTGATCTTCTGCGTCTGGCTGAGATCATGGTTGCCTGCGTGTCAGGGTCCATGTTGGAAACTATATCTGAAACCGATAATTCTTTGTTAGCTTGTATGAAACCTTTTTTAAACGCAATAGACTCTGGGATATATAATCTGTAACCTTCATTTCTGAGTGTTTGTGAGGTTAGCAAAGTATTAGCATCTAGGGCCTGGACGCAGAAAATATTTACTTGGTTCCTTCCGGATACGTGTATACGTCTATCACCTTGTATGACTTCTACAATTTTCTTCCCGATTGCCAATGGGTCGTAATTGCCAAGATTGCGATTGGGTTGAGCAAATTCCATGACGACCAAAAAAGGACCCTCTGTGTCGAGAGTATATTGAATTATAAAATTGTTATAATTTGATTTCCAAAAAATATCAGGATTTTGACAATCTATAACCTCCTGAGCTCGATTGGTTGCGGTGACCGTATTCTCTCTCCTTTCCCTCTCCCTCCGAGGAGTAGGTGTAGATGCCCTTTCTTTAAGATTCTCTTCCTCCAGTGCACTAGATGATTGCATTAGTGAACTTTTGATTCCAAACTCATCCTCCATGTCCATGTTATCCTCCGTCTCGCCCCTGGTCTTTTTTCTATTCGGTCCCCTATTGGAGCCCTGAAAGGAATTATTAAGCAAGGGGGAGAGTGAAAGATCTCTCTTACCTGCTATTGATCCGTCAGCTTGCATAGATGTTTCTTTATTTATTACTCTTTGATAAACTCTTTCCTTCCAATTCTCAGTTATCTCCTGTGTTGAGGTGATAAGTAGTGGTAAGATTAAAAAACGCCCCGAATAGGTCTAAGATTTTGTCTGAGTTTTCTCTGCAATGATGATTAGGATTTCCTTTTGAGTAATTTAGTCTATAAAAGCTTAATTGACTATCATGGTAAAACCATGTACAGCTAGGACATTCGAGAGAGCAGATAGAGAGTGCTGTGGGTGGAGTATATAGATTTCAGTAAAGGGAGAATAATGACAGTAATCAAACACAATCATAATCGATGTGAGAAGCAAAGCAAATCAATTCATGCGCGTTTCTTAGTAACTAATTAGGGTAGAACATTTATGTACATGGTAACTAGAAGGAGAAAGGAGAACTAAAAAAAGAAGAAGAAAAAAAAAAAATTTTCTTTTTGATGTTACTGACTTTCATTTACCCCTTTTCTCCCCTTCCCAACCTCGACCTCTCCCCTCTTTATTTATAAAGGGAAAGAAAAAATTCGATATGTTCCGACCAGGAGATATTGCAAATAAACATGCATACTTTCATTAAACCGAAACAAAGCATAAGCAAACTTTTAGAAGATTAGTATTTAGTTACTTATTTGCTACATTTTAAGTTGCTTATGGCCAACTAGCAATATTACAAAGAAGTTCAATCAGCCAAAAACCAGGGCAAAAGTCTCAATTCTGACAATTAGTTAGTCAGTTTGTTCCTTTGTTCCCTTATTAATCAAAATTATATAATTCCATGCTGCTAGCATTCAATCACTTGCAGTATCAAATTTAAATTTTAAAAGAATATTTTAATACATTTTATTTTAGAAATATCAAAACTCATTCGAAGTGTTTATGTGTTCATTTAGCTGTTTGTTTATTTATTATGATCGACAATGCATAAAGAAAGGTCAACTGATACCAAATAAAGCAAAATATTGTAAACTAATAACTGATATACGAGTTGAAAAATTTTATCTGTGTGTATTTACTACTGTGTTACAAAGTGAGATATAGTAAGTTATATTGTATTTCAAATTAAAATTAAAGACTCACCTCGCTATAAGATGTATTTATGTTAAATTGGATTCATAGAAATATTGTAAAGGATGATATTGAGGATACTTAAGTAAATGGAGGCTGTTGAGCCATTTGTTCCTTTCAGGCAGGTCCAACAAAGTTTTATTTTCTAATAAATTGTTTCCTTTAAGGTGTATGGCACATTAGTTGTCCTTTTTGCACGAGTAGTTATCACTTTGGTATAAGATTTCTTCGTCTAATTGAGGATATGCACTCGGAAAGTTATGGAAATTAATATTTAAATGTTCGCATTATTCTAATCAAGCCGATTTCGATTTTCTATTTACTTTATCACGATGACAATATAAAGTTCTATGGTTGTAACTAGGTTAGGCGGAAAGGTATTCTCGCCGTTTCATGTCTATACTCTCCGAAGACCAAATTCGGAGTCCACACATCAGGGTTACTTGAAATGAATTTTAAATTTTCTAAAATTGGAATATACATAAAGGAACAAGGAACTGGCACGTTTTTATACACTTGATTAATTTTATCATAAACCTGATCATATCTAAATCCTAAATTTTTTTGAACAGGTTTTACAAAATCATCAAATTTCTCAAATGCTTTATGTCTTAAATGTGTTGATTGAATAGAATTAAAACATGACTTCGTATTTTTTACGTAACTGTTTACAGATTGATGATTATTTAAGTTATCTTTTTCCATTAACATTTGGATACTATCAAACAAATTATTTACTATTTCTGAAGTGCTCTGGAAAAAAGTTTGTATTGTTGATTTAAGAATCGAAAAAGATTCGAATCCTAAAAAGGTTTTTTGAATTAAATTTGCACTGGTTTGTGAAATTTTAAAAGTATCTGAGAAATTTGTTGTATTTGGAGCATTTATTTCTGATGTCCATATATTAAATTTATTATCTGATGCTATAGTTTCATTAATACCTGCAGAAGGGTGCATTATGTTATTAAAATCATCTAAATTTTCTGTATTTTGGCCAATGCGATTTGAAGTTTCTCCATAAGGAATTCAGGTTCACTATTTGATATTTCTTCAGAATTTTCATATGAATGTTGTATCATGTGTTTTCGAAAACCACTATAGGTTTTATAAGTTAAAATGCACGATGGAATACAACATTTTAGAGTTAAATTTTGTCACAGCAAAAGAACATGTTCTCGACGTAAATGTCGAGTAATGTCAGAAACTGTCGAAAACTCTTTTGAAACATATGTAACAATTAAAACGCATTTTGATTATTTAGAACTCACAAAAATAGAAATTATCTAATCAGTCTCAAAATTTAATTAAACTTCTATTTTTATCTAATTAGTCGCACTCAATAATCATATCCATCGTCAATACAGTTCTAAGCTCTCTCATTTTAGCTGACAATTTGATCTTCTTACTATTCATTTAATAATAGTGAAATTGAATGAATTCAAACATAGCTTTTAGACTTAAGTGAAAATCTACATGAAAAACAAAATGTGCTTTAAACAAAATGTCAAATGCCTCACTTGGTAATGTTGCGTCGATTGGCAGTTTGTAGCCGTCCAAACCGATGTAGTAAGATGTTATGGCTGTTTTATTAATGCCTACCGCAATAAGAGAGTGTTGTGAAGATGTTATTTTTAAATCATCCATAGGGATTCCATTCTGAAACATTGTCAGATATTAATTTTCCAAAATTTCAAAAATTAAATTTATTTATTTCTTATATTACCTGATGAAATACAATCATTCGATTTACACTCGAATCTTCACAGTTGCTTGATTTACTTTTGTCAGAGCCCTTTTTTAGACGATTTGAACATGGTAGGAGCTTTAATAAATATATGTGTGCCTGCGTAACAATATCCCAACCTATTCAAATAAAAAATGAAAAATTAATTCACAGTTATCAATAAAATAATTATACTGGTACAAATTTGTAATAAAAAATCGATATAAAGATTTTAATGAAATAAAATATGCTGTCAAGTAAAATTTGTAATAACTTGCTCTTCTAGAGTAATTTTTTTCTATAAGTTTTGATTTGCAACTTCAATTATCCTATCTGGGTTAAAATCTTTTTTTTCAATACTAGGATGGATAAAAGAAAAATATTCACGTATCTAATGATAAAGACAAAATAAAAAGTTTATTTAAAAGGTATACTTGAGAGTAGTCATATAATAATTAAAGCAAGCATAAGATAACTTACCAAATATGGTATATCAAGAAATCTCGGGAAATTTGCAATAATGTTTTGAGGTTCGTTGCGTCTTAAATTATACGAGTAGTGCAGAATTTCTAGAATTTCATTTTTTTGCGATGTTTTGCATAAGACGCATTCTTAGCGTGATCTCTATATAGAATGGTATTAACCGAGTTCTCATTTATAATAATAATTTCATTTAAAAGTCAATTATTATTATTATTCTTTTTTTAATTTTAATAAGAAATTATTTAAAATTTTAATAATTTTTTTAGAAAAATAAAAAATTAATAATTTTTTAAAATAAATATTTAAAAATATTAATACTTTTATAGCAAATTAAAAAATTTAAATATTACATATATTAAAATTCTTTAAAAAAAAAAAATATAAGTATGCATACCTGAATTATTATTAAAAAATTTTACGAAAATTCAATTATTAAATTTCAATTAAAATAATGTAATTTTTTACTTAATACAATTATTAAAAGCTTTTTAAAATATTTATGTTTGAAATAAAAATAATTTTAACGTAAAAAATAATTGATGGCCCTGAAAAGGGCCGATTGTTTTCAACCATCGACAAAGAATATTATTTCATTTTACTGCTTGGCAACACTTTTTGCCACGGGCTTCCTCGCTTTGGGTTCCGCATCCTTCTTGATATTCTTCTTCTTCTCGGCAACGGCTTTCTTAGTCTTGGCTGTCACGGCATTCTTCTGATAAGCTGATTTATTTGCAATTGTTGCGACACATTGTAGTTTTTGCGGCAGTATTGAAATTGGGCTTGGCGACGTTCAACTTAAAGAAACCTACAGCCCCCTTGTCCTGAATCAGAACATTGCTGTCGACTGCAGACTTCAGATACTTTTTAATGAAGAAAGCCTGCTTCTCAACATCGACTTTGTAGTTGGCGGCGATATACTTTTTAATGGATTTGAGCGAAGAGCCGCTTCTCTCATTCAAATTGGCGATGGCCGTGTACACCATTTCCGACACTGGCGGGTAACTTGCTTTTGCGCATGTCTTCTGCGCCTTCTCATCTTCCTTCGAAGTTAACACTGCAGGTGAAGCTGGTGATTCTCCGTTGTCTGACATTTTAATAAATTTTTTTTTTTTTTTGAGAAAAATACAAAAATTGTAAAATAACTTGACGATGCTTTCAATTCAAGTGTTAATACAATAATGAACACATTTCCATGTGCTCGTTAATATAGTAAAACGAACGGACGGTGAAGAAAGGCCACTGCGAAATGAGCAGCACATGGAAAAAGATTTCTTTTAGACCAGGCCTGCACAAATGTGTGACTCGCGAGCAAGATGCTGAGAGAGAAATTCCCCCTCCATGCGGGCGCTGTGCCTTGGTAGGCGGAGTGAAGCAGGCAGAGCGCCCGCATGGAGGGGGAATTTCTCTCTCAGCCTCTTGCTCTCGAGCCACACATCTGTGCATGCCTGTTTTAGACAGTGTATTTATAGAAATGTACTAAAAAAGACTAATTTTAAAACAGTCAAAAGTATATTTTTATGACGTATAACCTTATTATGATTTTTTTGTATATCTGTTATATGATTGGAAAAAGTACAAATTTCTTATTAGTTTTTATACTTTGTAGAATTTAAAAAAAGTAAGTAAAAACCTTAGATTTATTATACGAATGTTAAATAATTATATAAATTTATAAAAGAATAATTTTTATATTTAAAATAATAATGTAGTAGACTTCAAGTTCATTATTCCAAGCCATAATAATTAAATCTATTTATATCAGTCATGTGATGTTAGCACCAATTTTTCAAAATATAAAAAAAAATCACATTAATTCTGTGTTATTTAGAAAAAGTTATTTAGTTCTATAAAAATTTTGTTCATAATTATGACAATTAACACTATAAAAATAATATGAAAAAAATTATGAGAATTCTTACATGGTATTTTTATAGCAAATCAAGATTTGTTTTTTAAAATTTGTAATATTATTTTAAAATGTCTTATTTATGTATGTGAACCCCCCCCCCACTTTAAAAAAATTATATTTTCTTTATAGTTGTAATTTACTCTAAAATATTTCTATAGTTACAGATATTTTTCAAAAATAGTTTCGTCGAATGTTATGTTAAGAACACCACATTGGGGAATAGTGACTACAGAGAGGAGATTGTACAATTCCTCATCGTTCCCGACGACAAGTTGGAGATGACGGGGAATAATTCTCGACTTTTTGTTGTTAAAAGCTACGTTTCATGAAAACGCCAAAAATTTGACAGCAAAGTATTCCAACACAGCTGCGAGATACACTGGAAAACAAGCACCAACTCGCTCAGCTCAGCTCAGCTCAACTTCCATATCATTGTTGTGAGTGGTAGATGGTTGCAGTGAGTCACCGCACAAATAAAAATTTAGGAGCACAACGTAAATATGGCAGTTTCGGCTGTTTAACATCAATTCACTTAATATTGTCTTCAACTTCAAAAATTCTTTCTCTGTAAATAATGATGCCTACAAAAAGCAAGTAACCGACAAGAAGAAGAATTGTAAGAAGAAGGAAATCCTTATGGTAAACTCGCAAAGTACGCTTTCTCTCAAGGCACAAAAACTGTCAAAAAAGTACACCAGCTCCAAGTAAATTTTGCATAAGACGCATTCTTAGCGTGATCTCTATATAGAATGGTATTAACCGAGTTCTAATTTATAATAATAATTTCATTTAAAAGTCAATTATTATTATTATTCTTTTTTTAATTTTAATAAGAAATTATTTAAAATTTTAATAATTTTTTTAGAAAAATAAAAAATTAATAATTTTTTAAAATAAATATTTAAAAATATTAATACTTTTTTAGCAAATTAAAAAATTTAAATATTACATATATTAAAATTCTTTAAAAAAAAAATATAAGTATGCATACCTGAATTATTATTAAAAAATTTTACGAAAATTCAATTATTGAATTTCAATTAAAATAATGTAATTTTTTACTTAATACAATTATTAAAAGCTTTTTAAAATATTTATGTTTGAAATAAAAATAATTTTAACGTAACAAATAATTGATGGCCCTAAAAAGGGCCGATTGTTTATTATTTTTCTCCTTTTTTTGACATACATTGCACACATGTTGGAAAAAAGAAAAATCACAAGAAATGAACATAATTATTGAATTGAAAATTATTATCTTTCAAACAAAAAAAATTCAAACGTAAAAGTTAATTTGTTGGCCCTGAAAAGGGCCGATTGATAATTTTTTTTTTTTTGGTTTTTGATATTAGTAATTAATGGCGTTCTCCTCGAATACGGCGTGCCAATTCAATGTCCTTTGGCATGATGGTGATTCTCTTGACGTGGTTTGCGCACATGTTTGATTTTTCAAACAGATCGACGAGGTAGGCCTCGCTCGCCTCCTGGAGGGCCATTAATGCAGATGTCTGGAAGCGCATATTGGTCTTTAAGCATTTGGAAATTTCACGAACTAAACGTTGGAACGGCCGTTTCTCAATAAGGAGCTTGGTGCTCTTCTGGTAGCGATGGATCTCACGGAGAGCAACGGTTCCGGGCCTGTAGCGATGAGGCTTCTTCATTGCACCGGTTGCAGGCGCGCTCTTCTTTACAGCTTTAGTGGCGAGTTGTTTTCTTGGTGCTTTACCACCAGTTGATTTACGGGCGGTTTTCTTGACACGAGCCATTCCTACAATGTTGAGATTGCAAGGGAGAAATGAAGAATAATGCTTTAGACTGAAAAAACGCACATATTTATAGCTTTGAGAAGCTATTGCACCGGTTAGTAAGTGAGAAGGGGAAGCTAACACTTTGATTGGTCGTTTAGATCGTGGAGGGGAGCATTGTAACTAGAGAGGAAATAAAACTGCGCACTTTCACTGCTTAGCATCATTCCGAGTTTGTTCTCTGTTCTGTTTACACGTAAAACTTATTCTCTGGAAAAATGACTGGTCGTGGAAAGGAAGGAAAGGGATTTGGGAAACGAGTATCCAAGCATCCCAATAAAGTTTTACGTGATAACATACAACGCTTAAAGATGCTTGCCATCCGTCGTTCGGCTCGTCAAGGTGGAGTAAAACGTATCTCGGGATTGATCTACGAAGAGACAATGGATGTTTTCAAAATATTTTTTGAAAACGTCATCCGTGACGCCGTAACTTACACAATAAACGCCAAGAGGAAGACCGTCACCACCATGGACATCGTCGATGCTCTAAAGCGTCAAGGCCGTATGCTATACAATTTAAAATGTTAATTTAACCAAAATCATCGCCATCATGAAAAAAACAATCGGCCCTTTTCAGGGCCACAAAATAATTATACGTTTGAATTTTTTTTTTTCAAAAAGCATACTCAACTAATAAAATTAAAGAAATGCAATTTTCAACTTTTATATTTCTATAGCATTTTAAAAATGGTTATAAAAGTTATTAGATTTGTTGAAATTTTTTAATTTGGTTAATTTAATAATTTTTATTTCTTAAATGTCTAATTTTTTAAAAATAGTTTACATGTATTAATAGTATATTATAATATTATATTATAGTGCAAATTTTTTCATGTTTATTATTTTTACTTTCAACTTCAAACTATCGATTACAAAAGTGGCATAAATAGATATTCTTATTGTCATTATGTACTTTTAATGGAAATTTTCTTTTTTATCTACTATTTAATCGTAAAAGCGAGAATTTCGTTAAATAAACAATTTGTATAAGTGTATGTATTGTAATTTTTTTGTCATATTATTTTACAAAAATAAATATTAAATTCATATTTTTAAATATGTATTTTTTTGTTATAAGATTTTTAATATAAATTAAAGTTAATTTTGATTATTGAAGAAATCAACAAATATATTAGAAACATTTTGATTAAGAACTAGAAAATATTTTCATATCATAAAAATAATGAGAGTGAGATACACCATAAAAAAAGTAATGTTGATTTAATGCGGTTTTCTCTAAAATGAATGCATATTTTTCTCTAATATTTAGTATAAAAAGTTATATTCTTTTTTTAAGATGATTTACCTCTTGCAAAAAAACCTCTTACAGAGAGAATATTATAGTAAAACTATGTGAAGTAACAATATTTTTACATTCCAATTTATAAAATTTGATTAAAATATGAAAATTAAATATTTGATATTAATATTTGAAAGAAAATTGAAAAAAAAAAATAACCGTGACAGTCGTGTTGTAGGAATGCTCTTTTAGAAGTGAACGTTACAGTGAGCATAGCAATAGTGTGTCAGTACTCTTGTAACAGTTTTGTAGAGGAGAGTCTAGAATAGAGTAAATGTTGGTGTTAACGCGTTGATACAAACGCGTCTTCCTATGTATTCTATATGGACGAGCGCGTTACTATCAGCGCGTTCGACTCTATTTTGGACTCTCCTTAGCAGTGAGAACATGTAGCACTCGTAACAGTCATCATGTAACAGTGCTGTTGTTAAAGTCGTAGCATTCGTAGCGTGTTCAACTCGTTCGCAGTAGTGATTCATATCAATGATGTGTGTTGCATAGTGTATGTGTAAGTATTTCGTAACAATAGAGTAAGTAAATTGCTCGTAGCAGTGATATGGCAGTCGTTCGTAGCAGTAAATAGTATCAATGAATGTATAACAGTTATTTGTAGTATTAAATGTAGCAGTGGTCGTCAGTCAGTCAGTTCTTTGTAGCATAGAATTTTTTAACAATGGTGTGTGGTATTTGTCTAAAGGAGTGCCTCATAGCAATAAGTGTAACATTAATAGGTAACAATGATAATATAATTAGATTTGATATATTAAATTTAAAGATAAATGATGTTGAAAAAAAATTGTTTTTTATTCACCAACTTTATCATACTACTACTATATTATATTTTTGTACATATTCTTAAATATTCGTCAATCATACATCATATGTGTGTTTATGAACTGAACATAATTTATTTCTATCAATATTACTATCGCATATAATCTTACATTACTAATTGAATATTTTTTATAACTTATTAACTAAATGAAATACAACGAAAATTATAAAGCAGTCGTCTTGGAAGCAGAGGTAGAGAGAACTCATTTTGCGGAAGTCATTACATCTTAAAGTAAAGTGATGCAGCAGAAATCCTGGTAGTCATCATAAGAAAAATCCAATGCATCTTATTGGAAGCGAACACGGGACCCATGATGTTGGAAGCAAGCACGCTATCCACTATGCCAATCGTACAGCCGACAAAAATTTTCAAAATGTTTCTCATACTTGACAGTTTGTTGATGAAGCAAAAATATTTTTTAGAAATTGCATCACTTATAATCAATAATTAGTAATCAGTGATTCATAAAAGGCTAATGTGTATCAGTGAGTAGTGAGTCAATGATTCGTATAAGTCGAATTTGCAGAATACCTAAAAGATGAATTCGTAAATGCATGTACTAAAATAGTATATATGTAATATAATTTACTTATATAAAATTTTATTTAAAAAAAATTGTTAATAAAATAATAGTGGTAAGATATATGCAGTTTGTATAAAAATTAAAAATAATTCTTTCGTTAAAAATAATTATTGGCCCTGAAAAGGGCCGATTGTTAATTATTTGACGTGTCAGAGTCCGAGAGCGTCACTCGGCTGAGTAACAGATGACGGCTAGAGAGTAGCATCAACGACGACGACGAGACAAGCACATTGGCGTCTCTCGAAATGAGAGACGTGTTGATAGGAAGACTGGCGAGGGAAGAGTGAGAGAAAAAGAAAGAAACGCTGGATATTTACGCGAGTCTGCCGCTAAGGAGTCTCCCACCCTGCTCCGCGCAGAGTGGAGAGGGAGAGAGAGAAAAAGTGTGCGCTATTGGCCCAGAGTGGCGGCGAGAGCGCGTGGCCAATCACGTCACACGGTGCTGCTGGCGCCTGCGCGGTTTGTCCGATAGAATTGGAGCGATAGTTTATTCGAGCTGAAAACACGGAGCGTGTGAGACGGGCCCACTCGACTCTAAGTTAAAATGATGTACCGTGCCTTTGACTTTCAATCAACTTTATACCGTGCCTCCATTACCAAAAGAAATATAAATTTTAATGCTACATAAAAATCCAATTATTTTTATAAATAATAAACAATTCTTCAACGAAATTTAATTATTTTTATAAACTTGAATAAAATTTGTTTCATGAATTCAATTATTTTTATAAATAATAAAATTTTTCTCCGACATTCTATTATTTTATTGAAATTTTAATTATTCATTTAATTATTATTTTTATCATTTATTTTTATAGAATATTTTAATGTAATTCATCAATAAATGTAATTATTATTAAAAATTTTATTAAAATTTTTGCCTATTTAATGCATAAAAATATATTTAAAAGAATACAAAATTATACTATCTAATAATAAGGGGTGAATGAAAGTTGATTTGCACTTTAATGCCCTTAAATTCAAAAGCAATCCCATTTTTTTTCCACAATATTAATGAATTCTTTTTCTATTGTTAACTTGTTCATTTCTATCAAATTCAATTCTTCATAACTACATGATCAGAATGTAAATTAATTTTAATTCAATTTAAGGGAATTATAAATTGCGGAAATAATAGCTTTTAATTAAATAGAATTCTTTAAAAAGCATTAAGAGATATTAAAATTCTTGTTAATTGGTTACAAAAAATTAAATTGTTTAAAAATAAACAAGTTAACTATAGAAAAGAAATTCATTGAGATTGCAAACAAAAAATTAATTATGAAGATTAGGGCATAAAAATGCCCTACACATTTTAATTCACTTCTTATTACTGAGTATATATTGTTAATGCAACTTATTTAAAATAAATTTTCTTTATTTTCATTCACTTATTGTTTTATAAAATTTTTAACTAAAATTGAAATTAATTATTATTATTATTATTATTATTATTATTATTAATTTGTTTCAAAATTTATTAATTTTTATATTTATATCCTTCTAACAGAATCAAAAAAAAAAAAAAAAAAAACAACAAACAATAGATGAAGGCTATGTATCTATAATCTATGATGAGAATGTACATTGCAGTCAATTGTCAGTAATATTGACTATGGAAATTCCCGTAGAAGGAGTAACAAAAGTTTTTAAAGCCAAAATTATAAAATTTCAAGATTTACAGAAAGAAGAAGATTTGTGGACAGCAAATGGAACACTAAAGGATGAAACAGGAGAATTGGATGTAACTTTCTCTTCAGAATTTCTTAATAAATTGATTGGAATGTCTGCCTCACAACTTAACGACATTAAAAAAGACAAAAATTACTACAAACAAAATAAAAGTACAATACAAAATCATCTCAAAAATATTACCAAACAGTTATTAATGTACAACGATAAAATTGAAGTAGAAATTAACAATGAAAAAATAATTTTAAACTATTTAAATTTTGAAAAATTAACGAATCTGTAAATTTCTTAAAAGAAGTAAATAAAAGTAAAAACGAATATAAATATATTATAATAAACAAACAATTAGTTGTTTAATATCAATGATAACCTAATCATTACAACCTTAACCACTTCAAAGGTTTTAATATAAAAATGTCAGTAATAAGTCAGTAATATTACAATACAGGACTCAGATATTATAATTTTTTAGATTTTTTATTAAATAATAAAACTTTTATCAACCGAATTCAAAAAATTTCGACTGTTTGGACATTTCTTTTAACCTTTTTTTTTGGGAAAAAAGAAGGTTAAATAATGCAAATTTTTTTAAATTTTTAAGCAAAATATAAAAAATAACTGTAGATAATTCTTTCAAATATTATTTTCGAAAATTTTTTCTAATTTAAGTTTTCAAATACAATATTAAAAACAT
Organism: Leptopilina syphax; assembly: GCA_032872505.1. Classification (NCBI taxonomy): domain Eukaryota; kingdom Metazoa; phylum Arthropoda; class Insecta; order Hymenoptera; family Figitidae; genus Leptopilina; species Leptopilina syphax. The sequence goes on from JAVJHT010000012.1 coordinate 505,392, forward strand.
TTTCAATAAATAAAATATAGTAAAATTAATTAAATATAAATCCCTTTTACAAGTATTTTATTATAATATTGAAAAATTAACAATTAAAAAATTCTTATTGAAAACTTTGGAAATAATTCAATTTTCAAAAATTGTTATAAACAATCTTCAAGAAAAAATTCGATTATTTTTCAATTGAAATTTATCAAAAATTTAATTGTTTTTTTTTTAATATTCTTTAATAACTAAATTATTTATTTGATTAATATATTTTTTTTTACTCCGGTTCACTTTAACGGAATAAACATCAATCATTCATTGATGCTACATTATTTTAATTAACAATAGAAGTGCAAATTTTGGTCAACAGCCTACTTTCATTCGGTTGGGCAGACTCCGGCCATAGTCGGGCCAATGTTTGGCAAAACTATGGCAGCCAAAGTTTAAAAAACTAATTCTACCTGATCAGGGCGACTTTCGGCTGATTAAGAACGATGGAGTCTGATTTTTGACGCAAATTAAAAAAATTAAAAAAATATATAGGGGAACATAGTCTAGGTCGGCCACCTTTTTGACTTTTGTTTATAACTTTTTTTTTAAAAATGAATTTGGACAATTGAAGTATATGGTTGGAAAGTCCTGTTTAATAGGAACATTTTTTCTGTACAAAGTAAATTGACAGGTTTAAAAATGAAAAAGTTATAAAGATTTAAAAAAAAAAAAATTTGTAGTCCAGGTTGGCCATTACAGTCAAGGTCGGCCATGTTTAAAATTCAAAGGGCATTAATCGTTAAAAAATAAAATAACATGTTTGGAGTTACGGAAAATTGATTCTTTATTGTTTACAGTTTGTAACTTAATGAAATAACAAAATAATAACAATAAACAATATAAAAAAATAAATATAAATAAAAAAAAGTTTTGCACTAAAATATTAATAAAATTAAATAAAAATATTAATAAGATGATCAATTATATTATGAGTTATACAGAATTGCAGTTTTTGCAAATGAAGTAGCTCGTCCTCAACTTTGCGCATTTTAAACACATAGTGGCCGACCTTGACAGTAAGTAACATTACCGAATTGTTGTAACCATAAAGAAATACGTTTCGGGATTCGATTTTTTACTTTGTTTTCCTTTCAACCATGAGTCCCACAAATTTTCTGCATACTTGCCTTGACGATTCAATTTGTTTTTTATCTTTTATTAATGGTTTTTCACATTATGCACAAAACTTTTTTTGAGCTTTTTTTGTACCGACGTCACAGAAAACACAATTTTCGATTTTCCGAAAATGTAATTGAACAAAAAGTTAGGTTTCACTAAGACAAGCTTCGACAAAAATGCGCGTAGGTGGCGCTAGTGAACTTGACAAAAAAACGCGAGTGGCCTACCTAGACAGTAGGCCAACCTTGACTACATTCCCCTATATATTTGTCCAAGTATGAAAAAATAAAACAACCGATACCAGAGTCGAGCTAGCAAATTGAAATTAAGTTTTCTAATCTCTGGATGTCATAGTTTTAACGACCATCTACCAGAATATGGCCAGAATCTGTCTGAACAACTTCAAAAACATTTCTTATACAGCCATGGTAAAAATTAAAAGTTTTTGCGTTAATTTTTAATTAAAACTGAAATGAAATAAACAAAAAATTATAAACGTTAACTGATTTATTGATCATTATGAATTAAAAATTTCATTTTATTGTAAGTTTAACCTTATAAAACCAATTTTTGATTTTAGGGTTTCATGTTATCGTAGCGTAGACGGAAAAATTTTTTTGTTTTAAATTATGTATTTTTTACCTCGGAACGGCGTTTTTACAGACAAAATATAGCAACGGCTCATTTTATCGGCAACAGCTACAGATATTACAGAGACAACTTGTAAAAATGACAAATGTTTTAGACATTGGCGTACAGCGGATGAGCTATTAATAGGCATCTCATGTCCCGATGTTGAAAATCAACCAATGCAATAATTAGCGTATTAGATTTTGGTGCGTTAGGTTTCGAGTTCAATATCTGCAAAAGTTAAAAAATTTTATTTTATATTTATGTGTAAGATAACGTTTAGTGTTAAGATTTATGCAATAAATTAAGTAAATAAATAATTAAAAATATCAACCAAAACCTGTTAATTGTAAAGCTAATATTTTTTTTTGCAAACGGTCGGCCAACCTTTAGCTGACAAGGTAGGCACGACTATCCACTTGGTCGGAGCGATCATGGCCCGACAAATTATTAGCACATACGTTTATGTAACTGAAACTGAGTATTATTCCAAAACTTGGAGGGGGCTCGGGTCTGGATTTTAGTACCTTTTAGTACAAAGTAGGCAGTAGATTTAAATCTCTCTTTCTATATTAAAAGAAAAATAGGAGAAAAGATGCGGTATATTTCAACCGCCTTCGTGTCTTTCTCTCTTCTCGAGGCATATTTTTTTAAAAAAAAGCCTTTTTTAAAACGTTGGAGGGGGCTCCGGTCTGGGTTTTAGTACTTTTTAGTACAAAGTAGGCAGTAGATTTAAATCTCTCTTTCTATATTAAAAGAAAAGGAGGAGACAAGATGCGGTAAATTTCAACCACCTTCGTGTCTTTCTCTCTTCTCGAGGCATATTTTTAAAAAAAAGCCTTTTTTAAAACGTTGGAGGGGGCTCCGGTCTGGGTTTTAGTACTTTTTAGTACAAAGTAGGCAGTAGATATAAATCTCTCTTTCTATATTAAAAGAAAAGGAGGAGACAAGATGCGGTTAATTTCAACCACCTTCGTGTCTTTCTCTCTTCTCGAGGCATATTTTTAAAAAAAAGCCTTTTTTAAAACGTTGGAGGGGGCTCCGGTCTGGGTTTTAGTACCTTTTAGTACAAAATAGGCAGTATATTTAAATCTCTCTTTCTATATTAAAAGAAAAGGAGGAGACAAGATGCGGTAAATTTTAACCACCTTCGTCTCTTTCTCTCTTCTCGAGGCATATTTTTAAAAAAAGCCTTTTTTAAAACGTTGGAGGGGGCTCCGGTCTGGGTTTTAGTACTTTTTAGTACAAAGTAGGCAGTAGATATAAATCTCTCTTTCTATATTAAAAGAAAAGGAGGAGACAAGATGCGGTAAATTTCAACCACATTCGTGTCTTTCTCTCTTCTCGAGGCATATTTTTTAAAAAAAAAGCCTTTTTTAAAACGTTGGAGGGGGCTCCGGTCTGGGTTTTAGTACTTTTTAGTACAAAGTAGGCAGTAGATTTAAATCTCTCTTTCTATATTAAAAGAAAAGGAGGAGACAAGATGCGGTAAATTTCAACCACATTCGTGTCTTTCTCTCTTCTCGAGGCATATTTTTTAAAAAAAAAGCCTTTTTTAAAACGTTGGAGGGGGCTCCGGTCTGGGTTTTAGTACTTTTTAGTACAAAGTAGGCAGTAGATTTAAATCTCTCTTTCTATATTTAAAGAAAAGGAGGAGACAAGATGCGGTAAATTTCAACCACCTTCGTGTCTTTCTCTCTTCTCGAGGCATATTTTTAAAAAAAAGCCTTTTTTAAAACGTTGGAGGGGGCTCCGGTCTGGGTTTTAGTACTTTTTAGTACAAAGTAGGCAGTAGATATAAATCTCTCTTTCTATATTAAAAGAAAAGGAGGAGACAAGATGCGGTAAATTTCAACCACCTTCGTGTCTTTCTCTCTTCTCGAGGCATATTTTTAAAAAAAAGCCTTTTTTAAAACGTTGGAGGGGGCTCCGGTCTGGGTTTTAGTACCTTTTAGTACAAAATAGGTAGTCAATTTGACTCTCTTTTTTGTATTAAAAGAAAAGGAGGAGACAAGATGCGGTAAATTTCACCCGCCTCCGTGACTATCTCTCTCGTCGAGAAATATTAAAAAAAAGCCTTTTTTAAAAACTTGGAGGGGGCTCGGGTTTGGGTTTTAGTACCTTTTAATACAAAATAGGTAGTCAATTTGACTCTCTTTTTTGTATTAAAAGAAAAGGAGGAGACAAGATGCGGTAAATTTCAACCGCCTCAGTGTCTTTCTCTCTCCTCGAGGATAATTTAAAAAAAAAGCCTTTTTTAAAAAGTTGGAGGGGGCTCCGGTCTGGGTTTTAGTACCTTTTAGTACAAAGTAGATAGTAGATTTAAATCTCTCTTTCTATATTAAAAGAAAAGGAAGAGACAAGATGCGGTAAATTTCAACCAACTTCGTGTCTTTCTCTCTTCTCGAGACATATTTTAAAAAAAAGCCTTTTTTAAAACGTTGGAGGGGGCTCCGGTCTGGGTTTTAGTACCTTTTAGTACAAAATAGGTAGTCAATTTGACTCTCTTTTTTGTATTAAAAGAAAAGGAGGAGACAAGATGCGGTAAATTTCAACCGCCTTCGTGTCTTTCTCTCTCCGCGAGTCACTTTAAAAAAGGCCTTTTTTAAAACGTTGGAGGGGGCTCGGGTTTGGGTTTTAGTACCTTTTTGTACAAAATAGGTAATCAATTTGACTCTCTTTTTGTCTATTAAAAGGAAAGGAGGAGACAAAATGCGGTAAATTTCACCCGCCTCCGTGTTTTTCTCTCTCCTCGAGGCATATTTTAAAAAAAAAGCCTTTTTTAAAAACTTGGAGGGGGCTCCGGTCTGGGTTTTAGTACCTTTTAGTACAAAATAGATAGTCAATTTGACTCTCTTTTTTGTATTAAAAGAAAAGGAGGAGACAAGATGCGGTAAATTTCAACCGCCTTCGTGTCTTTCTCTCTCCGCGAGTCACTTTAAAAAAGGCCTTTTTTAAAACGTTGGAGGGGGCTCCGGTCTGGGTTTTAGTACCTTTTTGTACAAAATAGGTAATCAATTTGACTCCCTTCATAATTTAAAAGACAATCATGAAATTTTTTTAATTTTGGGCTTAGAGAAAAATGTCATTAGAATTGCTTCTAGAAATCTTCGCAATGATGCTAGAACTCTAATAAGAACTCTCAGAATTCTAAATTTTAAAATTTTGAAATTTCTTGAAAAATTCAAAGTCCGATAACTTTTTTAATTTTGAATTTAAAACAAAATGTTATTAGAAATACTTATAGAACTATTTATTATGATGCCAGAACTCTTTTCAGAACTCTCAGAACTCTGAATTTTGAAATTTTTTCAAAATTTCAAATTTAGTAACTTTTTTTAATTTTCATTTTTCATAACCTTTCCTTGATTTCGTGACAAAATTTTAACTTTATCTTTGACCCTAAAAAATATTCTGATTAACTCTAAAAATTATTAAATACTCATAAAAAAAATTTTTCTATTATATATATTTATAAATTACAAATTAATTAGAAATTAAATTATATTTGTTAGACGTAACGGAGGGGAGTTTTGTTTCTCTACAAAACTAATTTAATTCTAGGGAAAAGTAATTAACAAATATTTTACTTTATTCTTCATAATTCAATAACAAATAAAATAATAATTCAATATTTAGGGGGAAAAAGATTTTTTTGTATTACAGAATTAATATAATACTCAAGGAGCACGTAAGCTTATCTTGACATCACTGTAATATTACATTTGAGATTCGTTATATTACACTGTAATATTACAGTGATCTTACTGGGATATCAAAATGTCCGCCTGGAGGTAATATTACGTTGTTATATTAAGAGAATATGACATGGTAATATTAAGGTAATATTACACTGTAATATTAACGTAATATTCAGATAAAATGAGAATAATTTTATAATAAAAAAAAAAAAAACATTTCACAAAGCTGAACTTGATCCCTAACCCATGTGCATAGTAATGACGAATCTTACCACTGACCCAAACTTACTTGTAGTGTGGTAAGATTTTTGATTAAATATGAAGAACTTTAAAAAAATTACAAAAATTATTTACCGTTGAGAATTATAATACACTACAAGTAAATTTGGGTTATTTTTCATAAGATACAATTAAATCATGATGAATGCTATTATTAATACGTTAAGGTTTAAAAAAATTATTATTAATTATTTTAAAAAATCTAATGTACGTGTCATGTGTGCAGATTTTGAGAATAACCTATGTTTGTTAAGCTTCTAAACTTTGTAAATGGTTTCATCAGGAAAAATAATTTTTAAAAAAAATGTCTGCGAAAAAAAAATAATATTAGTTTTAAGGAACATTGAATTAATATTAATAGTAATATTAATAAAAGAAGAAAAATTTTCATTTCTCAAAATTGAGAAATGTAGAAACACAAAAACTTGTATTTATTATCTAGGATGGGACATAATGAATAAAAAAGAAAAATTTTTTTTAAATTAGGAAACAAAACTACTTTAAAGTCAAAATATTAATTGAAAAAATTTAATATTATTTATACTCACATTCTTTACTGTAATGAGGCTAACAAGATATAATACAAATTATGAGGAAAACTGCATAATAAGACTTACATGCACTTCAGCGACATTAACCATCTGGCGGCGAAATATGGAACCAACTGATTTCTTCGCCATCTACAGCTGCCTTCACGACGTTCATTGAAAAACAATTTTTAAATGTAAATTTTCTTTTTACTCCATTTTAAAAATTCCGAGTATTCTAAAAAACAAATTTAAAGAAAAACTGAATTATTATTTATAAAGAATTTTGAAATAGTGAGACTGTAAATTACGAAATATCCATTTTGGCGCCATCATTTTTTTTTTCGCGGCAAATTTGCAAAATTTTTAAAAATTTATTGCTAAATTTTTATCATTTTCTTTAATTATTCCATTTATTTTTAATAATTATTAAGAATAAGCTTTAAAATTCGTAAACTATAATTTTATTATATTAATAATATTTAAAAAAAATTATAAATTTGAATATTTACAGTGAGTTTTCACGAGTCGTTCAAATCACGAGTCGTTCAACAGCTGATCAGTGTCCGATTCACGAGTCGTTCAATTTCTAACATGCGCGCGCCGGTGCTCAGTGCTGTGTAATTTAAACGGACCAAAGCCATTGAATATTGTATCTTTCTGGGCGATAAATATGTCTCACACATTCATGAAATCGCCTTAGAGGCGTGGCTTATGCGTTGAACGACTCGTGAGTTTTATGATATTGAAAATTTTCTAGAATTGAACGACTCACGAGAACTCACTGTAGTAATTATCAATGTTGCATTCTATTATTTAATTATTACTAAAACTAGTATTGTTATTAATTAAAAAGTATAATAAAATTTTTGTTAGCACAGCATAGATTTTTATAACTAACCTTTCGTCGGTAATGTAGAATTTTAAATTAAATGTAATTAAGTTAATTAACTAAATTTTTAATTTTTTTAGTAATATTATTTTTTTGATAATAATAGTAACAAAGTTAATGAATAATAAATTATAAATGTTTTAAATAATTCCACTAACCTACGATGAATATGCCGTTGTCCGCAATCTTCAAATGGTAACGTATGGCAGAAAAATATTTTTTAAATAATAGTGAGAACTATTAAAAACAATGTCTTGTGCGTAGCCAATTCTTAAATAAATGACTGAAAAATAAAAAAAAATGAAGAATTTTAGGAATTATTTCTTTTGATCGTAAAAGTAAATAAAATTAATTGTTGTTATAAAGATAACATTTCTTTTTATTGTAAAAATTTCTAACTTGAATAATTTTATTTCGAATTAATTATGAATGGCAGACACAACATGAGTGATTATAATATTTAATGCGACATAAATCAGCCTTTAACACTAACTCACAATACGGATATTCATCTGTGCAATTTACAACAGCATTCGCACCTATCACAATTTATTTAAATTAACGAAAGTACTCAGTTAGCAATGTTTATAATTAATTAATAAATAAATAATCTTACTTTTAATTGGATCCTCAGTAGAAAATTCCTACTTTCTACAAAATTCGCCAATGCAAAGATGCTTATGTCGAGGTTTTCTGATTCTATACAATCATTTATGTCATTTTCATTGGAAATACAACAAACTACAAGCGTTCGAACACCGCTTCCACAGGTCACGGTACACTGTAACAGAAAAAAGTGTTTTAACAATAAGAATAAAATATAAAAATTGTCTTTCTTTAAATAAATAATGAGGCTGAATAGTTTTTCAAGTAACAATTAATTTTTTCCAATAAAAGTACCTAAGAAGCAAAAATTTTTAATAATATGTTTATAACTTTTGTAGTAAAAATACAGAAAGAGTCAATTACTATTACAAAATATTGATATTCAAGTCTTTGTTACACCAAAAATATTCAATAAAAACTGGTTTCAAGTCTGGATAATTAAAAATTAACTTATAATTAAGATAAATCTAACGTAAATATAAAGTACAAATCGTTTACTTCTTAGGTACCTTTCATTGGCTGTTTTCGGCACTCGCCCCAGGGTTAACTCAGAGTTAACGACTATCCAATTATCATTAACATTATTTTGAATCTAACCAATCACCGTTAACTTAAAGTTAACTCGGGTGAGTAACGAAAACAGCCATTGGGAGCGCAAAGATCGAATCACAAATAAAAGTAAAATAAAGTGTGAATAAAAACTAAAAATATAATTAACCTCCGTCCAATCAGAAGTGAACCATTCAACAGAACAAGGACTCATTGTACATATTTCCTCTTGTAGTGGTTTCTCAAAATCACATGCGCTGTCGGATGTTAGAGTTAATTCGTCTATAATTTTTGAAGCACAAACTACATCTCGTTTTCAAATTCTAACGCCACATGTTGCTAAGCACTGTAATTTATTTTCAAAAAATAACTCCATTAGTATATTCGAAAAAGTCAATTTCTGAATAAAATAATTTAAATCACTAAATAATAATTCAATATATAGTAAATTTTCAATTATGATGAAGAAATAAACAAATTAAATTGATAATTAATAATAAAAGTAGAAAATAAATGAAAGTAAATTATAAATACTAACCGCTGTCCAAGGGCCTGTGAACCATAAGGTTTCACTGCACATATTTCCAAACACTGTCTTTCTTCAAGATGTTTCAATGTAAAATTACAAAGAGTTTTATTTTCATGACTGCAAATAATTCGTCTCGTCTCAACTCCCAATCCACAGTCTGTTGAACACTGAAACAAAGTTTACTATGTCTTAATTTTTTTAATAAAATTTAATTATTGCCTTCCTTCACTATATACGAAACAAGTACCTTTGACGACCATTCAGAAAAGAGCCAAAAAGCTTTCAGTTACAGAAATGTAGGACAAGAAGGAGCTTCGCAAAATTCTTCGAATTGTGGTTTATTTGATGATAAACATGGATCATTGCTGGCTATACACGTAACATTTCGAATTCAAGTCCCTTTGCCACAAGTCACCGAACACTGTAAAATTAAAGCAAAAATTATAAACAATTAAAATTATTCTATAAATCTATCATTTTTAATAATTCATCAATATATGTGACGCGCTACAAAGAAAAGTACCATTAGAAGAAAAAACTATGAGGTTATGTTTTAAATTTTTTTTGTAGTAAAAATGCAGAAAGAAAATAAATTATTAATTAAAAATTGTTTGTCTTCAAGTCTTCACTATATTCAAAATATTTAATAAATATTGATTTCAAATTCAAGTAATTAAAAATGAACTTTAAATCAAGATAAATCTAACTCGAACCCAACCTATAATTCGTTTGCTTCTTAGGTACCTTTCTTGGGAGCGCGTAACATATATTCTAAAGAATTGAAATCATTAAATTTTTTAAAAAATCATAAAATTTTCTTTAAAATTTCTAATTAAATTCATTAAAAATTGACATTTTTTATTCAAACAATTTTTCGCTCCTTTATTCAAAGTGCATCACAAATAGAAAGAAAGTAAAGTAAAATCAATTTAATCTTACTGGACTCCATAATAAAAATTTCCATTTAGAAGGCACTGAATCCATGTGTCTTATCTCTGGTTCATCAATTTGACAAGGTGGTAATTTACAAACTTCACACGTTCCCAAAACGGGTGGTTGAATACAAGTTCTAGCAGCGACACGAACTGTCAATCGGGAATTTAATTTCTGAACACATTCCAATTTTCTTGTTCGAACGCCAGACTCACAAGTTACTAATCACACAGTCCACGATTCTTCTCTCCATCTAATAAATTTTTTTTTTACAACTTTAAATAATTAGATTTTGATGCCAAGGATTATTAGTATAATTTTAATATTCAAGACTTATTATAACAGGAAATTAAGTAAATGACATTACCTAGAAGAACAAGGTCGATCATTACATCTCGCAGAAGGTCCCACAGGTTTTGTGATATTTCAACATTTCCGTTTGTCAACAATTTCATCTTTGATTATTCTAAAACATCGAAAAATTGCTCTTTGAAATACTAAATGTAAAAAAGATGATAGAGTCCAAATCTTATTAGTTTTAAATAATTTTAAATTCAGCTAAAAATATTTACCCCCTCCTAAAGGTTTCGAGCATGAGAAAAAATTGGAAATTTTCAAAAAAAAATTTTCTCCTCCTTCTTTTTACTTTTGAATTCGGTTGATCGCCCGCCATTGTTGTTGTTGGAGGAATACTTATCCCAATGACGTTTAATTGTTTCGTTCTTTTATCAATTTCATTTTCCTGCTGCGTCGGAATTATTAACGGAGAACTGCGTATCCTGCAATCAAATTAGTTATTAAATATTATCAAATATCACAAGATCCACGAGAACATATAAATAAAATTTATTTATTGTTATTTAATTCGTTAATTAACTTTTAAAACTAATAATAAATTTTATTACTCAGTTATAAAAATATTACAAATTCTGCGAGAACTACTAAATAAAATTATTTACTGTTATTTAGTTCGTTAATTAAATTTTAATATTCAATGGACCTTTCAGTTGTAGTTTCGAAAATTCACTGGACAATCGGATGGGGAATTTCATTGAGACTTAGTGAACCTGAAACATTAGTTTTTATCGTCTGTAGAAGATAATTGTTGTTTCACTAAACAACGACATGGTTATATTGCCAATAAATTAAAGATATTAATTAAAAATATACCTACAAGGTCGATGGGAGGCGATGAAGTGATAACAATATTTTTCGGAATTGTTTTCGACACTGTGTATTTATACTCAATTCATAGATTTGGATGATGGATCCAAAGCTAAAAATAAAAATAATTTTTACAATTATTACAAAATAAAAAATAAAAAAATTTAAAGAGAAAAAGAGTATTTTTACCTCTAGACGTTAGTATTAATTCAAGGGGCCGGTGGTTTGAATATATACTCAACTTGATTCTCGTTTCCTCTTTCGTATATTAAAGAGGAACCGGCCATATTGTAAATACCAATCGGACTTAAAGACCAAGGACCATTTCTAATGTACTCCCCATTTTCGACTTTTAAAGCTGTAAAAAAAATGTAAAATTTATTCCTACAAACTATAAACCACAATGTAAAATACTTTCATTTTTTATATTGAAAGAAATAAAAGACAAATCAATGAAATAACAAATCAAATTTTCACTGGCACGCAGTTCAGAAATATTTATGGACATTGCACCCTTTGGAATTTGAACAACAAAATGGTATCCTTTCGATAGAGTTGGTTCAACAAAAAAACCTTCGAACCATTCACAATGTTTATCATCAACGCCACAAATTCCACAAAAATTAATAACTAAACCAGAATCTATAATTCAATCGCAACCCACGGACTGTAAAAAATATATAACTCTTCAAATTTCAAAAATTGAGAACTATAGATAAAATTTTTAAAATTATAAATAAAGTAAGTAAAGAATATAAATAAAATAACTAAAATAAATCATTTAGGAAAATGTTTGAAAATTGAATTTTGGAGATGAAGTTTATTATTTATAAAGATACTTAAAATTTTGACGATAATTTTTTTATTTAATTTTTAACGTAATTGAATTTTTGAAAAGAATTTTATTACTTTTGAAAATAATTTAATTTCTGCAATCATTTTTAATTTTTCCAAAATTAAATTTTTGTATATTATTTTTAAAATGAAATTCTTCTATAAATCTATTATTTTTAATAACTAAGAATTAAACATATATTAAAAAATTTAACTAATTTCAAAAAAATTGTTTAAAAATAAATTGTCATAAATAGAAAAAATTGAAGGTTTTACATTAGAATTTATGGTAATTTCATGGTTTATGAGGAAAACAAAAAAGACATAAAAAAGCAGAATTTTCTTATGAATTCTAATAGTTTAATTTTAAACAGTACTTTTAATAGAAATCCCTTACTTTTTACTGATTACCCTAACTAATTAAACTTTATCTGACTTTTCCCTAAATTCCCTGACAGCCCTGACCATTGGCAACCCTGAATTAATAATTTGTTATTAGTTTACCTTACAATGTCCAGCGAAGCATAACCACTAATGAGTATTTTTCGCCTTAAAAATAGGAAATGTCGTCACAAGAAAGTTCGGACGACAATGAGTTTCATCCGGAACTGAATGCTCGAAAGTAGCATAAAATCGTTCTCCAATCGCACGACAATTTAGAGCACAAGAATTAGGCAGTAGAAAAATTACAATCGAACTAAAATTATTTTTAAAAAAACTTAAATAACTTAAAACGAGTTGAATCAATTTCTCAATTATTTACAACCCCATTTTTCTGAAACATTTAAAAACAATTTTGTTTAGTGTTTATATCCTTTTTTGATGCAAATTTTGATAATATTAAAATAAATAATTCAATAAATAATTCAATATCAAGAAATGCTTCACAGGCAAACATTCGTCCTTTGTATAATTTTCGATTATATTTAGAACACCGATGAGTACTCACGTCTGGATAAAAATTAGGACAATTCTAAAAGAATATTATAGAATGATTGTCAATCAGAAAAATAATGAACCGTGTCGTTAATAGTTAAGGACTTATTTATGTTTATTGGCAGTTGAAAAAAGACAACAAACTATTTATAATTGTCCAAGTGTGAATTGGATTTACCTGTGTATTGCAGATGTGGTATCGCTTGTAAATCCCGACACAACTGGGACGGGCGCTAATTGTATCGTTATGGCCCATAATGTACCTCTTCCGTAATTGATTTCTACAAGAGATAAAAGCGAATTAACAAAAGTGATGACATATATTTTATAAATACTCAAAATCATTAATCTTCATTATTAAATGACTTTGACATTATAATTTTAATAATTGCATTTTTCTTATACTTTTTCAATTTTTTTCCTCTCGTATCGAAGTGTATATAGCTTTATCAATATTTTTAATATTCAAATATGACGCGATACGCTTTTTAATATTTTAATTAGTCACGAATAATTTTACAGCAATTTTATTTAAATTTTTCAAAAGATGAAAAAAATAAAAAATTACTTTATTTATTTTTTTTTTAATATTAGAACCAATAATTGAAATAATTACCCAACAAATTGAACACATTTTCGGACTTGTGATTGCATGCCAGTTCCACAAGGTCTGGAACATTCACTCCAAGAACCCCAAAATCAACAATTACAACCAATTCTGTTATTTCGAACGAATAAAAAGAAAGATTTTTGAGGCACGTCATTAATCTGAAAATAAAATCATGAAAATTAAAATAAATTTTTAACTTTTTTTTTTTAAAAAAAGCAAATAAATACTTACATTTAAATAAACATCATTCCCTCGTGTACAATAAACTGTTGGAAATTGTCGGCTCATAATCATCATCAGTAAACTGAAAAAGAAATTTTTCTCATAAATTAAAATTTCTCCAAACATTCACATAATTAATTAACAATAAAATAAAAAACTTTTCGTGCACGTTTTCTTCAAAACCTTCAAAATAACTGAAGGTTTCTGTGAAATTACAAATTCTGTGCACAAAAAAATATACACCGCTTTATTATCTAATTATATTAAAAACCGGTATCATGTCATCAGATTTCTAAAGCATAAAATATAATCACATATCGTTTACAAATAACAAATTATGTTAAGTTTCAATTAATAACAGTGTGCGAAAAAAGAATTTAAAGTTTAGTTAAATTTTTTTTTGTATCTGCGATTTGGGAAGAAAGAAAAACTGGTAAAGATTTTTTCTTTACTAATTTTTCCCTTATTGGATTCAAATACAAGTTTGCCAAAGAAATTTAATTTTGTTCTTCTCTGACTTTTCACTGATTTACAGACAAATTTTTTACTTTTTCCCTGACGCTAAAGAATATTCTAATTCACTCTCTAGATACTGAAAAAAAAAATTCTATCACATTCATTTAAAACCTTGAAATTAATTTCCTGACCTTTGTGGCAAGCCTGCGAATGTTTATTTTAAATTTTTCCAATTTTATATTTTTAAATTTCAGCTCATTAAAAATATTACATGAATATTTTAACACTAAACTATTTTATTAATGAATAAAAAATCTTTTTATTAGTTTTTACTGTTAAAAAAATACAATTTAAAGAACTTTCTGTCTTCACTGATAAAATTCAAAATACAATTTTAAAATGTAAAAACTCACCAACAATAAATTTGCCGCACGTAAAATGGGTTTAGTCCTCTTCTCCTCTTTAGAGAACATCTTTTATTTTCCATGAAGATGAATGAAGAAAACTTCTTATGTCCCAAACTTTTAAGAAAATCAATGATTTCTCTTCAGTTAATTTTTCATCTAAAAAAATTGTATTTTTACATTAATATTCAGAATTTTATAAAGTAATGAATAACAATTAAAAGAATTAAAAATAAAATTTAAATTTTTAAAGTATAGCTGGTTCACGATGTGATTTCATAAGCTTAAATATTTTTCAATGTTTTAAAAGACATTCAAAAACTATTAAAAATATTAGTTGTTGATACTTACCACAAGTATAAATCTTCAAATTCTGTACGTACTAACAATGGAAATAAAATAAAAATTTTATTATTTGTGAAAGAAAAAAGTGGGTTTGACAATATTAACTTCGAGAAATTTCAATAGGAGATACATTGTGTTATAAAAAAAAATTATTACAAATTTTTTAGAGGTTCGACAAAAAAGTTGTTAATAAAAAATTTTTGAAACCACTTTTTTCGTTGACAAATAATAACATTTTTATTTTATTTCTATCTTTAGTAAATGTAGAATTAAATAGTCTTTTAAAGCATTGAAAAATGTTAAATAACAAAATATTTTTAATATCAATAAAACAATTTAATTTAATTTATTTAATTAATTAATTAATTAATTAATTAATTAATTAATATTTTACAGTGCGCAGTTTTTATTTTTACTAACTAAATAGTTTAACGTGTTGTTCTTAAATACACCATTTGAAAAGAATAGTTTATACTGCTTTCGTAATTTTTTCCATTAAAGAAAAAAACAAAGGGCAATTTAACAAACACAAAATAATAATCCACAAGTTCAATTTTGAGAACATTAAAAGGGATAAATAATAGATTTATATGTAGAATAATTTTAATTAAAAATAGTAAAAAAAAATTATATTTTAGAAAATAAATAAATGATTGCAGAAATTCAATTATTTTGAAAAGTAATAAAATTCCTATCAGGAATTAAAATATTTTTATAATTAATAAAATTATTTTATGTAATTCAAATATTTTCAAAAGTAAACATTTTTTGGAAAAATTTCAATTATCTTTATAAATAAATAAATAATTAAATTACATATTCTTCTATGAAATTAAATTTTTTTAAAAAATTATAATGAAATTCTTGACAAAATTGAAATTATTTTTCAAATTTTGAGACAATAATTGAATATTAAAGCATTATAGCATGAATTATTAAAAATAATTAAATTTTATAAATGTTTCAAATTAAATTCTCTGAAAATTTGAATTTTTATACTTTTAACTAACAATTCTGTAGAATTTATTAATTTTATTAATTTTTTCAAAAATATACGAAAATACCATATTTTATCTGCAAAGCAGGAAAATGTCAGGGAAAATTAAAATTAAATTTTTGTGGTAACCCTGCACTGATTTTGATATCTTTTTCAATTATTTATGATTTTTAGTTATGTTATTTATATTTTTTTAATTACTTTATACTTCACGGTGAAAAAATGAATTTTACACACAAATATTGAGAAACAAAAAAAAAAAAAAAAAAAAAAAAAAAAAAAAACAGAAACATAATTTTTCGTATTTAAGTGGAAATAGAATGTCAAATCGAATACAAAGTCTCAATGAATTAAATGAATAAAACAGTTCAGTCAGACATTTTCAATTTGTAAGTAAAGGAAGAACGCCAAAGGGGACAATATTGTCCACTTTTAAGGGGAAGAAGAACGTTATACTTTAAATATTTTTAATAAAATATCTGAATATAAAAATAATAAGATATATTTAATAAAAAAATTGTCAAATCAAAAAATTTTTCAAACGAAATTTTGGTTTATAAAAAAGTCGACAACGAAAGACAAAGCTAAAGAAATAGAAATAAATATATCATGTAAATAAAACCCATATTCATTAGAATAATTAAATATCTCTATAAAATTCGTCAAATATAGAAAAATAATTAATTCATTATACAGTAACGCGATCATTATTACAAAGGAAGAAATATAAAATTGTTAAAGTCTTCATTAAAGAAGATACATTTACAAAAGACATAGTATTCCTCAAGAAATCGTATGCCCAACAAAAATTATATAATAAAAAAAAAAGTTTAACCAAATTACGGGTCAGTATCCAAATTACAAGTTTCTCTTAAAGGGGTAGCGCGTTCTCAGACATATAAAATAACAAAAAATTTTTTATAAAGAAAAAGAGAGAGAGAAGAAAATAAAAATTACAAAAGACATCAAATTAATTCACAAGAGAAAGTATCTTTTCCTTATTCAAATAAATATAAACGAATATTGATATAGTCGATGAAAAAATAATAAAATGATTTAAGTATCATGAAAAAAGAAAAAAATTTGAAAACATATATAATTTATAAACTTTATATTTACCTTTACAAAACTTAATAAATACGATATAATTTTGATAAATTTTCTTCCATTATATGCATGTGACTTAGGCAAAAGGGCAGAATTTTGATTCGTGCAATAAATTTTATATATAAATTTTTTTTTTCAAAGAGAGCGGGGCATGTCATTTGGCAAAGCAATTTTATAATGATGCTTGAAAAAAAAAAATGACAGAAGAACGGCATACAGTAAATTTAGAAAGATAATACGCATAAGTAGAGTGGCTTTAAGCGAGAACATTATAGTTTTCGATAAAATAACAGTAATCACCTTTTGTGAGGGGAGTATAAACTGGCGTCCTCTCTTTGGCTCCTATCATTATCCGAAGATGGCGAGAAGTAAGAAGACACTATTGGATTTCTCTTGTATTTGAAGAGAGTGATTACATCGCGATGTTCTTTTCACACCTTCTAACTGTGCGCTGATCATTAAGCCCCTTAACTAAAGGGTTTTTTAAATTAACACCACACGTTTTTTTATCCTTCTCAAGTCCTTTAATCATATTTTTCCCACCGCGCTCATCGCTGGAACTCTTCTTTCTTCTGCGAAAAAAATTATCTCATTAATGACACATATAAATCTGTAATTTTATATTTTCAATTTACAATTTCTGTATTTAAATAAAAAGGTGAATAAAAATAAAATAAAAAGGTAATTTTGTAATTTGAAATATAAATTTAATTTTAAATCAGAATTTAGACAAAAATTTAATTTTGTTTTTCCTTAACTATTCACAGATTTTCAGACAAAATTTTGACTTTTTTTTCATAAGAAATAAATTTTTTTTTTTAAATTTAAATTCAAACCTTTCTGAAATACAATAACTTTTAATAGAATTTGAAATTATCACTTTCTAAAATTTTTAACTAAATTTAATCTTCAAATCAATTCTTTTTAATAATTTTTTACAAAGTTCTTTGAGAATTTTCAAATGCATTTGTTTTTTAGGATTTTTTAAAATAAAATTCTTCGACAAGTTAATTATTTTTAATAATTCATTAAATATCAGTTAAAAAATTTAACTAATTTGAGAAGAATTAGAATTATTAAAATTTTTCAAAATTCTAAGTTCTTTAAAATTTCTAATTAAATTCATTCAAAATTGAAATTTTATATAAATTTTAAATTGTAAAACCTTTTGAAATTATTATAAAAAGTAATAAAAAAAATGAAAATATTATGAAAATATTTATGAAAATTTCACTTTTAATAAAAATACATTAATTTATCTCTGACAAATAATTATACTTTCCCTTACATTTCCCTAACAAATAAATTCTACTTTCTCCAAATCCCATATCCTATGCCATTAACATTTTTGTGAAGCCTATATGAATATATGAACTAAAACGAGACCGATACCATTCTAAGATATCTGTACACAAAAAGTACAAATAATCTTTTAAAAGCATATTACCAAGTAGTGTCATTGACACATCAATATATATATTTCTTCCTCGACGACAAACAAATTGATCTACTTTTTTTCTCTTCTTCATACTTGTTCCTTTTTCAACAACAAAATTTTATCGTGAAAAACTAGTCTTCTTCAACAAAAGATTAAAAATTACATAAACGAAAAATATTTAGTTTTTCAAAGAAAAATTAACAAGAAAACCTAACCTAAAAATTATCAAACTGAATTATTAAAATTTTTGATTAATTCGAACGATACATACCCAATACATTTTAAATGGGTTTGGCACTAGCACTGGCACTTGCACATGCATATTGGCACCTATTGGAGACTATCCTTTAAATATCAGGCAGTTTAGATAACCTCCTTCTCAAATTTTTTTTAAAAATTTTTTTTCCCATCACACACGTCACATGAATGGGCACACACACTTGGCAATGGCCACTGTTACTGAAAAATTACAAAAATACATTTTATAAAAATTAAACAATAATTTTATGCAAATTATATTATTATTATATAAAATATAAAAAATTAAACTGCTAAAGAACAAAACAGCAACTATACCTCATTACTGACAATTATAAATATATAAAAAATGTATGATAACAGAGTTCACTATATGAAAATCATTTAAAGGTGAATTGACAATGCACATGGTTATGTTCGTTTTGCAATAAAAGCAGTGTGACGGCATGCCTAAGGGTGGAGTCCCACGGCAGCGTATTGCGTTGCGTTTTGTAACTAGGCCATGAGTGTGAGAAAGATGGAGATATATGTTGGCTGTATTTGCACTAATGGCCTAGTTACAAAACGCAACGCAAAACGGTGCCATGGGACTCCACCCTAAATTCACGTAATTCTCCGCTAGAGAAAAACACTACGTAACTCTTCGTACGGAAGAAACTAGGTAATAGCGCTAGGATTCAAAATTAATATCAGTATAATAATTGAATTTTAATGTAAAATAAAAACGCATGCATTTATTTGCTTATTTCCGTAAAGAATTTTATCAAATGCAAAAAATCTAAAGAACGAAATAGAATGGCAAACAAACATGTGCTGCTTTTTGAAAAGGAATAATAGTTAAAATTACAGATTTTGAAATAGTCTGCGAAAATGTGGCAAATGTCACGTAGGACACAAAAAATTAGAATTGAAAAGAAACAGAGTTTATTTCTATAAAAAAATAGCCTTTTGAAAAATACATCTTTACGAACTTCGAGACCGTTGGGAAAACCTAAACATGTGATAGCAATAAAAAAGGAACCGTGGGACTCGGGCCTTACTTGAGTCCCCGGTATAAAAAAAGGGTATTGTACAGTCACGAAAAACCTATGACTCATCGTTCGTATATAAGAAAAAGAAATGATTTTTCTATTTAATTACAATATTCAAATTTGATAAGATTTTCATATCTTTCATTCTATGTATGTCACTAACAATTTTATAAAACAACGATTATTGATTACTGCGTTTACCATTTCATTACTAGTTAAATAATTAGATACTCTTAATTAATGATAAAAGTTTTAATCACATGTATAGAATTTGTTAATTAATTTATTGATTACTTCAATAACAATAATAATAATAATAATAATAATAATAATAATAATAATAATAATAATAATAATAATAATAATAATAATAATAATAATAATAATAATAATAATAATAATAATAATAATAAATAATAACAAATTATCTACGTTTATTGTAATAAAAAATATTTATTTTAAAAGTTTTCGCTAAAAATTGAAAAACATCATCTCCTTGGAAGAATGTAATTAAAATGAACGGAAGAAACACTTCTATATAAATAGTTTTCTCTAAGAAAATATTGACATATATATTATTTCTATAAAATTTTGAAAAACGATCCTTAAGGTATAAATATTTTCTATGATCAAGGTTAGAAGTATATCTAAGAGAAAAATTTAAATCAGTCGTTATCTGGTGATAAATTGCGAAACAGTGCTGTGGATTTAAAGGCATAATTGCAGAAGGCGTAATTATTTTTAATTTTTTTCTAAAAAAGAAGAAATATATTTTGTAAGTTATATTATTTAATTATCAATATAATTATTTAAATTTTTAAATATTTATTATTATTGTTATTAATATTATTATTATTATTATTATTATTATTATTATTATTATTATTATTATTATTATTATTAATACATCATATTAAATTCAGGTTTGTATTGATTTAAAGTAGATTAATTTGCAAGGTAATAATACATTTCCATCAATTAAATTCGCGACCACTTCAAATAATTGGCGACACGTTATTGAAAACTTACACATAGATGAAATTTTACGTTTATTGGCGCAATATTGTATCTCACTTTAAAAAAAAATTCAAATTTATTAATTTCTTTTTTAAATATTTATTTTTAAAATTAATAGCAATTTTGAAAAAAATTTTTTTTTATTATAAAAAAATTGAAAAAATTTCATAAAAAATGGTTTATAGCAAAAACACTAAATAGACATTTTTGGTTAATTATAATTGTACATAGTAAAGGTTATATAAAGAACATTGAGTTGATAAAACAGACTTGGTGTACAGTAGAGTACAAAGATGCCTTCCTAGTTTGAACGTGTCACACTCATATGTTTCCATGGAAACATATGAGTACGACACGTTCAAACTATGAAGGCATCTTTGGTTATATTTGTTCCAAATAACTTTAACTCAAACATAAATCCAAAATCAAAAAAAAAATTTCACCGGGAACAAAATTATGTACTTTTTGTGCGGGGTCCTTTAAAAAAAATATTTAAAAAATTTTTGTTTTATTAAAATTAAATAAAATTTCAATAATTTCAAAAAATCATTTAAAAATAATTTTTAAAAAATTTATTACTTATTTTTTGGAATATGAAATAAAAATATTTTGCATTATGATAAAAAAAATATTTTAAAGAAAAATTTAAAAGTTGCAATTTTTAAAACTAAATATTGAAATATATCAATTTATTTAATTTACCTGGTAAAAAAATTTTTTTTGAAACGTATCGTAAAATTTTTTTTGGTTCACATTTTATCACTATTTTTCTTAAATTTTATCTCCTTCATATATTTATTTGGTTTATTTCACTTCTTTTTGAATTTATGAAAATATTACATTTTAACCGTATATTTAGGAAAAATATTTAAAAACACATTATTTTAAAATTCAACTGTACGATTTAAAAATCAGTAAAAAAATTAAATTTTATTGAAAAGAAGAAATAAAATTTTATATTTACAATTAAAAAAGAATAAATAATTACACACAGAAAATACACATTTAAGATAATTAATTTTTTTTCTAACAATCTTATAGTAATAAAAAAAAAAAAAAAAAAACAAACACTTCCCGATATAACACTCACGCAAATAGTTTTAAAAAAATTTAATTTTTCTAAAGATAAACACAAATCAAAAATATAAAAATCCTACTGTGCTTAATGTTGACACAAAGACTTATATTTATATTAATTATTATATAAATTTTTAAAACTCTTTAAAAAAAAATGAGAAAAACACAACTGAAAATATAATGAAGAACGATATGTAGTTCCTCTTTAAAGACCGTGTGTACTACTGACGATAAATTGAGAAAGAGAAACTAGGTAGGCGGCCGGCCTGTACATTGTAACAGAGAGCGAATAAGATGAAAGGAATAGCTCTCTTTCTATCTCCTTGTCCATCTGGATGTCGCACACACACCATATATCGATTTTAATAGCTATAGTTAAACCACAGTATGTTTGAATATGAGCGATGAGCAAATTGTCTCATTTAAAACTCTAATAATATATATACCTTCATATTGGAAAAGTTTATTTATTTTCAATAAATTTAATTCTTTATTTATTTTATATTAAATTCATTTATTTGCTAATTTATTGTAACAAATTTTTTTTACAAATATTATACAATTTAAGATTGAAATGGTTTTGCTGTCTTTCAAATGGTTTTTTTTAAATATTTTCATTAATAATTATAAAATAATAAAAATATATTATATTCAAATTTTTATTAATTCAAAAAAATAGAAATGAAATAAAATTTTTTAAAATAAAACAAAAATATTTTAAATTTAAAAAATTTCAAAAATTAATTACTTTGTATATAAAGAAAAAAAACATTATACGATTGCACAATATAAAGTAATATTTTATAAGAAACAAAAAACATTATAATGTTATATTAATTCATGTTTTAAATGTATTACAAAATTTTTTTTAAACAAATAATATTGCATAATTTTTTAATTAATTAATAATTTAATTCTTTTTACATAATAATAAAAAAAAGGCTAAAAATTTTTTATATATTAATTTATGTTTTAAACTAAAAGTAATTACAATATTTAAAATTTTTTTTTATTTTTGAAAAATTTTTTTTTACATAAACTAATAAATAAGTTTTTCAACTGTTAAATTATTTCTTAAATGTTATTTTTAAAATATAAGATTTATTAAATTTCAAAAATTAGTAAATGTTGTATATGAGTAAATATATTTTAGTTTAAAAATTTTTTTTTATTTGAAAATTAAAATTCATTAATTGCCTTACAATTGAGGTTATATTATTAATAAAAAAAAGTAATCAGCATTTTGAGTGTAACATATATAAAATTTTTAATAGAAAACAAAAAAAATTTTGTATAAATAAATATTAGTAAAATTATAATTGGGAAAAAGATAATATAAATTTTAAACATTTGAGATATAAATTTTCGGGATATTGCTTGTAGAAAAATAACCAGTAATCGTTTCTAAAGAATAAAAAATTAAAACGTAATTTAAGAATTACGTAAAATATTAAATTTAATAAGTAAAGTAATTTAATATAATTATTAAAAATTTAGTTTAATTTATTTTATTTAAATTTATTATTTTTAAAGTATGACTATTTTTTTCATATTTTTGACTTGATAGTTGTATATATAAATGATACTTATATATTAATACTATACTGTAAATATGTGTCGTTAGCATAAAGATTAGAACGTTAGTATATAAATCCAATGTTGGTATATTTGATTCAACTGGTAAAATAATTTTTTTTTATTTTCATATGTTTTTTATTTTTCTAGATTCCAATCGTTAGGTATATTAAGATATGAAAATTTAATGAACACTTAATGTAATTGTTTATTATTTAATTTTAAAATGTTATAAACAATTTTTTTTATACTTCATTTAATATATCTATTTTTAGTCTCAGTCTTTAATACAATTTTTTTAAGAAGAGAAATATTTTATGAACAGTAACTATTTATTAATATTATTAACCATTATGTTGTTAAATTATTTATAATTATGAATTTACGACTAATTAATAACAATACTGCATTTATTAAGAAATTATTCAAAGCCAACAAAAGTCAAGTGGTGCGTTATCGTTGTCAGGCAACAATGACAGACAATACTTCGTCAGCACCAGACAGCGTTATCATCAAAGTGCCATGCCAGTGCAGGCTGTTAGCCTTGCCGCGAGTGCTGCAAGTGCTGTCAGTGCTGGCACAATACTAAGATAGTTGTAAATTTCCAAATTCGGAACTTGTTCAATGTAAATTAACATTTATTAATAATTTCTATGCTCTCTTTATATATAATAATAAATTTAATTATAATGAAATAAAATTTGTTATATTGCAATGAAAAATTAAATTATACGTTAATTTATATTCTTTCAAGAATTATAATAATACCACACAACACATGATATATTTAATAAATATTTACTGAATATTTCACAAAAAAAAAAAAAAAAAAATTAAAAATTAAAATATTTTCATGAAATATTTTGAAAATATTACAACAAATTAAAAATGTACTCATATCTTAAATATTTAGGCAAAATTTAAAAAAATATATTGAAATATTTAAAAAATTTTAAACTTAAATTATATGCAATGCTATAATTTATTTTCTATTGAATGTTGAAGTCAGCAGTAATATTAAGCTTAGTAGAATAATATTATTTTAAAAA
This sequence comes from Leptopilina syphax, assembly GCA_032872505.1. Lineage (NCBI taxonomy): Eukaryota > Metazoa > Arthropoda > Insecta > Hymenoptera > Figitidae > Leptopilina > Leptopilina syphax. The sequence goes on from JAVJHT010000012.1 coordinate 529,707, forward strand.
TATGTCACGAAATTAATATTTGTTTAAGATTTATAACAAATTTTTTAATTTTCTAAAATATGTTCAGAATATTAAATAATGGCCATGTGTATTATTTTCAGGAATATTTAAATGAAATAATTTATAAACTTTGCTATCAATAATTTACAAATGAGGACATAAAATTTACTTTAATATTTCAATAAAATTAAACTGAAATATTCAAATACGAATATGAAATTAAATTTTCAAAATTCAAAACGATAAACAATAAAATAATTTTTAATCATTTTATAATTTTTAACTACTATCTAGTTATAGTACCTTATAGTACAAACTAGGCAATAATTTTGACTCTCTCTTTTTGCATTAAAAGAAAAAAAATTAACAAGATTCGAAGGACTTCGCACTCCTCCGTGGCTATCTCTACTCGAGGAATATTAAAAAAGCCTTTTTTTAAAACGTTGGAGGGGGCTCGGGTCTGGGTTTTAGTACCTTTTAGTACAAAATAGATAGTCAATTTGACTCTCTTTTTTGTATTAAAAAAAAAGGATGAGAGAAAATGAGACGGTCTTCGCCCTCCTCCGTGGCCCTCTCTCCACGAGGCATATAAAAAAAAGCTTTTATTAAAACGTTGAAGGGGGCTAGGGTATGGGTTTTAGTACCTTTTATTACTAACTAAATTTAGATTTTGGAAGAGGTATAAGGAAATTAATATCCTTTACAAATCGTCTACTCTTGAAAAGATGAATAGTATAATAAAAAAGAATTATAAACAAAAAATTTCTGAAGATGCACTAAATATTGAACCCGATGATGCAATTATTACTATAAGTCGACAGAATATTGTCAAAAGAAATAGGATTATATTCGACGCGATTAAGAATTAGTTAGTCAAGACAAAAGTTTTAGATATTCTGAAGGGAAAAATAAGACGCAATATTTTAAAAAATGACATGGTGGAATATTTAGGAGTTGAATTTATAAAAACGACTCATGTGAATACTTGCAGAAATTACGTTCATGAAAATCATCACGAAATTAAAGAAGAAGTTTTAAAACGTTTAAAACAAAAAAAAAAAAAAAAAGTTTGAAAATAATTTTGATTCAGATTGGAGTGAAGTTTCAGATATTGAATTAATAAAGGATAATTTACAAATTAATAATATTTCATGAAAGAATAAAATTTCAATAAAAGAAGAAATTCAAACGACAAATAACATAGAGAATGTGATTATTAAAACAGAACCAACAAAGACAAATGAAGAAAAATATCTATTAACGAAAGGACTCAAAGTTGCTTTATTTTAACCCTTGTGTCCATACCCAACAAATTCTACGTTGTCTCACACCCGGGGTACCCGGGTACCCACTATAGCAAAACTTTTATAAAAAATAATCTGACCAGCTAAACCAGGGGTATTTTGTCTCAGCGCTCCAGATCTTCGATATTTATGTTAAATATAAACAATTTCTTTAATAAAATTTTTTTTTATAAATAAATAAAAAATTAGTTTAAACTATAGGTATGCAGTGTCAGCACTTTGGGTGGCTGAGACAAATTGTTTAAAAATTCATTAGATTAACTTGAAATTTGTTACTCGGGGGTTTTCGGGGTCGATGGTTACGAATATGATGTCAGATTATGAAAATTCAAAATGGCGGATCCAATATGGCGGACGAAAATTTAAAAATATCATTAGATTCACTTGAAATTTGTTACTCGGGGGTTTTTGGGGTCACTGATTACGAATATGTTGTCAGTTTTTGAAAATTCAAAATGGCGGATCCAATGTGGCGTTTACTAATATTGGATCCGACATTTTGAATTTTCAAAAACTGACAACATATTCGTAATCAGTGACCCTAAAAACCCCCGAGTAACAAATTTCAAGTGAATCTAATGATATTTTTAAATTTTCGTCCGCCATATTGGATCCGCTATTTTGAATTTTCATAATCTGACATCATATTCGTAATCAGCGACCCCAAAAACCCCCGAGTAACAAATTTCAAGTTAATCTAATGAATTTTTAAACAATTTGTCTCAGCCACACAGAGTGCTGACACTGCATACCTATAGTTTAAACTAATTTTTTACTTATTTATAGCAAACAAAAAATTTTTTTTTGAAGAAATGGCTTTTATTTATCATAAATAACGTAGATCTAAAGCGCCGAGACGAAATGTTAATATTTACCTGAGTAAAATGAAAAAATCTGTAGTCGTGGGTACCCGGGTACCCGGGTATGAACACAAGGGTTAAGAGAAGTACAAATACATTTAGAAAGAATTAAATTTTTTTATGAAAAAAATTTATAAGACAAGCAATTAATAATGAAAATAAAACATTTTCCCGATATTATCGTATTGTATCGGAAGAGGAATTTCTCGTTAAAAAAAAATTAAAACATTTGAGAGTGCTCTGATCTGGGTTTTAGTAAATTTTAGTAACAACTAGGCAGTTAATTTAATTCTCTTTTTGTATTAAAATGAAAACTAGATGCGGTGGGATTCGCTCTCCTCCGTGACTCTCTCTCTCTCTCTCTCTCTTCGTGGCATATTAAAAAAATTAATTTTGTAAATAGTTGGAGGGGGCTCAGGTCTGGGTTTTAGTACATTTTAGTAGCAACTAAATTACGATTCTGGAATAGGCATATAAGGAAATTAATATTCTTTACAAATCGTCTAGTGATGAAAAGCTAAATAGTATAATGCAAAAGAAATTGAAAAAAATTTATAAAGATGCACTAAGAACTGTGTAATATTTCGTTATATTGTTCCTTTTATTGTTTCTTAAATTTCATTAGATTTTGGGAAAAAGCCAGAAAATAAAATAATGACACGATCGATTGAAACAAAAAAAAAAAAAAAAAAAAAAAAAAAAATTTATTTATTGTAAATAATTTTCTGGACGACGATATATAATTATCAATTTGGCGTGCACCGTCAATAATGTCACTAGAGGTTTAACAGCAGTATACACCAGTATACACCAGTATAAGGCAATTAGAATATTTCACTCGCGAGAGAAATGAAGGTATATTTTCCTGCATTAACTACTGGACACTTGACATTTAATTACGAATTATTTAGTCAAGACAAAAAAATTAAAAAAAAAAAAAAATTTTAAAAAATTTTAAAAAATTTAAAAAAATTTAAAAAAATTTTAAAAAAATTTAAAAAAATTTAAAAAAATTTTAAAAAATTTTAAAAAATTTAAAAAAATTTAAAAAAATTTTAAAAAAATTTTAAAAAATTTAAAAAAATTTAAATTAATTTTCATAAATTTTAAAAATTCTTCGCAAAATTTCAATAATGTTAAAAAATTTTTAAAAAAAAATTCCTGTAAAAATTTCAATTATCTTTATAAGTAATAAAATTCTTCATAAAAATTGAATTATTATAAAAAATTTTAATAAAATTCTTTGAAAAAAAGAAAAAAAAAAAAAAAAAAAAAAAAAAAAAAAAAAAAAAAAAAAAGGAATATAAAACATTGCAATATTTTAAATAAATTTATTTAAAAAAATTAAATTATTTTGATATGCAATAAAATTTTAACATGAATAATTCAATTATTTAAAATATAAAATTTAATAAAATTCTTAGAAAAATATAAATTATATAATAAGAATTTTATAAAATTTGTTATAAGAATTGAATTATTTAAAAAAAAATTGAAGAAAATTCTTGTAAAGAATTTAATTATATTTATAAATAATATAATTATTAATAAAAATTAAATTTTCTTGAAAATTAATGAAATTCTTCACAAAAATAAAATTATGTTTAAAATTTTTTTAAAAATTCTTATAAAAAATTTAAAGTACTTTTACAAAAAAATGAATTATTTTTCTAAAATCCAATAATGTTAGAAAAATTTTAATATGAAATCAGTCGAGTACTCCATTGAATTCGAATACTCGAAACTTTCGAGTACTCGACTTAATTCAAGTACTCAAGTGACTTAAAGTACTTGAAATTTTCGGGTACTCGAATTCACTCAAGTAATAGAAAATCTTCAAGCTTTTTGTAAAGCTACACTAGACTTGAACTGGGCTCTCTAGTAATTATGAACTCTTGAGCCATTATAGAGCATTAAACAAAGATCAACGTTTAATGAAACTTTTCACCGTTAACAAGCTTAAAATCTTAAATATTGATCCATTAGAAAACTTTAATATTTTTCAATCATTTTTTGAGGCTCAACATTAAAATGCATAAATTTAATGTAATATAATAACATAATAAATTAAAAATTGTTATTATTAAAATGTTATTATAATATCATTACTGAACGTACATAAAAATAAAGTAATATGAATATAATTGCATAATTTAAAAGTTTTTAATTATTAATTGTATATTGATATATTAAATTTGATAATATTAATTATTTCCTTTTCAGTATAATCATGGAATGCTCTATATGCATGGATAATTTATACAATGGAGAAAATTTAGTCACTATAAAATGCGGGCATATTTTCCATCAAATATGCCTAGAACAGTGGAAAATAAAGTATTGTGAAAGAAATTTTCTATATTTTTTTTTCAATTTAAAAATAAATTATATAATAATGAAAATAATAATTTTAATTATAATTAAATAATATTTAAATAAATATAAAATACTTATTTAAGTACTATAATAATTTATAATTAATAATAATTTAATTTTAATATAAATTTTCAGATCTCAATTTTGCCCAATGTGTAAGAAAAAGGACAGTAACAGTCCCATAAGACTGTTCATGGATTTTAAAATAATTGACGATTTAAAGAAAAAATTACAAACTGGACAAGAAATTTTAAATGAAATTTTAAAGAAAAAACAAGAAGATGAGGACAATTTTAAATGGTAATATTTTTAATAAAAATTTTTTAAATAAAAATATTTTGAACATATGTGACGTGTAATGTTAAAAGGTACCTAAATTTAAAAAATGGATTGTAAATTTTCAATGATATTTCTTATAAAAAACGATCTACTCTTTTAAACGCAATAAAGCCAACACATATAGCTTTATTAATTTTTTTAACAATTACAATTCAAATACAGACGAATGTAAATTTAAAAAAATAGTAATAGAACAAATAAAAAAAGAAAAAAAAATTTATAAAATGTAATAACATTTGCTTCAAACTTGTTTATCGGGTGTTTTTATTATTGCCGCTCATTACAAATGTATAATTAGATTTTGAAAAATCATGTTGGCATATCTAATATTCACATTTGACATAAAAATCATTTTACACAAATTTCATTTTAAATAAAAATATCGGCGCGAATTTTAAAAGTAAACAATTAGATATTATCAACAAAAATTGTGGAGGAACATTTTATTTTATTATGTCACACTTTATACTCTATTTATTATAATTAAAAAATTTTAATAAATAAAAATATCAAACATATTTCTTGTTTTTAAAATATTAAAAAATGTACTACTAATCATATAAGTAACTTTATTTTTGGTGTACTTCAGAATAAATAGGGGGGACCTCTGATTTTAATAAAACTTGGTATACTAACGTATTTTGATGCGCTGATTGCGAAAATGATAATGAAAATTAACGCAAATTTGATGTTCATGGTGAAAAACATAAAAAACAATAAAATTGTGGTTTTCTTGAGTATAATTCGTAAAAAACGAAAGATATACTTTCGAAAAGCGCATATTTAAATCAGATATTAATGAAAGTTGATATATTTACGTAATTTTGTGCCCTGATTACGAAAATCATAACGAAAATTGGCGACTATATCATCTTCATGGTAAAAACCATAAAAAAAAACACTATAAAATTGTGTTTTTTTTGCGTTCAACTCGTTGGATTGGATTAATCATAATTTTTTGTGTTTAAAAATATTTGTAAATTTTTCTCTGCTTTTAAATTCTAAAAAATCCAAGGTGGATGCCGCCTCCTTCCTCCTCGAAATAAAAGCAGAAAAAAAATTTACAAATATTTTTAAACACAAAAAATTATGGAGGAGGAAGGAGTAATCCACTTTATTTATGTAAAATTAGATATTGACAGTGATTCATTTTGGAAAAATTTTTAAAAGGGGCGTTTACGAATTGTGACGTAATTTAGAGGGAAGGGGTTGCTTCAGATGTTACGCAGTGTGACAAAGGGGGGGGAGGGGGGCAAAAATGGGCTAAAAACGTGTGACGTAATTTATAGACGAAGCCTATATTTATATGTGAAATGATCTTTATGTAAAATGAAATCTATGAAATATGAATTTCATATCAAATGAAAATTATGTGTAATGACTTATCCCTCAAATGAAATTGATATAAAGTGAACTTTATGTCAGATAAAAATTATATTAAATGGGATTTATACCAAATGAAATGTATGTAAATTTAATTTTACCTTAAATAATAATTATATTAAATGATATTCACTTCAAATGAAATTTATGTCAAGCTAATTTTATGTCTAATGCTATTTATATCAAATGAGAATTATGTTAAAAAAGACATTTATGCCAAATGAAATTGATGTCAAATGAATTTTATTACAAATAAAATTTACGTTAAATGAGATTTATGTAAAAAGATATTTACGTTAAATGATTTTTATGTCAATAGAAATTTATGTAACATATCTTTTATGTCAAATAGAAATTAAGTTATCTAAGTTGAATGTAACATAATATTTCTGTTTAATGAATTCTATGACAAATTATATTAATGTTAAATGGTTTTTGTGTACAATAAAATTTATGTCAAATAATGTGAATATTGTGTGAATTTTAAGTCAAGTACCTTTTAACATTACAAATCACATGTAAATGTTAAAATTTTTTAAAATTTATACATTAAATTTGTCTTAAAGAAAAGTAAGAATTAATTATTAAATATTTATATTTAAAATAAAATTTTTAAATTTTATATTTTTCAGCATCAATAAAATAATTCTTTCAGAAAATGATGATTTAAAGAAAAAAATTGAGGAATTGAATGAAAAGAAAAGAATATTAAAAGGAATTTTGAAAACTGAAAGGTAAAACAATTTATATGTTAATTTATAGTTTAATTAATGAACATTATGAAAAAAAATTTACCGGAAGAATTAATTAAATAAATTTAAAAAAAAATAATAAAATTTTTAATACTTACAGAACATTATATAAAAATAATTTACAAAATATTAAATTGGCCTCAAAAGAATCTTTTCCTTCATCATCTAATTTGACGCTAATAAAAAAAGAAGAAGAGGTTAATGACAAAAAAAGAAAAAGAAATAATAATACCGACAGCACTAACGAGGATAAGGAAAATAGAAGGAAGAGAAAAAGAAACGAAAATATTGACGATTTATTAACAAATAATGAAATAACTTTAATTCCATGCATCAACTTAAAATAATGTTTTTAATATATTATTGTATTGTTTTGTATTTTTTTATATTGTTTTTATTTTAATTTATATTTTATAATTTTTTGTATTAATTGATTAATTTTTTAAAATAAAACGCCGACCAAATGTTATCATTTACAGAAAAAAGTCATTTAAAGAGTTTACATTATAATTTTTAATCTAATATAACAACAACAATAATGTCAATGTATTAGTTTTCTAACCAAAAAAAATACATTATACACATATATGATGATATAAAACATATGATGCATATTATTACAACTCTAAAGAAAAATCTTCTACAACATTTGGTTTGTTATAGCAAATTTTCAAGACATCAAATGTTAATTTGATAGACTTTTCAAAACTTTGAATGATCATTTCATAAAATTTTCAAGACATCGATGGTCAGAATTTCAAAATTTTTAAGACTGGGCCAGCTTTCGGACCAATAATGGCACATTCATGGCAAAGTTGATCAATCTTTAATGGTAAAAAACAATTGCCAGTGATGTGCCGACCATCGGCCCAGTAATGATTCATTATTAGCACTTTAATGACAAAAAATTTGTATCGTTCATGGTAAATTATAATTACCGGTATTGGGGAGTAGCTTGGCCCAATAACGGCACAATATTGACAAAGTTGATCAATCTTTAATGGCAAATTTCAATTGCCAATGATTTGACGAAGATCGGCCCATTAATGGCACATTGGTGGCAATTTAATGGCAAACATTTTGTATTTTTGATGGCAAATTATAATTGCCAGTATTGGGGTGTAGCTTGGCAAACTAACGGCACATTCACGGCAAAGTTAATAAATCTTTAATGGCAAAAGACAATCGACAGTGGTGTGACGAAGATCGGCCCATTAAAGGTAAATTAATATCATTTTACTTTGGTAATATTTTTCATAAGAATTTAATTTTAAGAAAGATTCAATTATTAAATAAATTATATATTTTGTATTTAAATAATTGAATTAGCTTGAAAAGGATTGAAATTAAAATATTCGAAACTTTGAATTATTTATATTTTTAAATGTCAATTTTAAAAAATTAATTTTTTTGAAAAAGTTTAATTAAGTATTAATTTAAAAAAGTAGTTATTAATTTTTTCAAATAATTTTAAAATTAAAGAAATTCGTAAATAAATTTTTACTTTATTAAAAAAAAAAAAAATTAAGAAATTTTCAATTTATTAAATAAATTATTTATTTTTGCATTCAAATAATTAAATTCTCGTAGTATTTTCTAGTAAAAATTGATTTCAAAATGGATTATAGTCACATTTTTGGATAATAATTTAATATTAAAAACATAGCATGAATTTTTATATTAAAATTTTTTTAAATTCATTTGCCAATGATGTGACAAAAATTGGCCTATTAAAGGCACATTAATGACAAAAATTTTGTATGGGCGTTACTTGGCCCAATAATTGCACATTCACGGCAAAGTTGATCAATTTTTAATGGTAAAAAACAATTGCCAATGATGTGACAAATATTGGCACATTAATGGCACTGTAAAGGCAAAATATAATTGCCAGTATTGGGGCGTAGCTTGGCCCAATAACGCCACATTCACGGCAAAGTTGATCAATCTTTAATGGCAAAATTCAATTGCCAGTGATGTGGCGAAAATCGGTCAATTAATGACTCATTAGTGGCACTTTAATGGCAAAAATTTTGTATATTTAATAGCAAAATATAATTGTCAGAATTAGGGTATAGCTTAATCCAGGAATGACACATTAATGTCTATCACTTTGTATCTACGATGGCAAATCATAATTGCCAATATTGGGAGGTAGCTTGGCCCAATAATGGCACAGTATCGGCCACTGTAGTGTAGCTTATAAGAACCCTTTTGCTTCCTGAACTTCAAGTCAGAGTAGCAGAGTGGTCAGAGTATTCAGAGTGACTGTGGTGCGTCAGGTTCAGGTATCGATCCCCACGAAAGATAAGAATTTTTCAAATATTTGTAAGTTTGCGTTTAAATTAGGGAAATAAGCCGTATAAATGTTATAAATTAATCAGTTAATTGAATAAAAAATATTTATTTTTATTTTTTTCTAATTTTGTCAAAGCTGGGGGAATAATGGCAGCCAATATTGTGCCATTAATGTCTGCCGAGATCTGGCTGCCGGCGTCCAACCGCTGTTAACACCACAAGAGTCGGCGCAAAGTCGGGCCAATATTGTCTGCCAAGTCTCGATGCCAGCTTTGCCAATTCTGGGCCAGTGTTGGGCGGCGTTGGTTTTCGCACTTGGGTAAGTTTTAAAAATTCGATGTAATGAGCATTCACCGTTTTGAAAATTCGTTTTATTAAGGATTCGTTGTTTTGAAAATTCAAAGTATTGATCATTGGATATATTGAAAATTGAATCTAAGGATCATTCAATGTTTTGAAATTCGATATAATGGATATTCGATCGATTTGATTTTTGGGAGATTTCATACGACCGAACATTTTTAAGAATTTCATTTTTTTGGGAATCGTCATTTTTTGCGAAAAGAGATTTTTAAGAAATATGACTTTTGCGAATTATCATTTTTGCCAAAATGCATTTTTGCTAATCAAAATTGTCATAAATTTTAAATTTTAATAAAAATCATTTTTTTTAAATAGCAAATTTTTTACGAATTTTTTAATTATAAGAAAATTCATTTTTGCGAAATGTCATTTTTGCGTTAAATACAATAATAAATTTATAGACCTAAAATTTTCCTATTCTATTTTTAGCAAAAATGACAAATGGACAAAAATGAATTTTCAGAAAGTTGACAATTCGTAAAAATGTCGATTCGCAAAAATGGCAATTCGAAAAAATTACAATTCATAAAAATGGCGATTGGCAAAAATAGTTTTTAACAAAAATGAAAATTTGTATAAAAAAACATTTCTCAAAATTGGATTTTTGCAAAAATTACTATTGGCAAAAAAGCAGTTCTATAAAATGACATTTGGGGAATAATCATGCGTCTCCCAAAAAGTGATTTTATATTATTTAAATGTTTATAAAAATTTGTAATATAATTATGGAATGATATAAAATGATATAGTTAAATTTTTTCCAAAGCTCAAGGATTGTAAAAAAGATAATGTAATATTATATATGGATGATTCTACACGTTGCGCAGAAATTTGTTTTTTTCATGTTGTAATGGAAAAATAATAAATAACTTTCATATATTTTTACAATTCCAACGTAAAAAGGTTATCTATATGTTTAGAAACAAAAACAAATAATTACTTTTGTATCTAATATTATAATTTTTCATAAATAAGCAGTTTTAAGGTTGAAAAAGTCAAATTTTTACCTGTCCCCATAGGAAGTTTAGAAAAAAAAGTTAATAATTTTAGTAATATGCAATAATAAATATAGTTACTATTGACATTTTAGTATTGTCTACTTTAGTACAGTTGAATAAAAAAAATGTTTTTTTTGAAAATTCATTTTATATTTTTTTTTTTTCAGTTTATGCTTGACAACTTTGGATGCTATTTATTATTTTATTAACAAACAGTAAATTATTTAAATAAAAATCAAATGTTAACTTAAAATTAATTTTGTAAACACAAAAAATAACTTCCTTAAGTTAATTTAGGAAAAAGAATCAATGTTCTAATTGATTTATTCATTTTTCACTCATTTTATGTTGGGAATTTGAAAAGGGAATCACAAAATGGTCTCCACCGGCATCCACCGACCCTTAAATATTTTACCACAAATTAAACAATTATTTAAAAAAAAGAAGGTTAAATAAAGCGTAGTTATATTGTTTTAGTCAATACAAATGAAGTCCATTTAAAACCGATTAAAAATTAATGATATTTTTTTTTAAAAATAAAAATAACTGAAGGCGATTGAAAAAAGTTTCAACTGACCTTAGTCTCCACCGACATCAGAATTTCCACCGACCTTTGTATTACGAAGAACCTAGTGCAAATATAGTGTTATGGTGCCACATATAAAAGGAATAAAAAAACCTATTGCTCAGAAAAATTTACCATAAATTAATTAAATAAATTTCTATAAATTACAACGAAAATTTTTATAAATTACAGCAAAAATTTCCATAAACTACAGAAATAAAAATTTTAAATTCTGATTTCTACTTTGCATATTTTTAAAAATTACCAACAAAATTTCTTTAAATTACCTTACAAATTTCCAAAAATTTCCATAAATTACCAAAATCCAAATTTTTAATAATAATTTACATTTTACATATTTTTATGAATTATCGCAAAAATTTCCATAAATTTCCAAAAATTACCATAAATTACCATAAATTACCATAAATTACAGAAATAATAATTTTTAAATGAGATTTATGCTATAATATTGTTTAAATTACCGCAAAATTTTTTTTTTACAGAATGTGTCCAAACAGTGAATTATTTAATTACATACTACACTTATTATAAATAATTTTTCCGGCCCGCTATGGATTTTTCTTTCTAAAGCCTTTATCTTCAAAAAAATATATTGTTATTAATCATAACGATAAAAAATTTTTTTTTCAATTTCATAAACCAAATCGTGCGCTGCGCGCAGAATCACCCATATTTCTTAATGTATTTTTTTTTGTAAAAGAAACATGATTTTAATCTTCAAATTGATAACTACCATTTAATATACCGTATATAAAAAATTGAAATAAAACAGAGACTTTACAACGCATGAAATAGCAATGCACAACGAGACCATACCGGTCTGAGTAAAAAAAAAAAAAAAAAAAAAAAAAAAAACAGAAAAAATTTACAACACGTGTAAAAGTAAAAGAAAATATATTTTAAAAAATAATGTAATAAATGTGTAAAGTTTATTAAATGTAATTAAAATAATTGGCATATTTTAAATTATTATTATATCTGAACAATATAATATTAAAGTTAAGTAAACAAAGTTTTAAAAAAATAATTTATTTCATTTTATATAATAATAAATTGGTATTAAAAAATAAATGTGTAATAAAAATAAAAAAATAAAAAAATTATACTCAAAGTAAAATTTTTTTTTAAAAATCAAGTAATCGATTGTCGAGTAATCGATTGTCGAGTAATCGATTGTCGAGTAATCGATTGTCGAGTAATCGATTGTCGAGTAATCGATTGTCGAGTAATCGATTGTCGAGTATTCGAATGTCAAATAATCGATTGTCGAGTAATCGATTGTCGAGTAATCGATTATCAATTATGAAAATAAGAATAAATTTGTCGAGAATCGATTAATCGAAACAAAAAGTTACTATATTTGTAGGGGAAACTAGGAAATAAAGTGTTTGATGTATAATGAAAATAAGACTTTATATATCTTAAAGCAATCAATATTTCCGGTTACAAAATTTGTCAACGTGGCAAATGCTAAAATGTAGTAAAAATGTATCAGTTTCCGTTTATAAAGCGTCATGAAAAGTAATACATTAAGATAAATAATATAAAATAAAAATTTAAATAAAAAATGTTATAAAAAAAAAATTATTCAATTATTATACTTTATTTTAATGAAGTATTCATTTTCAATAATTTATATTTAAAAAAAAATAATATATTTTAATATAAATAAATAAGTGTTGTATGTGTATAAAGTGAGAATTTATTTTTATTTTATAAAATGAAATACAATGATTTTCAAAGTGTTTGTGAGTGTTTTGTTTAAATTTTATAAAATTTTTATTAAAAATGTGTTAATGTTTATAATAAAATAAATGTATTGAATATTAAGTGAAAATAATTATTTTAAAAAAGTAAAAATTGTACAATAAATTTAGCAAATGAAGTTTAGTGTAAAAAAAAAAATTTTTTTTTTCTTAAATGAAAATGTTAGTGTAAACCAATGGATAAAAAAAAAGAAGAATGAAAAAAAAGGTTAGTGTAAAATAAATTTTTAAATATAAATAATAATGTATTTAATAATTTTGATAAAAAAAAAAGAATTATATTTTACGCTTGTGCATGATGAAATAAATAATAGGAGCATAAACGAAAGCTTATATATATATATATATATATATATATATATATATATATATATATATATATATATATATATATATATATATATGTATGTATGTACCTACAGGCAAACGTTTGAGTATATAGTATAAAAAGAGCATAATACTATAACGCCATATACGAATCATGTTGACGGTAAACTATTTGAGATACATTCTGACGTAAGCGCGTCGCATAGATAGTTTTATATTAACATGTTTATTTAATAAAGTATAAATTAAAATCTATTATTTGATGCAATATTAAAAAAAGTTTATTAAAATAATTTATGTTTAAAAAAAAAAAAAAAAAAAAAAAAAAAAAAAAAAAATTGCGGACAAATTCAAAATTAAGAAGGCATCTTAGCATCTTACCATACAAATGTAGTAAAATTGGTACGCCCCTGAGGCTAATTCTAGAATAGCTAAAAATCGTCTCTAGGGGCCGTACACAAACTACGTAAGGCATATTTTCAGAAATTTTGACCCCCCCCCCCTCCCCCCATCGTAAGACATTTTCTATACATTAGCGCCATTTTTTCTGCGGTTCGTAAAATTTAACTTGACCCCCCCTCCCCCCTTAAAGTCTTACGTAGTTTGTGTATGACCCCCACTTTCAAGATGATTCGATGCGCATATATACATTTTTGATTACTGCGCATCAAAATGGAGACAATTTATTTTATTGCGGACTCAAACTGATATTGTTCATTGCTAAAAAAATGTTATTGTACGTTACAATAACACAATTTAAAAACCTATATTACATTGTAAAACATAAAAAGTGAGATAAATTTAAAAAATACAAATACAATTTTCTATTACAAAAAAATAAATAGTTTAGCTTTATTAAGTGAAATATTTATAACATTTATTTATGTAAATGACACTTAGGTATAGTTATTTATATAGATGAGTGTTCCACAAAGAAAAATGTTTCGTTTTTATATATAAAATTATTGCATTATATTTAAAAATTGTATTCAAAATTTAAAATTAAAAAATGATGTACATTAATTTTAAAATTTGAATATAAAAATATTTATAACAATAAAATTTTTTTTAATAATTATTACAAACTTTATATATATAAGAAAGTAAAATTTTTATAGATATGGATAATGCAACAAATGAAGGACGAAATTAAAAAAAATTTAGCACAACATTTTTTTTACATTATGATTTTAAAAAGAAGGTTGAATTCAAATTAAAATTATTGTCAAAGTTACTTAAAAGTGACCAATAACAAGTTGTTCATTTTATGACCATTTATGTTCCTCAATATATAAAAATTGCGGTTTTGCAAACTTTTGAAAAACTATGTACGAAAGGGTTCGTCTAGAAGATTTGTTAAAAATAAAATTATATAAATCATTTATAAGTTATTGTATAAATATTTGGTGAAATTTACACTTTCATTTGCCAATTGCTTCTATTTTATGATACAATAATCATTTCAAAATATTAATATTAATATTAAATTAATTATTAAAAAAATACAAAATTTTAATTTTTTGTAAAAAGGAAAAATATTTATTAATTTTATAAATTTTAATAAAATATATACTTAGTATACATCAATCGATTCGTTTTCTTGTCAGGAATAAAATTTTAAAATTAATTAATAAAAATATTAACAAATAAAAAAATTATTTCAAAAAATAGAAAAATAATTTTTTCTGAATTTTAAAAAAATTGTATAAAAAAAAATTTTGTACATATTTTGGGAAATCCTTGTGTCAGATTTTAGGTATTAATGACTGCAATAAACCTGCAAAATTTCAGGACAATCCATCAAAATTTGTATGAGATAATTTGTACACAATTTTTGTGACATACACACATACACACATATACACATACATACACACACATACATCTGGACATTTGCTCATAATTGAATATACATATGGGTAGTTCTACAAACGAAGGACGAAAATGAAGAAAATTTTGGCACAATATTTTTTATACGTTCAGGTTTTAAAAAGTAGGTTAAATTCAAGTTAAAAGTATTATCAAAGTTACCTAAAAGTGGCCAGTCAAAAAAATAAAAATTTAAATTTTACATCTTAAGCACATGTGTATTCTGTCAGAAAGTGCCAGGAAACTGAGAATTTGTCAGACAAAATGCCCATTTCGATCACAAAGTACACAATTTTAGTTAATTGAACTGCAAGTTAATTAAAATGAAAGTGATATCATATTTAGTTAACCTTTACTGAGCACTGTAAAAAATGATAAATTAAATTTTACAACTCTTACACAAAGTATTAAAACTTGATATTTTAATGTAGCAAATTTATCTATTTCTTTTGTAAATGTACATAATTCTGTAGTATATTATGCTAAAAGTCCCCTTATTTACGATCATTGCAACCATTTTTAGTAATTTTTACGAATGTGGGTCTCTCCGTGTAACGCACCACAGCATAACACTCAAACCACTATGCTACTTTGACTTAAAATCGATTAAGAAAAAGGGTTCTTATATGCTAAACGACACTGGCAAATACTGTACAATTATTGAGCCGAGCTACGTTACAATATTAGCAATTATAATTTACCATCAAGGATAATAAATGTTTGCCATTAAATTGCAATTAATTGATCAATCATCTTGATATCACTGACAATTGAACTTTGCCATTAAAGAAACATTAAAGATTGATAAAATTTTCAAATATTATACCGTTATTGAACAAAGTTACGTCAGAATTAAGACAATTATAATTTGTCATGAACGATACAATTTTTTTGCCATTAAAGTGCGAATAATGAACCAAAACTGAGTGGATAATCGTCATATCACAAGCAATTTTCTTTTGCCATTAAAAATTGATTAATTTTGCCATGAATGTGCCATTATTTTGCCAGGAACAGACCCAATTTTAAAAAAATAAACTTATATACTTATAAAGTAGGCATTATTTGTATATTATTTAATTTTTAATTCTATTAAAAAATTTTCCTATAATTAATTATTACAATATATCTATTGTTTGTATAGATTTAATAAATTTTATTGAAACAGATAAATATTTTATGAATAATAACTATTTATTAATATTATTTATCAATTTGTTGTTAAATTATTTATAATTTTAAAAGTAGTAGAAAAATTAATAAAAATAAATCATTTATTGTGGAAATTATTTTCAGCCAAGAATGGTACTGTGATATGCCAGTAATGTCTAACAGTACTAGATAAAAGTAATTTTTAAACGTTAGATAGCTTTAACATCAAAAAGTTATGCTAGTGCTGTATATCAACGTTGCTAAAATGTGTACTCGACACAAACAAATTTTCTGCACACTCAACTCGTCATGCTTCAACCTCCAATGAAAAGAGAACAGGCTTAGATTTATATATTTTTTATTAAAACCGCAGGATGGACGAAAAATTCAGAAACATTAACAATATTTTATAATTTAAATATCATCCCTAATAAAGATGCGTTCGCTAAATCAATTGTTGAACCACAAAAATAATTCAATTTCATATTTAGTTTCTTTTTCCTCAATTATATTATGGTTTTCCTTAAAATGAAAAATATTAGCTTTAAAAAATCATAATATTTTAACTTTCACGTTTGTTAAATTGTTACTAGAATAAAAAATTGTAAAAAAATTATAAAATTAATTAATTTTTTTTATCGCCCTAATTAAGTTAAACATCTACAATTTGATCATGAATAAGAAGAACAGAATACAATTAAATAATTAAACGAACTTACAATAAGTGAAGTTCTATTATAATTATATGAAGCGCCTCTTCTGAAATGATCAGTCCCACCCTTAAGTTTCACTTTCAACCCAGTGCCCCGTACAATTATGGAGGAGCTTTAAAAAATGAAAAAATTGGAGAAAATCGCATGAGAAGGTGAGTCGGTAGTATTTTATTTCTTTCAAAAACGTTAAAAAATGTGGCAATATTTGCGGTAAGTATGAGGACTACAATATGATCATTTCAGAAGAGGCAATTCATAAAATTATAATAGAACTTAACTTATTAAAAGTTCGTTTAATTATTTAATTATGCGGACTGACAGAACTAAGTTTCTATATCATGTAGAGCTACGCAATAGTTTATTACTTTAAAATAGAAGAAAAATTTTAACAAAAAATAAATTATTTATACAAATTCTTTTCAAAATATAATGAAATTTATTTTACACAAATTGTTTAATAATACAAATTAAATAAAAAAAATATGTCAACCTGACATAATTTTACTTTTATTTTTTAGGATTAACTTTCATGCTTTCGTTAAAATATTTAACAGGTGATTTTATATTAACTTTATTATAATTCAATTTAAAAAAACAATTACCACATGCCTGTCGATATTTCCCTTTTTTAACCAAATCCTCTATATCGATTATTCCTAAAAATAATATATATTAAAATTATTAACAAATTAAAAGCATTTAAAGTTGAAGAATATATTAACTGGGTGGCTACAAGTAATGTAAAAAAAATTTTTTTTTTTTTTTTTTTTTTTTTTTGACATTTCAAAATTTTTAAGGAATTCTAAAAATTTTTAACACGTTTTAAGAATCAAAATAATAAGGATTTAAAAAAAAAGAAAAACAAATTGTGGAACATTTATAAGAAAAAAAAATAAAATCAATTAGAGTCAAATTAAAAAAATTTTTTTTACTTGAATGTAGAAATTAAATTTTTCATAACCATAAAACATGAAGATATCGATAACAAAGAGTATTTATCTTGGAATCATAGATTTTTTCATGTTTTAAAATAAGTAAGTAAAGATAACCGAGTTATACAAACATTATTAATTTAATTATTAATATTTTCAAAAATTTTTAACTAAAAATAATTATTTTTAAATCAATTTTAATAAATTTTAATCATTCGTAAATTATTAAATAAGAAAAATATCATTATTAATAAAATCAAACGTCTATATATATACATAGCTAAAAATTCAAAAATAGAAAATTATCAAATTTTACATTTTTTTGAAACCTGATTTTAAAATTACTATACTTGAGTATTACATGTTATTTAGTAACATTTTAGCACTATTTTGCAAAAAAATACTATTCTATAAGTAACATAAAAATATAAAAATGTTGTCACTATAGAAAAATAGAAAAAAATTATAATTGATAACAATTACTATGAAAATTAAATTAATATTATTTTTGAGGTATTAATATATTTTGACGTTAAATTAATGCAATTCATAATTTTTGTTTTAATTAATACAATACTCTTCAAATTAAAAAAACTATGAAAATATTGATAATGTATATTTTTTATTATTAAAATGATCTTTAAGGATATCAACAATTGTTAGCCAATAGTGATATGATACAAGCATTATAATACTTGCTAAAAACTTAGGTTTTAAAAAGTTTCTTTATTTTAATTCTAGATGTAACTTTTAGAGATGTTTTGAGCAATGTAAAGACAAAAGATAAACAGGGTCTATCTTTTCTCATCAAATTTAAATTTAATTAATTATAAACATAAATAAATCTATCAGTAGATAAAAAAAAATTGACTTTTTTATGAAAATATTCTTCGATGTGTTTTTGTTTATAATAATAATACACTTAACAGGATGTCTACCAACATGGAAAAACTAGAAATATTTGGGAATTTAATTTGACATGGAAAAATTTAATTAACATGGGAACTTTATAAACTGGTTATTTTTTTATCAAATTTAAAAAAATTTTATTACATTAATTCGTTTTTAAAAAATTGATTTTAAAATTTAAATTTTATTGATATAATATTTATGAAAAAAGATGAAAGTCAAAATTAAAGTTATAATTTGAGCTTATATATAATATACGTATTATTTTAAATTTTAGTAGTCGTAATTGCATTTTTTGATAAATCATAATGTATTTAACATTGAAAAGAAATTTGCTAATAATGGAAAAAAAGGTTTTTAAAATATTTTTAATATTATTAAAAAAAATCAAAAAAAAATAACAAAAAATGGAAAACTTTATTATTCGGAAAATTATTAAAATTAATGTTATATATGTAATAAATGGACAATACTCTGAAATCTTTAAGCTTTTTATATTTCAAAATAGAAATATGTAATTGATGAAATAAAAAATGATTTAAATAATTTTTATTAAAATATTTAAATTTTACTGATTTAATTTAAATTGTAATATAACTTTAATAGAAAATATTAAAAAATAAATAATAAATAGTAAAAGAAAATAACGACCACATAAATATTTAAAATCAAAAAAACAATCGAAAATAATTTTTTTTTTTTTTTTTTTTTTTTAAGAGAAAAGTTAAGTGTTCCAGAAAATTGGCCATATACAATGAATTAAAAATTTATAAATTTTTTAAATAAATGTAATAATAAAAAAAGTAAATTAATGGAACAAATATCTTACCTTCTAAACTCTCTAAACATACAGTTCTCAAAACTTCCAAATTTACATTTCCAGATCGCTGTGTCTATTTCGCCAGTTGACGGGCGAAATAAGAGCGATGAATTATTTCGCCCGTCACTAAAAATACATAACTGGCGAAATAAGAGTGATGAATTATTTCGCCTGTCAGATAATTGTTTCTATAATATAATTGAAAAATATGAAATTTTTAAGGTTAATGACAGAAATGACAGAAGTGTGATCAACTGAGGTTATAGCGAATTCGGTTATCTGCACCGGAGCACTCTCGGAGTGCTCAACGCAGAATAGATCTGTAACCGGAACCGCAATCGTAACCGTAAGCGTAAGAATGAGTTAGAGAAGGATAAACAATATACCTATCCTTCTTTAACTCATTCTTACGGTTACGCTTACGATTGCGGTTCCGGTTAAAGATTCTATTCTGCGTTGGCCTGTAGCATGTTCGGTTTGACAAATGTGCTCTAGTGCAGATCGTTTGGAGTATTCGCTTTAGCAGCACTGCTCCGGCGCAGATCGTTTCGAGTATTCGTTTTGGCAGCACTGCTCCGGCGCAGATCGTTATTTGTGTTCGAATTAAGAAGTGTGCACTCTCAAGGATCGAAAGGTGCAACAAAATTTGCTCCCACAATTTTGTTAGTGCAGTTTAAAAAAATGTCAAGAGAAGCGGCAAATTTAAAAATTTCACTTCTAACAGATTTAATTGACACCTCTAGCGATAGTAGTGAAGACGAATTATGTTTTTTATAATGAATTTTGTATTTAGAGAAAGACTAACATTCAATATTTTAATATTTAATAAAAACAGTAAATAATTTTTAATATTTAAATAAAAATACTCATTATAAAGTAATTATTTGGTCTCAAAGAAATAACCTTTTCACTTATTTTATTATTGTTGTTGTTAGTAGTTCAAAATGTGAAATAGTGTAAACAAAATTTATATCAGAAATATTATTCGATAATTTTGTGATTAACAATTCTGCTATATCAAAACATTGACTGAATAAAATTTTAATATTCTAATAAAAATATCAAATTTTTTGCTTTTAAAAATATTATTTATGTATACATCATAAAATATTTAATTTTAAGTAAAATAATTTTACATTTAAGAAGAAAATATATTGCATAATATAATGTATAATAATATATATAATATAATAAATATAATATTATATTACATTATATTATATAAGTTTAATTAAATTTAAACTTCGCGCCAAACGAGCAGTGTATGCTTTACACCATAGCAGTTCATGTTGTGCTCCTGCTCCAAAAACAGTCGAACTTTGACAGTGTTCATGACGTCATAGAGTGCCTCAGAGTAGAGCACAGCTTTTTGAGAGCAGAGTAAACTATACTCCTACACCGAGCAAGATCGCTCTCGGAGCAGATAACCGAATTCGCTATAACCTCAGTTGATCACACTTCTGTCATTTCTGTCATTAACCTTAAAAATTTCATATTTTTCAATTATATTATAGAAACAATTATCTGACAGGCGAAATAATTCATCACTCTTATTTCGCCAGTTATGTATTTTTAGTGACGGGCGAAATAATTCATCGCTCTTATTTCGCCCGTCAACTGGCGATATAGACACAGCGTTTCCAGATATTGAATCTTCATAAATTTGTAAATTATGTTTGTATACATCATTGATATTAAATGTTTTATCATCCATCTTAATATTCTGAAAGAAGAAAATAAAAACTGTAAATGTTAAATACAAAATAAATAAATTTTGAATACTTGAAAAGTATTTTCAATAAACTTAACCTCAAAGCTTGTCGAAAGGTAAAGATGTTATATGAATATTTATTCGATTCTATTATAATTATTCTTTTTGTTATTATTCTTAAATAATTTTTGACTCAGCAAAATGTCAGCACAAAGTATTATAATTATAAAAATGATTCAAAAAGGACAGAAAATGATTTATTTAAAGCACTTTTTTATAAATTCATAAAGAACATAACCTGAAAATACACAATGACATTTAATTAAGTCACGCCATCATGTGACGGTACCTTTAGCTTTTTGATTTCTGTTAGTTGTAATGAAGCGTTCAGACCTCTGCAGACTGTGTGTCTGCCTGCATGTTGCCATGGTAACGTACAAGAGTAAGAGAGTAAGGAAATTCAAATTTATTAAACCTTCTCCCTTACTCTTATTGCAGCCAGACAGCCTGCAAAGGTATGAATGCTCCTTAAGGAGACCTCACGCGTGTTTAAAATATAAAGGTAGAATCACATGTTAGGATGAAGAAATCGACGTTAAGCTTTAACCATATGAATGAATGAGTGAGTGAATAAATGATTGAGCAAGTGAGTAAGTGAATGAGAAACCTATATATAATTATCTCTTTCTATCGCACGATTAGGACGGTACCTTAAAACTGCAGTCCCATGGTTGTGTTTTTTGTATAACTAGGCAATGAATGAAAATAAAGCAAACATATATCTGTATCTCTCTCACAAACATGGCCTAGTTACAAAAAGCAACGCAAAACGTTTCCAATGGAACTTCACCCTAAAAATATTGTAATCCATCTCTCTCACACACATACATAATGACTAGTTTTGAAATTGAAAAAAAAAATTCTATGATTTGTTGAAAATAGTTCTAATTTCCATTGTTGTTAATAGATGACTCTATATAAGAAATCTTTCTCACAAGTGCAACTAGTAATATGTAGATTACTATATAAGAACAAATGAAAAATGTATATACAAATGAAATACAACTTTGTTCAATGTATTTCAATTAGAATAGCGGATGTGCCAGAAGAATTAAATTTTCTGACAAAATTTGTATTATTCATCAATTTTAAGATGTTTTAATAATCAAATTAAAAAGCATGAAAATTGAAACTTTTCTGGCTCATCCAATGTTATACTTGAAAATTATTGAATATGGTTGTGTTTCATTTTTGTGTATATATGTTAATAATAATAATAATAATAATAATAATAATAATAATAATAATATAATATATATATAAAAATTAAATATTTTTTGAATCGGCTAAAAAAAAGCAGTAAAATACGAAAAATTTAAAAATCTTTAAAAAAATTATAGGTATTCTTTTAAATTGCCATTTCTAACCAAAAAAAAATTTCTATACAATAAGATCAATATGAAAAGTAATGATATCAATAATTTTAAGTACTCGGAAAGAAATTAAATATTAATAAAAATTAAAGAAATTATATTCTTTTGAGAACATTTTTCTGTAATATACTCCTCAATTCCTATCTACAGTAGTAATAATAATAATAATAATATAATACTGATATTGTTGACATATATAATGTTCAATCAATTACTTTTAAATAACCGCACTCATGACTTTATTTGATAATTTAAAAAAAAATTAATTATTAATTTATCAATTACAATGGTTAAAAATGTTTAAAAGATTAACTGCAATTTGTAGATTATAATTAATTGTTTTCAACAAAATAACGGCCATGACTCATTTAAATTAAACAAAATAAGAAAAAACAATAAGATTTTCCAAAATTTATTTATCTTTTTTTTTAAAAAAAAGGTGGAAAAGAAGAAAAGAAGAAATAAAAGTAGAAAAAAATAGTTTTTATATATTATGCCAATTTATATGTTTCACAAATTACAAAAATTGTACAATTTTTCAGATATGCACGCAAAAATGAATTTGAAAATGAAACATTAAATAGTAATTTAATTACAAGATTAAATAATTTCAATTTATATTTAAAAACATACATAAATAATGTTATCTTTATTAACAATTATAAAAAGAATTGTACAGCATTGATTTTTTAAACGAAAAAGATTAATATAATGATATTGAAAATTATTGAACCAAAAATTGCATTTAACATTACTGGATAATTTCTAATGTACCATAAGAGATTTATAATTATATAAATTATTTAAAATTACTCGCTTATTAAGTGGAAAGGAAGAACAATGTACAACAATATGAAAGATTATAATTGAATTGAATTACATGGAATTTTCACATTTCTTCACAATCAAACTAATATCAAGGCAAATTCATGATTTTCCCATTTCTCCCGGACTTTAAACACGCTGTAAATTATTCTCGTTAATAAATTTTTATTATATAATATAAATTAAATTGCATTTAAAAAAAAATTTTACTTCTTCTAATTACCTTCATTTTCATTGTAAATGAATGAAGAAACTTGATTGATACCAAAATGTTTGCCTGAGGGAAGATCACAATTTTGTCCGAGAACACCTTCATTTCCCATAACTGTTGTAAATTTAATGCCTGGAAGATTGCGTGCAGTTCCGCTGTTAACGCTGAAAAACAATTCTGTAGCTTGGATGCTTGCTTAACATTAATCTCAGGAATGAAGAAGCTAGAGGATCCTATCATTTCCCCTGTCATGTGCGCTCCATCCGTGTAAATGCACATATATGAGTAATACTCCCTTTTGATCAACTCTTGGAACGCCCTATTGGGATCTTCAACGTTCCTTAAATTCTATCCCGTTTGCAGGTCCATGATGGGGTTTATTTCGTACATGACCTCCCTCCACGAATAATCAAAATATCCCGGTCTCATAATTCCTGGTTTGATCTGCATGATGTCTGAGATGGGTTCTAAACATACCAGAAATGAGAAATTATTTAAGTAATTGGCTGCTCTCAGATTTTTATTCAACTTTTCCTTTAGGCCTTTAAGTCTTGGTACAATTGGATTTATCCTTCCAAGAAGCAACTCGTATTGAATATTTTTTAAAAATTCTCATTCTCCTTACCTTCAGTGCTGGTTCACCCGCCTCTAAGAGGTACTGCTAGGGCCGCCCGCAAATATTGCTGCCCACCACTCAAGATGCGCTCTAATGAGGCCCTTGTATACCCTGAGCAGAATCTCCTAGTTAGCCCCCCATGAGATGGTATTGAAGGAGTAACAAAAATCCAAACACTCCAGATGAAAAGGCATCTTTGTAAGTGTGTTATTGAAAACACAAAGTCGATGATATCCTGTGGTTGGCCGCTTCTCCTAGTCTGCCTTCTGCGTGCCGACACTATGGTGCTTCTTTCTTCTCCATCCAAATTCTCTATGATCTCTGAAAGTGAATAGGCAGGTGAAATTTTAATAAATCCTTTTTTGTATAACAAAGAGTATGGAAGATAAAATTTATAACCTCTTTCCGTCAATACGGAGGATCTGAGAAGTTGGTTTGCATCATTCAGCGATGAGCAACAAATTTACACCTGGTTTTTCCCACTTTGGAAGATCCTTCTTTCTCCCTGAATAATTTCAAATATTAATTTCCCCAAAGCCAAAGCCAGTTGTTCTGTAACTGATTTTAGTCTCTCCGAGGGAGACATTACCGTAGAATTGGACAGGGCGGATTCCGGTCGAGAGTCAGGTTCCTGTAGAGAATGAGTCTCCTGCCCTGGGAGAAGGAAACCTCTGCACCTAGTATTGTATTTGGTCATCGTATACCCTTTATTTAATGGCGAGCCTTTTCCCCTTCCTGCCATAACCGAAATTTTATCATTATTATACATCCTGTAATTGAACTCGAACTATAGTTACTTTACTTAATTTATTAAATTCATTAACTCTTTATTCAAATAAATACCTTGTTCACAAATCCTTAAATCAATTTCGACTAAGAAAACAAGCAAAGAAAAAATTATCCAGACTAATCATATCCCTTTCTAGTGCCCTTTATTGTGTTTTATTTATTAACATATTAATTTAGTTTGTTTAAATATATTCCCAATTATTCAGTATAACTCAATTGCCATGTAAAATGAGATACTTTACAGAAAACCCAAATTTATAAATATTCCTGAGGCTAACTTGCCTTATGAATTATTTGTTTATTTATTTATCCAATCATCCTCCTACTGTAATTTAATTTAAAAATTCTACCTAATTGGGTTCGGATTAATACAAACAAACTTGTCCGTTTACGTCAAGTTTGTCCTTTAAACTGCTCATTATAATTATTCTTATTATTATGTATTAATAGTATTTCTTAAATTTAAATAAGTTACACAAATATAATGGAGTCATATGCCGGACAAAGTTCTTATTTCGAAAAAAATTAAGTAAAAGAAATTACAAAAAAAAAAAAAAAATTACCAATGAGCTGATTTATATTCGAGAAATCAAGTTCGTCAAATCAGTTTCAATTTCAGCCGTTATATTAAGATGTAAACTAACCAAGACTTGAGACCACTCACATCTCTTTATTTTAAAATTATTATGTACAATTGTTCTTATAAACATGAGTCATCTCATTACCAGATTCTAAACATTCTTATTTTGTAAATTCCAAAAAAAAAAAAAAAAAAAAAAAAAAAAAAAAAAACATTAAAAGATAGGGTTTCACCCAAACCACGAGTTCATACCTCTCAAAAATTCAAAGTATAACTCCAATTAACAAAATTACATATATATTACAACTTATTCTAATTCTTAAAATTCTAAATAATTAATAAATTCTCACTTTAATTTTTAATCTAAAATCTACGGTAAATAAATTCATATTCAAGAAAACAACAATAGTAAAAAATTCAGGGAGAATGACAGAAAATAAAGGAGATGTATACCAACTTGAGATATCGTGTTTTGTTTCACATGTGAACTTTAGTGACCTTTGCTTTCGAGAGATCGTTCCTCCATCATTTTGATGCAGTTGAAATTAATTCGAAATATTTTGATTATTTAAATTTTCCTTTCCTTGATCCAGAGATTCATCATTGATTATCCAATTTACATGATCTATCTTAACTCAAATTAACCTCTAAAACATAGCTTATTCCATATGCCGGTCGAGCAATCACTCCTTGAAAGATAGGTTAAGTTTACACAACACTTGCTAAGTAAGTTTCAAGTACGGTTAATAATTCAATTAAATTTAGTTCAGGTTTAAACATCTAATTAATTCAGTTCGTCAATATTTTTGTTCGTTTCGCATCATTTTAATTATTCACTTTGATAAAAAGAAAAAAAAGTAAACAACAGCCCCGTGACACTTCAATTTAGAAATGAGTCAAATGTTGAACGGCGACCACCGTGGCGCTGGCTGTACTTTCAGGCCGACTTTTTTCAAAATGTGGCGGGAAATTCAAATAAAGTAATAATAATATTATTATATATTAATTGTTGCTTATTAATTAAGTAATATTTAATAGTATTGATAATTAATTTTATTAAATAATTAATAAAAATTAATAAATAATAATAATATTATTTTATTTAAATTTCCCGCCATAACTTAGAAGACAATTTTCATCATAAATAAAATACTTCTCTCTTTTCTGAAGTTAATTATATTACAAAATATGTCTAAAAGTTACTGGATCAATATAATATACAAAAAATATGATTAAATTCAATCTAATATATGAAAATTAAATATTTTCGTACTTTCCCATGCATTTTGAGAAAAGTCGGCCTGAAAGTACAGCCAGCGCCACCATTTCTCTAGGTGGCGACGATCAACTTTCATCCCATTATATTTTCATACTATCCACAGAAGTGTCACCGGGCTGGTAAACAATAAATAAAATGAGGTTAGGAAAGAAATTTTTATAATCCATTTTTAATTTTAATAAAAAAATATAGTTTTTTAAAAAGTTTTTTCTACTTCAAAATGATATAAATTTTTTTATTAAAATAATTTGACGAATCTCTAGAAAATAATATATAAACAAAAAATGACATTAGTATATGAAATTAAATTTAATAAACGTTTCTTTAATTGTAATAAAAAAATATGTTGTTTATTATATAGTAGTTAGTAAATATAAAAAAATTGTTGGTATTAAATATATTTTAAAAACAATAAAATTATAATTATTTACAAAAAAGATATGGGATAAGTGCGGGTATAGTCAGACAGTACTAGTAGTCGGACACTTTCGTGTTTTTTGGCAAATAAATAATAATGCATTGTAATATTTACTTTAAAAAGTATACTAGACGAATATGTGAAGTTTATATTTTATTAAAATAGTGTTATTTTCGAAAATAATTAAACAAGAAATATTTTATTAAATGTTTTAAAAATCATGTTGTCCGACTATAGATACAATCATTTTCTATTAGCGCGATGAGTGGCACAAAGTTTTGCTGATAATTAATCATAAATATTAAAATTTATAGGGTTTTAATATTATATTAATAACTTCTAATATGCTTTAATTACATTTTCCAGCAGATAGCAATTAAAATATTATCTTTTTTACTTTATAAATTAAAAATATCTGACAGATGTCCGACTAGAGAAAAAAGGGGAAAAAGTGTCCGACTACTAAAGCATTCGTAATTTTTTATTAAAATGTTTATATTTTATTAAATACTCAACTATTTGTAACAAATTTATATGACTTTTAATCTTAAAGAACTCCTTTAATTAATAATGTGCTTATAAACACAGTAGATATTTGCTATTTCAAGAAAAAAAGCATAATTTAAGATTGTTTCCTTAAGTGTCCGACTACTAGTGCATTTACCCTATGGTTATATTTCATATTTATTTATTTATTTATGCTTCTTTTTTTTTGCTGTACTTGGATTGTTATTAATTAATTTTTAAGTGTTTCATTGGTAAAAGTGCAATTAGTGATTTCGGCACCCTCTACCATATATTATTATTAATAAAATAATATCTTTTTTATTTATTTGTTTATGTTTTTATGTATTTTATTGTAGATCAAATGATGATGGAAATGAAATTTTAAATGATTTCTTACAAAATGTTAAGGATGATGCATTATTCGATCAAATTAATCTCGATGAAATTATCACAAGTGAGGAAGGTAAAACTTGTAATAATCAAACAAATAAGGTTAAAGAAAAGTTCCCTGCAGACCAAGAATCCAGAAGATTTAAATGTTATATTAAAAATATTGACATGTATGAAATTGAAATTGGAGAAGATAATAAATGGTTCGCAGAAGGAGATATAAATGACGAAAATGGAATAATAAATATAAAATATTCAAATACTTTCATCGAACAAATCACGGGTTATACTGTTGAAGAATATTTAAAGTACAAAAAGGAAAAGGAAGATGATGTTGACATTCTCAATGAGTTGTCCCAATATTTGAAATATTGCCAGAATCTAATTCAAATTAAAAATTATTTATTTAATGTAGAAATCCAAGAAGATAATAGTGTTTTAGTTCTATCTCATGAATAAAAAATAAATTTATGTTCTTGTAATTTTATTATTAAATATTAAGAAACATGAATAAAATATTGTTATTATATGTACAATAAAATTTACATAAAAGAAATATCAATGTAATATTATTGTTTATTTAATTATTAAAAGAATAACAAATATATTTTCAAATAAATATTTTTTGATTTTTTATGTTTCAAATTCTACTAATAAATTTAGAAATATAATTGAGTTAGTCATATTGTAACAGTTTTTTGATTAATTGTAATATAATTAAAAATAGTTTAGAATTTAATTTTTATCAGTTGTTATAACAACAATATTTTTTTTCTACTGCGTATCAAAATTTAAAGGATTTATTTTATTCTTATTTAACTTCGTAGATAAAGTACATAAACTATTACGTTTATACGATGTCGATTACAAAATCACGTACAGTGAAGTTTACGACGTCTGAGAAAATGACATTTCGGAAAAATGACATTTGGGGAATAATCATGTGCCCCGTTCTTAAGGCGGATCCTTCCAACTGCAAAAAAGAAAAGAAAAGAAAAAAAACAAAAAATTTTAGATAAATAAATTATTATTCTGCTAATTCTTGTCAATTGATTAAAGAAAAAAATATATGTTGATAATAAATTGCTTCTTTTGATTTATAAAAAATAATTTTAAATTATATGAGTTAATAAAATCGTTATTGCGATGTTATATTGCTACCGCGGATAAAAAAATTAAACGATGGCTTACTTTTTGAATCAGCAAAATAGATGTCATTTCCTCAAAGAAGAATATCCATAAAAAATTTAGAAAAATATTATAAGGTATTATGAATAATTACAACAGCTCCGATTACATCAAACTATCGACGAGGGAAATATCACGCAGGATAAGAGAGATGTAGATTTAATAATTATTGACTCAATTCAAACAATAGAAAAATAAGGAATTATCATCGTCGTTCGGTACATTTTTTAGTAAAAACAAGCATGCGCTTGTTAATTATTTGCTTAATGGAAAAGAAATAATAATATCATTATAATTAACTGTCATGTTACAAAAGATGAACAATTAGCTCGACATAAATTACTTGAGCATCTTGTTAATACTGTATTATATTTTAAAGGAGATAGTGATAAACATTTTCGGATCCAGAGTTATATAAAAAAGTAGATATGGCAGGTTAAAAGAGTTAGTTGTTTTTTGATATGAATAAAAAGGATTTAATTGAAATAACTAGTCTTTCCGAATACTTATTTTTAATATAAAGAAAAGAAATGACAATGGAGTTGCAGTATTTGATGGTAATGAAGGATAAAAACCTTAATTCTTAATTGAAATTAAAGCATTAATTGCTCCATCAAAGCTACTAATAAATCTATTACTAAACATAATATTTTCTTTAGAGAAATTAGTTTATCAGACGAAATAGGAAAAGCATATAGAACATAAGTGTTGGCAAAAGAAATTAACGAATTATAATTTAATAAATTAATTTGATCAAAATTTAGAGAAATTTAACATTTATTTAATTTTCCCTATTGATAATTTTAAAGATTAAAAAAATTTTTTTTTACTATAATAGATTAATTAATTAATTTAATTTTAGGGAAAAAAAGGTAATTCCTCAACAGATTACAATCTATATCTCCTAATTATGTTTCTTATTATAATTATTATGTTATAAGATATTTTATGCTTTCGGGAATTGTATAAATATTAAGAGAATAATCTAAAAAGAAAGAAAAAAAATTGAAATTAATTTTTTCTTGGTTTCATTAATTAAAATGTCTGCGAGAATATTTAAATTATCAATTTAATTATGTTATGATTGACAGTGTTAAATATCTTTTTCCAAAAAAAATTGCTAACACTAGTTATTTAGAAACTATAATTTTATGTAAATCTTTACGTGATAACCCTAATTAATGTAGCCAAAAATTAATAGCTTCAATTATATATGACATATCGATTTTATATGGATTACTCTAATAATCTTATATTAATACTTGAAATGAAAGATAATCAATTTTTTGGTTTTATTAAAAAATTGTTCATGATTCAATTAATATATAAGTTAATGGTAATAAATAAAAAATATACATGTTTAAAGCAAATGGAAAAGTATTTTGAAATGAAAAAAACATATAAGATCATTTAGATGTGAATTAATTCACAATTTTTCAGTTAATGCAGACAAAAATATTATAATGTATAGAATCAAATAAAATCTGCAAATTTTGTAAAAGAGTTTTGTAACAGTATCGCGTAACATTCTGTAAATAATGTAAATTAGTGAATAGAATACTATTGTTTGAAATCAATATTTATTTGAATTATAAATATTAATGTATTAATTTAATTAATATAAATTCCAATTTTTTAATTAACATCAACATTAGCATTATCAATATTAAAATTCACTATTCTCACCATCGTAAATATTAATGTGAATATTATAATTTACAATATTATTTTCTAGAGGAAAATTCCTTGCGTTATATTCTTCATCGAATATTTCAATTTGTCTAGAATCATCATCATCATCATCATCTTCATGTTCATCAATTATTATTATTTCTGCTTCGTGATTATCACCATTGTCATCATCTTCATCAATTATTATTATTTCTGCATCGTGATTATCTCCATTGTCATCATCTTCATCTTCATCAATTATTATTATTTCTGCTTCGTGATTATCACCATTGTCATCATCTTCATCTTCATCAATTATTATTATTTCTGCTTCGTGATTATCACCATTGTCATCATCTTCATCAATTATTATTATTTCTGCTTCGTGATTATCACCATTGTCATCATCTTCATCTTCATCAATTATTATTATTTCTGCATCTTGATTATCACCATTGTAATCGTCTTCATCTTCATCAATTATTATTATTTCTGCATGTTGATTATCACCATTGTCATCATCAACATTAGAAGAAGAAAAATCCTCAAGATTTTGGATAAATCTTCTTTCCTAAAAAAATTGTTATCATATTAAAGTAATAAAAGAATTTAAAGAATTCAAGAACATTTTATATAAATAAAAAATGGAAAATATAAAAGTAATGTAATAAATTTAAAAAAATACATACAGTAGTACACCGATTATCGGAGCTAATGTTGACCGGACATATCTCGGATTAAGAGAATACGCAGATAATACCGACTTTTTTATTTACTATATAAAATTCAACAATTGCACTTTTTAAAAGTCTTTTCTACATAAAAGAAAATGATTTTTTTGGTAAATTAGATAATTATTTTAATAATATATTAAAATAACACAATTTATGTTAAAAAATTGAAATAAAAAAATAATTTTTAAATAAAAAGTTTCTTTAACGATATAATATTAAATAAACTATTCGACAAAACTCGGATAACGAGGACTAGCCTTGAAAGACACCTTGGATTATACGGAGTGACATTTTCTGACGTGACCTCGGATAACAGAAACTTTGGATAAAGCGAGCTCGGATAACCGTGGTTCTACTGTTTAAATATTAAACACAAAAAAAAGTAATAATAATTGCTAATGTAATTTTTTATTTTGAAAATTTGAACGCATTAAAATTACAAAAAGAAAATAGTATCTTGTAAATATTATATATAAATTCAAGTATTGACAAAAAATAGCATTTTTGGTATTTTTAGGTTAGGATATGTAAAAATCGTAAAATTAATGTTGTATTAATGAATGGAAAAAAAGTAAAGCAAATAAAATATGCAATAAATAAAAATTTATATGTAATTACCTCCATTGTAAAATTGTTTGGAAAAGAATGTTTGTAAAATACAAATTTTATTTAAAAGAAATTTTTTTTTGTTTATAACAACCATAAACGACAAAAATTATAGAACACGCAATTTGTTTGCAAACGTAAAGGTACAATCACAACTCGAATGACTAACTGTTCTAACTCTATCTATTTTTTTTGGGGCCGTTCAAGAAATACATAACGCTGTAATGACGAATTCAGCTCCATCTATATTGTTTAATATAATGTTAGAGATACGGTGATCTATGTATTTCACTTTATGGATTATCTTTTAAAAGGAAACGTCAATTTTTAATATATTTTGTAAAAGAATGATATAAAGTTTTTAATTTATCAAACAAAAATTGTCGAAACAGACATTATTGGAAATTTTTGAGCAACAAAATTTAACAGAGATACAACAAAATGAAGAAGGAAAAAAAAAAGAAATAGAAGAAGATGAAAAAAGAAAAAAATATTTATTTGAAAATGAAGAGGAAGAAAAAAAAGAAGAAGAAGACCTAAATATAAAAAGTATGAAAAAGGTATAATTTTTAAATATAAATTTTTAAAAAACAGTAGTAAGTACAATAAAGTAATTGACTTTTAATGATAAGAAATACAAAAATAAATTTTTCTAAATTTACAAAATTGAACCATCACCTAATTTGGAAATTATGTCATCTGAAAATGAACCACCGATGCAACAATTAATAAAAACAACAACAAAAACAACAACAACGACGACGACGACGACGACGACGACGACGAGAAAAGAAAAAGTTACAACTACAAGTAACTCACTACTTTCAAGATTTCATGGATTGCAACATTGAAAAACATTGAAATCTGGTAATTAGTTTTTATTTAATAATAAAATATATATATGTGAAAAAAGTATAATATTTTCTTATCATTTTAAACGAGTTTTAATTTCTTTAAATACATTTAGCACTATGTCTGGAAAATTTTAAAAAGTAAAAATTAACTGGAAAGTAAATTTGATCAAAAAAATAATAAATTGTACTTAATTGCAAATTAATATTTTGAATCAAATTAAATTATTCTTATCAAATTAGTAATATTTTTCAAAAATTAAGAATAATACTATTGAATTTTGAAAATTCAAATTACTAATTTAAAAATAAATAAAATATTTCTAACAATTTTTTGGAGGTATAGTAAATTTTTAATTGAAATTAATTGAGGCCTTGCATCGAATTATTCACCCAACGCAAAAAAGGCATAAAATAATATCAGTCTGTGAACAGCAATCGCCTCTAGGCCTGCAACTGATACCAAAAAGTGGTAGTAATGCAAGTATTTCATCGTACAACGAGTTATTCAATTCAAGACCTCAATTGCATTAAAAATAAAAACCCTGATTAAAGAAATGTTAAGAAATATTATTTTTTTAAACTTTATATTAATGTTAATGAAAGATTAAACTATCACAAGTGAGAGTCAACAGCGCCATACGTCCCTCGAGATAAGAATAATTTTCAAAAAATGGAATTAACAAAAATGAATATTTAATTTCATTGAAGAAATAATATTTAAATTAATAAAAGTTGAAAATTGTTTATTAAATTTATTTTTCTTTTAATTTCAGAGGAACAAGAAAATAATATTCCTAGATGGAGTGTTGAAATCTATTGAAAAAGAAAATGAAAGAGAAGCAACATTGGAAAAAAAAATAATCGATTTATTGTATATCATTAACTGTAATTATTATAAGAAATTTTAAGTAATTAAAATTTTTATGTTTTTAAACTTCTTTTTTAAATCTCATGTTGTAAAGAACAAATCAAAATTATAAAATTAATAATAGTATTTAAAAAAAAATTTTTTTCTAAAAAATTTGAAAAAGTGAAAAATTTTTAAAAATTGTTAAAATTTTTTTTTTCAATTATTATAATAATAATAATAAATATAATTGTAATGAAAATTGTAATAAATTTTTTAATATTCAATTAAAAATATTTTTCTATGTTAGAAATTTAAAATTAAAGGGCTAATTGTAATTAAGACGAAAAGCATATGCTCTTGCTTCTGGTGAGGGTTCCTTGCAGTTGCAACCCTTCTAGCAACTCCAATGCAAAACAATACAAACTAAGTACACAATTTTAGTTAAGAACAATTACGCTGATAAAAATACTTTAGAAGCAGTTGCAGTTCAGAAGCAACGTTTTTCATTTAACTAAATGTACTTTAGTGTATAATTTGTCTTTTTTTAAAATCGCAATGGCAAAAACTCTATATATATAAATGAAAAGTTGTAGTGTGAAGGAGATATCGTTCAGCGTTACACAACAAACGGATGAGTGGATTTCTTTGAGAAACACCACATGTGTTTAGCATCGCAGAAAGATGTTGATCTGAAGAGAATAGTGGAAAATTTACTGAATAATTTTTTGAAAAACAAAAGCATAATGCTAGCGTGTGAAGTAGCTGGTCCGCACATCATAATGCACTTCTAATACATTGAACGACTATATTTATCGCATTTAATGGAGTTTGCGGCTGTCAATTTCATTGGCAAAAAAATTAGATAGATGAGACAGTAGTCCACACCATTGTAAGATATTAGAGCATTCTTAATAACATAAAGATGACCACAACCGGGAATTACAGT
The DNA here is from genome assembly GCA_032872505.1 of Leptopilina syphax. Lineage (NCBI taxonomy): Eukaryota > Metazoa > Arthropoda > Insecta > Hymenoptera > Figitidae > Leptopilina > Leptopilina syphax. The sequence continues at coordinate 565,065 of JAVJHT010000012.1, forward strand.
CATTTTTGAAAAAGACCAACAAATTTTGTGATGCAAGATTTTGGTTTAAATCAAAGTTAAATCACAAAATATAATGACAACATTTCAAAAATAAATTAGACCCTTTTTTTTTGAACGAATATGCACCCATATATTACTCTTCGAAAACAATACAAAATTATTTTCTTATTTATGTAATGAAAATTTTTTTATTATGCTCACAGCTATTACACAAATGCATATATAGCTGTTGTGTTATCAATACGAAAAGTATTCAGTATTGTCAACGAACACAACTTGCAATACTTAGATCAGTAAAATCTGATTGTCGTCGAAGTTTACGTAGGGGTGCCCACATCAGGTGTAATTACCCTATTTAATGGATTATAAATTACATAAAATTTATGCACTTTCAAGTGCATAATGGTAATGAACTTTGAAATGCATAAAATTTGAACACTTTAAAATGCATTAAGATCTGGGACATTATTTTATGCACTTGAAGTGAATTACAGGAGTACACTTCTTTTCTGCAGTGTGAAGTATTATAAATTTTACTATGGTTTTCAAACATTTTAAATAATATTTTAAAAAAACCTTTTACAATTTTTGCACAATGGGTTTAAATAATATCTATATAAATAATTGTAATTTATATGAAAATCGGCAAATTTATTAATTTTTTTTTAATTTCTTTATGATTTATAAAAAGGGGGGAAGAAAATTTGTAAGGAAAATAAATTATTATTACGAAAATTACTAATACGTTTTTCATGGAATTAAAATTAAAAAAAAAAAAAAAAAAAAAAAAAAAAAAAAAAAAAAAAAAAAAAAAAAAAAAAAACGGGGAATATATATTCTCGAAATATCAACTATTTTTAAGTGAAAATTGAATAAATCGAGTAAATCTTAAATTATTTGTTTATTTTTTTTAAGTTGCAAAGAGAATGAAGAAACAAATAATTTTGTCAAGTTTATTTGATTAATTTTTTATACTTTAATAAAATGTAAGCAAGGAAATCCTAAAAAAATAGAAATTTTTTAATATTTAGATAAACGTTGAGTGTAAATTCCTAAAAATGGATTTCAAAAAAAGAATATAAAAATTTAAGAAAATGTATTTTTATTTAATAGTAATTTATTTTATATATAAATTATTTTTAATGCTTAACATAAATCTTTAAAATAATTTTTTCTTTTCATTTTCACAAATATGAATTATTTATTTGTTGTAAAAGAGACAAAAGTATTTTGAATTGCATTTGAAAAAAATATTATTCATTTGAATTCAAAAATGTTGGTGAATCACAATGTCTCTTTATCTTACGGTGATGCTGGTGGTGTCAAATCAATTAAAACTTCTGGTAGCAATAATGAAGGTGGTGGTGAATGAATATCTCTTTATCTTACGGTGATGCTGGTGGTGTCAAATCAATTAAAACTTCTGGTAGCAATAATGGAGGTGGTGGTGAATGAATATCTCTTTCAAACGGTGATGTTGGTGGTGTCAAATCAATTAAAACTTCTGGTAGCAATAATGGAGGTGGTGGTGAATGAATATCTCTTTCTGACGGTGATGTTGGTGGTGTAAAATAATTTAAAACTTCTGGTATCAATAATGGAGGTGGTGGTGAATGAATATCTCTTTCAAACGGTGATGCTGGTAGTGTCAAATCAATTAAAACTTCTGGTAGCAATAATGGAGGTGGTGGTGAATGAATATCTCTTTCAAACGGTGATGCTGGTATTGTCAAATCAATTAAAACTTCTGGTAGCAATAATGGAGGTGGTGGTGAATGAATATCTCTTTCAAACGGTGATGTTGGTGGTGTCAAATCAATTAAAACTTCTGGTAGCAATAATGGAGGTGGTGGTGAATGAATATCTCTTTCAAACGGTGATGTTTCAAAATCAGATAAATAATCATAAGAAGTTGAAACTGATGTTGAATCAGAAACTGTATAAAACAATAACATATAATAAATAATTTAATGAAATGAAACATTATTATTATTTTATTTCTTTAAAAAATTTTATAATTAAATTTACTGTAAATTTTGTGACGGAAATTAAATTTTAATTTTACAACATTTTTTGGGATATTGATTAATTTAAATTTATGATGATCATTATTAAATATAAGCTATATTTTTTTTGAAAATATATTTATTATTATACCAAAGAATCAAAAAAATTGTTGATTGATTTCTAGTTAAATTTATTTAGATTAAAAGTTAATTTTTAATTATTTGAAATGAAAACCAATATTCATAGATTATTTTAAACACAATGAAAATATGAAGATAAATACTTTTTAATTAATAATTGATTTAATTTCTTTAATTTTGTTTAAAAAAAATTTTAAAAATAACCTAAAATTTTGTATTTAAGAACTAATTTTCTTGGGAGCACGTCACAAATATTAATTAAATTATTATAATTTTTAATAATATAAAGTAACTTACGTATAATATCCTTTGATTCATCACACATTTTCTATTCTTTTTTATATATATTTTATTTTAATATCCAAAATAAAATTATATTGTTTCAAAACAATCCTTTTTGTTTTTATTTTTATTAATTTGAATGCTTATTTAAAGGCATATAAATTTATAAACTGTATTAATAGTAAGTAAAAAATAATTTTTTACAATATTAATAATGAAAATATTTTTCAGTATTCTTTTTGTTTATAAACTATTGAAAAACGATACCGTATAAACTAAACAACATGGTTGACACGGCAAAGTAAATCTTGAGTCAAATTTTCACCACTTATACAAAGCGGCGCTACCTGCATATTATTTTGGTAATAGACAATTGAGAGCGAAAAATTCAAATAAAAAAAAATATTATTAAGGTGAAAGCACCAGTACTTGGACACTATTAAGATAGAAGAAAATTTAGCAAAGATTTTCAAAAAAAATAGTATAGTTTTACTTGCCAAACTTTTTATATTTCGTTTGTATTATGATTAAAGAATTTAAATTAAATGAAATTAGTCTAAATTTTTACTTTAGTAAAATATAAATCAAGAAAATAACTAATTGCTTCTTTGCCGTAATAGTTGGACATGCCTTTTTAGAGGGGTCCAGTAGTTGAACACGATAGACATTAAAGTGCCATTCCTGGGCCAAACTACGTCCCAATTCTGGCAATTATAATTTGCTATCAAAGTCACAAAATTTTTGCCATTAAAGTGCCACTAATGTGCCATTAATGGACCGATCTTCGTCACATCACTGGCAATTGAATTTTGCCATTAAAAATTTATCAACTTTACCAACATTGTGCCGTTATTGAGCCAAGCTACGTCCTAATACTGGTAATTATAATTTGCCATGAACGATAGAAAATTTTTCCATTAAAGTGTCAATAATGAGCCATTACTGGGCCGATGGTCGGCACATTACCGGCAATTGTCTTTTGCCATTAAAGATTGATCAACTTTACCATGAATGTGCCATTATTGGGCAGAGAGCTGACCCAGTCTTAAAAAATTTAAAATTCTAACCATCGGCGCCATCATTGGCCCAGTAATGGGACGTTTTGAACACCAATAATGGCCCAGTAACTACTGCCAATTCTCGGCAGACATTACTGCACAAATGATGGGCCGTTTTTGCATTCTTGGCATTTCGCACTTGGGGTACTATGATAAATTCCCAGTGTTAAAACAGCCTCTGGTATATACTTTATTAATTTTTTTTAAGTAAAATTTTAATTGTTAATTGCGTTAAAATTTATTCAAGTTATTGTCGAGACAAAATTTTCTACAGACAGACAGACAGACACTTCGCTAAAAACCATTTTTTTGGACTCAAGGGGTTATGAAAAGTGAAGATTTATCAAAATTATAAATTCCTCAAAATCTCACAAATCAAAGACTTTCTCATTTTTTATGAGAATGTAATTATGTTCAGGGAAAATCTTGTAAAAGAAAATAAAGTCATTACACGCTGACAGTGACGTTTTCTTTTTTTCTTTTTTTTTTCATGCTGATGATTTTGAAATAAATAACCCCCTCAGCTCTCATGCAGGTATTGAAAAATTATGTGCTGTTGATTTTATAGTTTTGCTAGAATGCTACCAGAATTTGCATCTTATATTGAAAGTGTATTTTTAACTTTGTTTTTCCATTCGAACGATTTTGAAGAATTTGTTAATGCTAAAGTCTTTTAGATATTTAGTGGACGAATTTAATTATCTAAGTTGAACTGACATTTTTATTAACGTATAGATGGTAAAGAAATACGAGTGTTTTTTGTTCTATAATGGATTTTGGGGGACAATTTAGGTTTAAATAATTTTTTAAGATTCTGTAAAGGTTTTAATGTAAACTTCTACTAATGCCGATTTTGTAAAAACAACAAAAAAATGATTGTGAACACAATAAGATTATTCTATCTGAAAAATTAAGGTTGAAACATAATTATCCAGTTGATGTAGCAGAAGGTTTTAGACAATTAGGCATTCATGAGGATTCTATTTGGAATGAGGTTTATCTGTTTCACTTTTATGAAAATCTATTTTAATGATATTCTACACGACTGCGATGAGTAAATATTTGATTACGAAATGGGAAATATATTGCATTATTTTATTATTGTCAAAATGAAGTTTACAAGAAATTTTCTGAATAGTGGAATGCTAGGTTTTGATTACTCGAAAAATGGATTAACAAATCGACCTTCTGCGTTAACAGCGGACAATATATTAAGAATAAACAATTAACTTTTTCAATGCTGGTAGGTTGATTAAAACCTTATTACAGGAATCACAATTGTAATTTTTTTATATTAAAATGTTTTTTTATTGAATGAAAATATATTCAAATTAACAAAGATATTACCTTCAATATCATTATAATAATTTTCAAAATGAAAATAATACTTAATTATTAAAAAATTTGGATGATGTTACTAATGTTATTCATACAAATAGGACAAATATTTGCATTGTAAAAATCTTTACAATCAATACAAAAACATTTATGTCCGCATGGTACACAAGCACATTCTGCATTATTATGAAGACATAAGCAGCAAGTTTGCTGCAGTTGAACATTTTCTAAATTCATATCTTGTAGTATTTGTCTGAAATCATGCAGTAGATTAACTGAAAAAAAAATTATTACAATTGTTATATCATATAGTTTTTAAAAAATTTTTTAAAAATAATTCAGTATTAATAATTATACTTGAATTGAAGACCTATAATTATTTTTCGAATAATAATGTAACTATAAAATTTATTAATAATGTATAAAAATTAAATAAACTTACTCATTTGGACCATTAGTGCAATAAACGATCTGTTTCTCCTTATTAAAATTAAACGATTTCTATTCATTTTTTCCTTATGATGAATAATGGCTGAAAATAAAAAAAAAATAAAATTAATATTGTTAAAAAAATAATTTAAAATTATATGATAATTAACAAGTAAAATTACATTTTTAAATAAATATACATACATAATAAAAGAAGAATAAAATAATTTTTATTAAAACACTAAATACGATACGTGATAATAAGAAATAGTGATAAAATTTTTGAAAACAATTTGTTTATTCTATTTTGCAATTGCATTTACGATATAAAATTATTAATTTGAAACATGAAAAAAAAAGGAAAAGAAAATACAGCATATGAGGCGTAAAAAAAATTGAAATTACTATTATACACACATTGTCCAAAAAAAGTATCTTTGTTAAAACATAGTAGATGGGCAAAATATAAAAACTAGCTATATATATCTCCCTCAGATGGGTAAAATAATAACTTAATAAATAATGTACAAAGAAATAGTGAAATAAAAAATTAAAGAATTATAATTTTTTTTTATCAATATAAATGCAATACGAACATAACCTAAAATTTGTTGATTCATTAGGAAACTTTATTATAAACGAGGCAAATATTTTTATTCATATATTATATGAAATGAAATGTTTTAAAATATTAATAGAAAAAAGGGAATAATTTATATTAACCTTTTAGAAATTGAATAAAACAAATAATATTATTTTATTATATACTTTTATGTTCAAAATTAAATGCGTTATACAATCACTGAACTCTATATACTTTTGGATTGGAAATGTTGTGAGGAAAACTTTTACCACGGCGGCCATCTTTCATTGTAGTAAAAGTTCAAAATTATGGCGCGAAAGCCTTGTTTCATATTACAAAGTAAATTTCTTTTTAATTGTAAGCAGACGTATGAACAAACAACTCATGAATAGAACATAACATGTTAAAATTGATTATTATTATTTTTATTACTTTTACTATAATGAAAGATGACCATAATGGTAAAAGTTTTCCTCACAGCATTTTCAATCCAGAGGTATATATAGATTAGTGGTTACAATAATGAATGTAAAAAAATTTTAAAGCGAGCGTTTGGGTCAGTAATGAGAATTTTTAATAAAAAAATAGGTTTTAACAATAAAGCTAGAGATAAAGATGGGTGTTAAGGAACATTCATACCTTTCTAGATTGCGTGCCTAGAGCAGCATTTATGTTATGAGAATTTTATGTATAATGATATTTATTTAATTAAGTTAAAGGAAATTTAAGCGAAATGAAATTGATGTTAAATTAATTTTTTAACAAATAAAATTTATGTTATATTGATTTTATATTAAAGAATTTTCAGTTAAATGATTTTTATGTCAAAAGAAATTTTTGTTCTTTTTTTATATTAGATGGGAATTGAGTTATATGAAGTTTTAGGTGTTATAATAATTTTTTAAAAAGAATTGTATGATGAATTATATTTGTGTAAAATTTTTTTTATACATAATTAATACACATATGAATAAGAAATATGGTAAATTATTAATTACTTTTGAATGTATTATATATCAAACCATTTTCATTTTTTACTCCTTTTACGATTTAACTCGTTAATTTTTTTGGACAACACTAAATTAAAATTTTTAAGCGTTAGATCTATATCTTCCTTACTATACTTTTTTTCAGTCATGTAATCGAATAACAGTTCTGTAAAAATTGGAATTAAAATATTAGTATTAAATTGATAAATTATTAATTTAAAAATAAGAAAATTTTCATTAAAATGATTTAACATGTATTTTTAAAAAATATTTTTGAAATTTGAAAGAAAAAGTTTTAAGTAAATTTTTTTTTACCTTTCATTAACGTTAGAATTGAAGGACTTATTAATTTCCTTTTTTCCGAAGAATTTCTGGGTTTTGCTGTTTTATCATTCAAACAATAATTTTTTAATTCTTTTTGAAATATTTCAACTGCCAATTTTTTAATGAAAGTTGTACAAGATTCTTGATTACGTATTTTTTTCCATTTTTCCAAATCAATGTAAATGTCTTCACCTAAGAATATCTGTAAATTATATAAACATATAAGACATTAAAATTATTAAAAATTTATTATGTACATTATAAAGATATTTTAGAACTTATTATTAAACAAAATTTTTAATTTCACATGTTTTTATTATGTAAATTAAATAATAATGTTTTATTTTTAAAAATATTAATTTTCATGCATGAATATATATATATATATATATATATATATAATAATTTAATTAATAAATTAATTAATTTTAATTAATTTTTAAATAAATTAATTAATTTTAATTAATTTTTAAATAAATTAATTAATATAATTAATTAATAAATTTTAATTTTTCTTATTACTTACCATATTATTATGTATATCATATCTATTATGCTTTGTTTTAATTTTCTTTACTTTCTAAAAAAATAAAAAATTTTATATTTATTTTGTTTAAAAAATAAAAACAATTAATTTAATTATAATTTTAAAATATTACCTTCGATTTATCCTCCTTTTCGCATGTTTTTTTATTACCATCATTATTAATTTTTCTTTTTAACTTTTTGTTAATTCCTGAAGTTGATGGTAATATTTCAATGTCATTTTTAATAGCTGAAATTGAAGAAAAGAAAGAAATTGTAAAATATTATTTTATTTCCTCAATAATAGTAATTAATTTTTATTTTTAATGATTCATTTTACCTTGTTCATTTTTATTGGCATGATTTAAAAATTTTGCAACTACTTCTTCACCACACACTATTTGAAACTTTTCAATTTGTTTTCTCATGTTATCAACTTTAAAACTGTCATATTTGTTATCTAAAAAAATAGTTTATATTAATTTCATCACAAATAATAAATCAAATAGATATTATAATTTTAAATAATTTGAAAATGTAAAGTATTCATGTTAATGTTTAAAATTAATATTATTACTATTGTTTATATTTTATAATTATTTTTTTTCTGTTTTATTAATTTTTAAATTTACCTTCGTTTTCCAGTAATGGCATTAATGTTGTTTTCATCTCCAAAAGTTTCTCATTATAATCTTTAATCATGTTTAGTAGTTTTTCATTTTCTTTATTTTTTTCATTAATTATTTCCTTTAAAGTATCTATCATGTTTTCTTTTTCCATTTCTTTATTATCATCTTCTTTTGTTTTTTTTACAAAAGTCATATCAAAATCTTTTTCATTATGATTTACAATTACAACTTCATTTTTCTCATTCTCAACTATTTCATTCTTTTCTGTTTTATCCTCTTTCAATTTACTTTCCATATCTTGCACCAATTTATTGTTAGTTTCATCTTCTTTAATCTCTTCATCTTGGTCTTCTATCTTCTTCTTTTCAATTTCAACGTGACTTTTCTCTTCTTTTTCATTCTCTTTCAATTTACTTTCCACATCTTCCAACAATTCACTGTTAATTACATTTTCTTTATTCCCTTTATCTTGGTCTTCAATCTTCTTCTTTTCAATTTCAACGTGACTTTTCTCTTCTTCTTCTTCTTCTTTATTATTCTCTTTCAATTTACTTTCCATATCTTGCACCAATTTATTGTTAGTTTCATCTTCTTTAATCTCTTCATCTTGGTCTTCTATCTTCTTCTTTTCAATTTCAACGTGACTTTTCTCTTCTTTTTCATTCTCTTTCAATTTACTTTCCACATCTTCCAACAATTCACTGTTAATTACATTTTCTTTATTCCCTTTATCTTGGTCTTCAATCTTCTTCTTTTCAATTTCAACGTGACTTTTCTCTTCTTCTTCTTCTTTATTATTCTCTTTCAATTTATTTTTCATATCTTGCACCAATTTATTATTAGTTTCATCTTCTTTAATCTCTTCATCTTTGTCTTCTATCTTCTTCTTTTCAATTTCAACGTGACTTTTCTCTTCTTTTTCTTCTTCTCCTTCTTCTTTTTCGTCATCACTAATTGAAATTATTATTTCCAATGATTTATTCTGTAAAAAAAAATTACAGTTTTTAACATAAATTTAATTTTAATTTTTTAAATGCGAGACAATTACGGAGCAATATTTATTTTTAAATAATTAATTATAAAAATTTTTGTTTTCTTTTAATTTACACTTGAAGGAAATCTTTAGAAGAATATTTACAATATATTTGAGTAGCTAACAAAATTTGAACTGATTTTTTCTTGCCTCTGCTTCAAAGAAGTGAATATTTTTGTAAAAAGCTTGATCAATCTTTAAGTTTTGAACTTAAAATGTTAAAATTTTAAACAAAATTTAAAATTTGTAGTGCAAATTGGCTAAGGGAATAAGTCTTCAAAAAAGATGTTTGGGCCTGGATATTTTAAGTATGTTAGTTGTTTTAATTTATAATTTGATTTTTTAATAATAGTACTCTTATAAATGAAAATTAAACGATTTAAAACGGTTTAAGCACTAAACTGTCACACTTGACCTTATTTTTTATGGTTATGAGTACGTTTAATTGCATGATTGAATTTAATTACTTATTGATAAAACAATATTAAATATTTATTCCAAAAACACATTATTTAAAGGAAAAAAAAAATTTGTTCACAACAAAACGGCTTATAAATATTTTTCTGCAACATATTTTTTAATTTCTTTATACTGTAATAGGAGAGAGAAAGGGTTTATAAATTATATTTTTATAGTGCCAATTTTTATTTTCATCGTTTCTCAAAGTTATTTAAAAAATATTTGTAAAATTGAGCGAAATTAGCCTCTTACGGTACTAATAGTATGTTTTATTATGATTTTATTATGATTGTAATATTATTAATATTAAAATCTGTCTATGTAAACAATTAATAAAATTAAATGTTTTTATATAAAATAAAAAAAAATTGTATTTTAAAAGGTATACAACTTAACTTTCTGTAGGTTAAATTTTATTTAAAATTTATTACTGTTATTATAAAATTTATTTTTGCGACATTCAAAAACTGGTGCGAAAAATTAAATTGTGGTTTTATTTTAACATTAATTTTAATTTTGTTTAAATTATTAACTGCATAATTTTATAAAATGTAAAAATTCTTTTGTCACTTGATCTTCTTTTAAATAATGGTATTTAAAAAAAATATTTATTTCAAAAACCATTAAATTTTAATAATTAAAAATTTTATAATAAATATACATTTATCTCTTTATATTATTCAAATTTCATTTTCTTTTTTTTATATAATTAATGAATAATACTTTTTTAAGTTATCATAAATGTTTAATAAATAATTTTATTTGGTGAAATTTTATTTTTGTGTGAAAATAAAATCAAATATATATATATATATATGGACGTCCACATGAAATTGGCCCATTTTGGCATTATTGGAGTTATATATATGGGCGTATTCCTGGCAAAATTTGGAAAATTTTGAGTGGCCTTATAACTTTTTTGGTTAAAAATTCGCTGAGTTACGAAATCTTAAAGTTTAAAACAAACTGAAACCTCATTTCGAGAAAAACGGAATTAATGATTGCGATATCAACTAATTATTGTATCGCTGGTTCTTGTTGGAAGTTATTCAGATAAGAATTGTTTCCAGTTCAGGGCAACTTGAAGATGAAAAACCAACAGGTTTTAAATATTTAAAACCATCCCCCCTCTTAATTTTCAATAATTTCGTACTCAAGTACTAAAAATCGACAACAATATGGGCCCTTTTCTAAAAAGGAGAATTTTTATATTAAAAAATCATTTTTTTTACAAGATTAATGATTAGGTACAATTTTATTGTGTCATTTGAAAAAAATATATATATTAAATTTATTAAAAATTTTTAACAGTCTCTATTATTAAAAAATTGACGCAATATCCAAATTATAATTTCGAAAATTAAAAAAAAAAAATGATTCTAACGTCAATATCTCTGTTTTTTTGGGAAGTTATTTAGATAAGAATTGTTTACAGTCCAGGACACCTTAGAGATAAAAAATCAAGAGGTTTTAAATTTTTCCACACCTTCATTTTTAAAATTCTGATTAATTTTGCAAATGACCGACAAAATGGGCCTTTTTCAGCATTTTTCTAAAGAACCAATGAAATCAAACAGTTAAATTATCGATAAATTAATGAAAACCGCATGATTCGAATTGTCAAAACATTTAGACTGGATTGATAATAAAAAATAAAAAAAAAATAATTAAGATTTTACTCATAAATTATTAATTTTACGATTATCTCGTAAACAAGAACCGACAATATGGGCCATTTTCATGTGGACGTCCATATATATATATATATATATATATATATATATGAGGTTTAATTACTTTTTTAATTTGTAAATAAATTTCATTAATTTTATATGTTAATAATTTTTGAAATTTCATTTGCAATAATTAATAATAAATTAATTTATTTACTAATGTTTAATGTTCTTTATTCAATTTTCATAAAATTATTTTGTTATTACCTTTTTTGGAGATGTAGTTGAATCCATTTCATTTATTTCTCCTTCAATACTTTTGTGATGTGATCTATCATTCTTATTCTCATATAAATTATATTTCTTTTTTATATCTTCTTTTGAATCTAAAAATATTATAGAACAATTATTATCAATATTAATATTTTATTAAATTTATTATTAAATACTTACTTCCAAATTCCAAAATTTTTACAAACAAGTTTTTTTTCATTTTTTTGTGGTAAATGTAATGCATTTCTTCTGATTTTCCATTTTCATTACCATTAATAATTATATTGGACTTATTAACAATTTTTTTTTCCCCCAACGATGGAATTGAAATATAAGCATAACTTTTCATCATTTTTGCAAAGATTTATAAGATAACTTATAAAAGTATTTCATTTAATCTGTGTTTCAACGGTCAAAATAAATTTGTAATTGTTAAATTTGAGGGTTATGTTTTTCTTTCATTTACTTAAGGCGCTATCACAAGGTAAATGTACATAACTAATGGACCGTTCATACCTCTGCAGTCTGTTTGTCTGTCTGTCTGCCTGCAGGTTGCTATGGTAACGTACAAGAGTAAGAGGGTCAAGAATAATATTTTGGTAATGCCTATTTTCAAAAATATTATTATTATTATTATTATTATTATTATTATTATTATTATTATTATTATTATTATTATTATTATTATTATTATTATTATTATTATTATTATTATTATTATTATTATTATTATTATTATTATTATTATTATTATTATTATTATTTTACTTCCGTGAAACAATTTTATTACAAAGCAAAAAAATATTGGTATTATTAAATCAAAATAATAAACTTTTTTTTTTTTTTGTTACACCTAAATTTTTCAAATTTGCATTCTTATCATTTTTAGGAAAATAGAAACAGACTCATATTTTTTATTAAATTTTGCAAAATGAAAAATTAATATTTTTTTTTTTGTTGTAAAGTATAATTAATAATAGATAATTAAAAAATTTTAGTATAGACTTTTAAATTAATTTTTTTAACAAATACGAATCGAAAAAGTGAAAGGGTGTCCTCCTTAGATTTTCAATTTTTTATACAATTGAAAATATTTTTGTATATACGTCGGTACAGTCGCGTTAATGCACAATTAGGAAATTTTTTGTTTGGAATATTTTAATACAATTTCACAAAAAGAATTTAAATATTTTCATAAATAAAAAAAATTTTTTTTTTAAAGTTTAACTATTCTTTTTAAGAATAAAAAAAATTTAAAAATCCAAAAAATAAAAATCAAATTACAATGATGTAAAGTAATTTTTATAAACAACACTGGCAAACCAATACTATGCCAGTACTGTGTAAATATTGATGATTACATGATAAACTAAAAATAGTCAGTTAGGAACTAATTAATGGAAACGTATGCGATAATTTATAGAAATTTTCGAAATAATTCGTAAAGATATGCAAAGCTAAAATTATCATTAAAATTTAAGATTTTAGTCATTTATGGCAATTTATGCGGTAATATATAAAAATTTTGACGATAATTTATAAAATTATATGAAACACAAACGAGAATTAAAAAAAAATTATAATGAGTAATTTATGGAAATATGTATAAAAATTTTCGTGGTAATTTATAGAAATTTATAAGATAATTTATGAAAATTTTAACTATAAATTTCTAAGTAAAAAATTTAACGTTGGTAAATTAATATGATAATTTATGGAAATTTTCGCTGTAATTTATGACAAAAATTTAATAGATAATTTACTTCTTTGATTTTTTTGAATTTACTACTTAAATTAATTAATAACTTAACTTAATTACGCAGTTAAACGCTCTTTATTAATTGTGTAAATGTAAAAGAAATAGAAAATTAAAATTTATTATCCTGTAGCTTCGATAAGGTATAGTGGTTAGAGTGTTAGGCTAAAAGTCCCCGTAGGTAGTAGGTTCGATTCCCCAGAGTGGCAAATTTTATTTCGTTATAGGTTTGCGTTTATTCAGCGTTGTAAACATTAATTTGATTAAAAGTTAAAAATAGGAGATTATTACATGTTTGCAAATATAAATTAATTTTTTTTTTATATGTATATTGAATTTAAATAAATTTTCCACTAGATTGGAAAATAGACGGTCTGGTCTGATTCAGGCCAGCGCAAGAAGATTTTTCTACACAGATACTAAACAAGTACTGGCCTGCCAGTACTGCGCAAGTAACATTCAACCAATACTGAAAAGCGTTATCATTTAGGTCAAATGCCAGTACTGGTTCAACCATGGCGAAAAGTACTCAGCCAGCACTGGCGCAGTACTACGCGAGTTGTCAATTTTTGCTTGGGAAGACACTTTAAAAATAGCTCTTTTAAATAGTAATATTATAAAGGAATTGGATACGAGTTAAGTACATTGTAATTACAAACAGAAAATGAATTTGAAGAATATTTTTATACATAAAAAAGAAAACGAGGAAATAAATGAAAAAAGACTTTGACCATGTTAATAATATTCCATCAAACAACGCACTTTAAAAAATTTTTTTTTAAAGAGAAACGTTGGAATTGCTTTTTTAATAATAAAGAGAATGAAAATTCATAAAATGAAGAATTAAAAAAAATTACTATTTAAAAAAATATAATTTATCAAAAATTAGTGTCAACAAAAACAAAAGTTCATAAAAATTAATTATCACAAAAATTACAATTATTAAAATTAATAATTTGCAAAAAACAGCAATTGTTAAAAAAAAAAAATTTTTCGTAAAAGTATTAATTTTAAATAAAAAAATTTATAAAAAAGGGATTATCCTTAGTAAAAAAAAAACTATTTTTTTGGCTGAAATTTTAGAGTGACGGTCGTGATTGGTTGTAAAAATGACATGATTATGAACACAATTAGTGAAATAATATTATATAAGTGTTATATGTTCTTAAATTAAGGTTTTGTTTTATCTCAAGTTACTACGAGTGGGCACACGACGCGCGCAGTTTGGTTCCTGTTTAAAACTAAATCACAATTGCCAAAAATAGCTTATTGGCAAAAATAAATATTACAAAAATTTAAAAATTTACAAAAAAAATATGTTAAATTAATATTTAGTAAAAATGGCAATTCGCAAAAGTCACAATTAAAAAAAAATAATATTTTAAAAAATAAAAATTTCGCAAAAATGACAAATAATAAAAATAACTGTTATAATAAAAAATTATTTCCAAAATTTACTATTTAGAAAAATAATAATAATAATAATAACCCACTCTCCAATATCTTTTTAAAATTTTTGAAATATATAAAAATTAAGTTATAGTAAAATACTAGAGTATTTTAAAAATTTATTTTTTTATAGTGAACTTAAAATGTGATAAAAATTTTAAAACCCTTTACGACTATACATTTTGACTTATTGAAGTTTAAAATTTGAATTTTACATTTGATTATGTAAAAAAAAAAAAAATTTTTTTTAAATATATAAACGGAAAAAAATTTAAATAATTAAATGGTATTAAAAAAATAAACAAACAAAATTAAAAAATACTCAAAACAAATATTATATTTCACATAAATACTTTCTATATATTGCAAAAAGTAAATTATACATCAAGATGTAATAGAAGATCGTCATCAGAATCATCATTCAAAAAAGCTGTAAAAAAAATTATTATTAATAGTATATTAATTAATAATAATACATATGGGGCTAATTTGTGAATTAAAAGGGAATAACTTTGAATACAAAAAAGTGAATAATAATTGTAATTTTTTTAAAATTAATATTAAAACTATTCAGCAAATTAAATTTAAAAAATTTTAAAAATGTATGTAAATATGAATTTAATAGGTATCTATCTATCTATCTATCTATCTATCTATCTATCTATCTATCTATCTATCTATCTATCTATCTATTTATTTCTATTTAAATTTAAAAATAATTATTTTTTACTACATGCAAAATTTTATACAAAAATTAATACAACTTTATAAAATATTGCTTGCAAAAATTTCTTTACAATAACACTATTTTATGAAAAAAAAAAAAAAAAAAAAAAAAAAATTGAAATGAAATTAATGGTACATAAAATAGAGAAAAATGTATTACCTTCTTTCAATTTATTTTGATTCTCATCTTCAGCTATATCATTTAAATGGAAAATAACTTCATTCAGTTCATTAGAAATCAATTCAAAATTTCTAATAACAATAACTGTCACGCAATTGTACCTGAAAAAAAAGAAATAATAAATAAATAAAGAAATAAAAAATTAAAATTAATTTATATATAATTATTTGTAAAAAGAAATATTTACCAATGAGGATATTTAACCTTATCATAAAAAACGGTTTGTTGACAAATTTCATAAGCCTTTAACTTAATGACATCATATTTTTTTATAAGATGCTCATCAATGACAGCATTTATATTAGTTTGAAGAAAAAATGAGTTACATTGATAGCAACTATCATTGAGAGTTAATTTATAGATGTCGGAAATTACTTTAGAATTTATTATAACTTCCTTGCATTTTTCAATTTTCTTTGATGAACATGAAAAAAAAGGAAAAATTAATAATAATAATAATAATAATAATAATAATAATAATAATAATAATAATAATAATAATAATAATAATAATAATAATAATAATAATAATAATAATAATAATAATAATAATAATAATAATAATAATAATAATAATAATAATAATAATAATAATAATAATAATAATAATAATAATAATAATAATAATAATAATAATAATAATAATAATAATAATAATAATAATAATAATAATAATAATAATAATAATAATAATAATAATAATAATAATAATAATAATAATAATAATAATAATAATAATAATAATAATAATAATAATAATAATAATAATAATAATAATAATAATATTGAATGTAAATTAATGAAAATAAATAAATTTCTTACAAGAATTTGCAAAACGGGATCAACAACTTGCTGTTCATTAATCAAATCCTAAAAAGAATGAAACATTAAATAGTTATTAATAAATAGAAAGAAAAAATATATATAAAAACTTACTAAGCACAACTGGTTCGGTTTCGGGATATGTACAGTGTAAAAAAATTTTTTTTTGTAATTTTACAGGCTGCATATACGAGAAAAAAATTCTAAGCTGATTATGTCATTTTAACATGACACAGTAACTTGACATTAACATTATGTGAATTAACAAGCGAATTGTAAAATTAAAAAAATGAAGAAATTTATTAAAATTAAATTATAAACAATGTTAATTAACAGAATAATGATAAAATACAAAAAATGTGTACATTTTCTAAGAAATAAATGAATTTACATTAAAATTTAAATTTATGGAAAAATTTGAATTTACTATCGAAATAAGTATTTTACATAAAAATGTAAATTTAAATAAATATTTTTAAAAATGTATGGTTGATGGGTATATAATATAAATGACCCAGTGAATAGCTGAAATATATACCAAATGGTTGTTAAACTTGAAATAATTTATATGCTTAGTTAAATTTAAAAAAAAATTCGACGCCACAATTCAATTTATAAACTTAAAATTTGACAAATCATATTGTTTTCATCATTTAGAGAATATAAATGAATACATTTATCTATAAAAAAAAGAAAGAAAAAAAAAATATGTTTATTGAAATTTATTAAGGTCAACTGAATTCTAAAATGAAATGCATAAAAAATTACAAATTTAATTTTTTTTAAACAATTTAAATATATTTGTAAATAATTAAAAAATTCTTTATAAAAATTATTATGAATAATTACATTCGATAAGTGATTGTACCTTTTTATTTGTCAATTATGTGTTTTTTTTTCATTCTTACTGGAATAGAAATAAACAATTTTTTCTTTAAAAATTGAAAAAAATTTAAACGTCGAATACTTAGAAACTTACTTACAATTCTTTATGATTAGTATAGAAATATCACACTGCACAAATCTCAAATAATTGAGTCGCATTGTTAATAAAACAATGTAGAAAAAGAATTAAATACATACACATAAATATTATAAGTAAAATACGAAACTATTAAAGTTAAAAAAAATAATTATAAAATTCAAATATCAAAACAATTTTATAGGTTTAACGAAATTAAATTATTTTAGGTATTTTTCTATATCATTATGTAATTTTAAACTTAAAAAAATTGCTTTTTACTTTTTTTTAATAAATTCAAAAAAATTCATAATATATAAATTTTTGAAAATTTAAATTAAACCAGAAATGTTATTTTACACAAGTTAATAAAATAAAATACCCTGCATGAGAAGAAAAAAACAAACAGTCAGTAGAGTGAATTCACATTATAATTGTAATTTTGCAGCGACAATTAAAAGGACTATTAAAAAGAAAGTAAATATATAAAATCTTGTATTTCTAACCTAAAAATCATTAATATTATAATACTGTGAATGCAGTGAAATCACATAATGTTGTAAAATAATTTGTACAGAATTGTTTAATTATATTGATTGAATTTTGAAATTCAGACATTTGTTGAAAAAGTGTAAGATTTACACATACATTTTGAGGTTATGAAGACCATATCCAGAATTCGTCTCCCGCACCCGATTCAGTTATGCAAATTGGATTATTTAGACGGTATCAAAATACATTGGATTTTCGCATTAAAGAACAATGAAAAAATTCAATCCACTTTGACACCGCCTTAAGAAATAATTATGAAAAAACTAACCTCTATAACGCGTCTTGAAAGTTTTGGTTCCATTATTATTATGACTTTTGGTTCTTGTAAGAAAAAAAAATAATTATTATTTCTTATTAATTTTATTGTTATTCTTCTTTTAAAAATAACTAATGTTAATCACTAATAAAAAATGTATTCGACAAATTTTTATAAACGTTATATTTAAGTTATAGATAAAAAGAGACATAAATAAATAAGTAATACGGTAAAAAGGGGATCACATATATCAACAATGAAGATGAAAAAAAGTTAAAAATCTGTAACGAATTTTTCTAGGAAGATATAAAAAATATTATTACCTATGAATTTGGAAAACTCATTTTTTATGATAAATACACAGGATAATTATTTTATTTGTTGTAATTATTTGAAAGAAATTATTGTTAGAAAGTTAAATGTGGGCAGTTTCTAAAAGGCGAAACTGCAACAACATTTTCATAAAAACAATTTTTAAAAAAATAATTTTTCCATTTGGCTGACTTCGTTTTAATAAAAAATACACATAATAAAATTCATTACATATAAAAAAAAAATTTAATTCATATAAACTATTTTGTATAGAAATTTACCACACAAGAAGAATACATTTGACAGCTTTTAGTAGTTAATAAAACAAAGAGATGGCGACAAAAGTTAAAAAACTGGCAAATTTAGATTATTTTGAATTTTAAATTAACAACAATAAAATATAATGTCTTATTTTGAAGTAGAAATTAATTAGTGATAAAAGATACAACAAAATGTGATCACATTTTGTTGTATTAAATTGTTAAAGAAAAAAATTTAATTATATGAAATTAAATATCAAATGCAACCTAACAGCTTTCAAAAATATACACTGTAAGAAAAATAAAAAATATTTTTTTGTCTTTGTTTTAGAGAAATGTTTATTGCAGTTGTAGCTAATAATAGTCCAAGATTTATTGCAGGGAAACTGCCCATATTTAATTTTACATCAATAATTTTTTTCAAATATTTATACTCTCTAAATCTGAATAAGTGAAATTTTCACTTTTTTCATGTGTGAACCTTTCCCTTTTTCACTTATTAATAAGTAGAATCTACTTATACATAAGTGAAATATTCACTTTTATATGTGTAAACTTGTTTTCACTTATCAATAAGTAAAATCCACTTATCTATAAGTGAAATATTTAGTTAAAAAGAAATCCACCTGCGCTAATAACGTGACTTATTATTTCAATTATTTATACTTTTAAATATTTAGGAACAATGTTTTTATCATTTCAGTTAATACATTAAAATCTTTTTATTTTATTTAATTATATAAATTGGCATTAAAATGTTAATAAAATTTTTAGAAAATATCCAATTGAATATTATATTAACAATAAATAATATAATAACCAACTTTTTATTTAGTTATTATATATATATATATATATATATATATATATATATATATATATGTAATAAGAGAAATCTTGAAAAAAACGTTAAGGTACAAGACAATAAGCTAACTATTTATAAATAGCACACAATAATTTTCTATGAATATAAGGAGACATATTAAGTGGCATTGTGGTAGTTCTCGTTAAATCATCAAAGTTAAGCGACGTTACGTGCGGTTAATATTAGGATGGGTGACGGTTTGGGGATTCAGCTTAAAAAAGTTGATAAATTGATATGTTTATAACTTTCAGATTGATAATGAGAAGAGAAAAGAGTGTAAAACAAGTTGATAGTAAATAAATATTTTTTTTTAAAAAAAATTGATCCTGATTATTTATTTTCATTTAAATAAGAAATATATTTTAACTTATTCAATAAGTTAATATAATTCACTTATGAATGTGTGAATATTCACTTATTTCATATTTGAATATTCACTTATTCATAAGTTTATATGTAATTATTTTATAAGTGAATATAATTCACTTATTTAATGTGTGAATATTCACTTATTCTACGTGGAAGAGTTTTGAAACATGTAATAAGTGAATATTCACTTAAAATAAGTGAATTATATTCACTTATTCAGATTTATAGAGTAAAAAATAAAATACTCATCCTCAATATATTTATGATAAAAAATTGATCGGTATGTGAGATCCCTCTAAAATGCATTGGGATTATTCTCGATTTCTTGTTGTTACGTGCAGAATTTCCAGAAAATTCCAACACCAAAGCAGATAAAAATTCCAAATCTGCTGCCAAATAAACTGGTGCACCAGCATCAACTTTCTCGACGTAGTTTCCTTTCATCAAAAATCTATGAATTAAAACCAAAATAGAAATTTACAGTCGTCGTCTCAGAGTCAGTTAAAAGTCATTCTTCATGGAGAACGTACATAAAACAACATGAAAAAGGTCTTACTTACATTGTGATAAAATTAGAGGTGTGCAAAATTCGAAAAAAACCTAGTTTAATTTGATTTTCCTGTGCCGAAATATCGGATAATGGCGAATATTCGACATTTGAACTGGACAAATTGAAAATGTTTAATTTTAGAATTCATCATTTTAGAGTACTAAAACATAACACAATAACTCGGTTTTATTCGAATTTTGTAGTAACTCAAATTTCTAATATTAAATATTCGACATTCGAACTAGTATAAAAAATTCAAACAGTTTGGTTTAAATAATTTTGCACAGCTCTAAATACAATCGATTTAAGATATTATAAGATTAAAATTTGTTAATGTTTGTTAAAATTTTTTATAATTTATTAATATTGTAAATATTTGCAAATATTGTTACAGGTATTAATGATACAATATTAAGAAAATATTAAAATTAAATTATTATTTAGAGGTTTTTTAAAAATTTTTTTTCTTACAATTTCTGAACCATTATATACTAGAAACAAAAAACATAATAGGAAAATATACTGTTTCATAATTTTCAATTTCATGAAATACTAGTTACGTTCAATACGCACATTTTATGAAGAAACACTTGTAAAATTTCTGAACAATATAATATATAAAATCAATTATTACTTTCTTTATCTATATTAATAAAATAAGACTTCTGTCTGTATAATGCTCCAAGCTTGAAAATTTTTATATATTTTTTCGTTTTGAGACATGAGAATTCGAAAAATGTAAAAAAAAAAATTTCTGTCTGTCTGTCTGTCTGTCTGTCTGTCTTTATGCAAAACTTTGTTCGCGCATAACTTCAAAACGGTTTAACAGATTAAAGTGAAACTTGGCAGTCTATTAGGTATTAACGTAACTTAAAATTATAGCCTTATCAGATTAAAAAAGATTAACTTAAAGGAAAGTTACAACATTTTTTCAAAAAATTCGAAAAATCAAAAAAATGAAAAATTTTTATATTTTATAAAATGAATGCAAAACACTATCCTTAGCTAAATTTTTTTTATATAAATACAACCCATTTCTATACTAAAATTTCAAAAAAAAAAAAAAAAAAATGTATTTTGAAATTTTTTTCAATTTTTTTGATCAAATTTTTTCTACAAAAATAATGATTCTTGATTTTTAAAGAAGCTTTTTATGAAAATTGTTATAAAACATTTTTTTATTTCAAGACCAGCATTTGAAGCAAGAAATTTGACTGATTGTACCAAAAAAATTGTTTCAATATTCAGTTTTTAAAATAAAAAAAGTTATGCAGAAGTTAACAAAAAAATGTTCATAATATGAATTATATGTATCACTGCTACTCAAAAGGTTAAATATTAATTAACTCTTGCATAAAGTTGGTATTGATATTTTCTAATTAATTAATTAATTAATTAATTAATTAATTAATTAATTAATTAATTAATTTGTTTTCTTGGTAATTTTAATTTCAATTTTATCATAAAAATTGAAAAAAATTGAAATTTTAAATCTAAAATTTAAAAGTTTAAATATTTTCACCTATAAAAATTGAAAATATTAATATCTAATTTTTTTGATTTTACCTATTTATTACTTTTAAATAAGATGTTTTTATTTTTTACAAATTATGAACAAAGATAATTTAGTAATACTGAAATGAAAATGTATCAAATTTAAATCACAAGAATTTTTTTAGTTTTACTAAACTCCTGGAAAATAATCCCAAGTAGAAATTTTGACAGGGGCCTGGGCGGGTCCAGACCTGGGTGAAACAAGGAACCCAGCCGGCGCCATGGCGTAAAGCCTGATTTGACGAGCTGCCAGGTCGGGTCCAGGTCGGGTTCCCGGTTTCATGAGGGGTCAGGGCCCTGTTAGGTCAATTTCTGCACGGGATTTAAAAACTTGCCAAAAACAACCAATAGTGCGCGGTTACCTCCACGTGGCGCTTGTCTGAAAAAAAGGTAATAAATGGTTTTTTATAAGCTCAAAATGTGTGAAATTCCAAAACTGCAAAACGGACCCGTCAACACTGAAAAAATTACATTCTAATTTTAAGAAAAACTTCTTAAATATGCGCCAAGAATATTCCCCACTTAAATTAAGTAGGAAATATTCTTACAATACTAATTTTATTCTTATTGTAAGAATATTTTCCACAAAATCTAAATGGGGGAATATTCTTGGCGCATACTTAAGAAGATTCTCTTAAAATTGGAATGTAATTTTTTCAGTGAATGTCTGCAGAAAATTGGCAAAAATTACTGGGCCTATATACTAGCATACAAAACGTCTCATTGCTGGTAACGGGACTTAGCACGGACCAATAGTGGTACATTATTATCAGATTATTAGGATAAACTTTTTTTATATGTGATGGCAAGTTGTAATTGAAAGTATTGGATAAAACTGAATTCTGGGATTTTTGGGAAATCCATTGACAAAAAAATAAAAATCACTACTTTCCTCGCCTTGAATCCTCTTGCAATTTTTTTAAATGGCTTCTGATTATTAAGAGAAAAAAATGCTTGCAAGGCGAGGAAACAATAATTTAGTTGAATTTACAGAAATTTCGGTAAATCCGTGATCCTTTCGTAATTTTTTAAAGGGCTGTTAATATTAAAATAAACAATTAGCTAAAGTAAAAATTTTCGTCGAATAAACGTTGGTAATTTCAGTTTCAGAATATTGGGACGTTGCTCGGATCAGTAATGGCACATTAATAGCAAAAATTGTGTATCTGCTATGATGGCAAAATACAATTGCCAATATTGGGACGTACCTCGCCATAATAATATCACAATATCGATAAATAGTGTAGCTTACAAAATCATTAAGCTTTCTTGACTTCACGTCAATGTAGCAAAGTGATAAATAAAAGACGTATAAATATGATAAATTAATTAGTTAATTAATAAAAAATATAATAATTTATATTAGTTTTTGTATTTTGCCAATACTGGGTAAGTAATGGCAGTCAATATTTGGTCATTAACGTCTACCGACGTTCAACCGTATGATTAACACCACAAGACTCGTACAAAATAATATCGGCCAAGACTAGGTTTAAACCTACATGTCAAAAATTGACACACGATTTTCTCTGCCTTCAAATTGTAAGTCATTTTTAAGGGCAGTTTTGTCCTAAACGTCAAGAATTCACAAACAATTCCCGTTTCCCTCAAAATTTTTGTGTCAATTTTAAGGGCAGTTTTTAACCTACACGTCAGAAATTGACAAACAATTCCCGCTGCCCTCAAAATTTAGGAAAATGTTAAGGGCAGTTTTAACCTAAGCGTTAAAAATTTACAAAAAATTCTCTCTCCCCTTAAAATTTAGGTCAATTTTAAGGGCATTTTTGACCTACAGGTCAAGAGTTGACCTGTAGTTTTTCCCCTCACAAATTATGTCAATTTTAAGAGAAGTTTTGACCTACACGTAAAAAAATTGACAAACAATTCCCGCTGCCCTCAAAATTTAGGTAAATGTTAAAGGCAGTTTTGACCTAAGCGTTAAAAATTGACAAACAATTATCTCTCCCCTCAAAATTTAGGTAAATTTTAAGGGCAGTTTTGACCTACACGTTAAAAAATTGACAAACAATTTCCGCTGCCTTCAAAATTTAGGTAAATTTTAAGAGCAGTTTTAACCTACGTGTCAAAAATTGACAAACGATTCACTCTGCCCTCAAAATGTAGGACAGTTTTGAACTAATCGTCAAAAATTCACAAACAATTTTCTCTGCCCTCAAAATGTCGGTCAAATTTAAGGGCAGTTTTAACCTACATGTCAAAAATTGACAAACGATTCCCTTTATTTCTTTTTTTTTTTTTTTTTTTTTTTTTTCAACATAAGAAATACCGTAAAATTGTAACGTAGGAATTAAAAAAAAAAAAAAAAAAAAAAAAAAAAAAAAATTGTTTAAAAAACATTAGAAAATACATAGTAAAAAAACGCCTGTCTCTGCAAAAATCCACCACTGTAAATAAATTAAATAAAATAATAATTCATTTTCCAAACATAAATTTATTAAATAATGCGTATTTATTCTCCTAAATGTATTAAATTTGTAAAATTTCGACGTAATTAAAAAGAATATGCATTTCTTCTTTATACACAAGCGAAAAAAACTGGTGGCTAAATTAGGACCGCTATTTCTTAAATGTCCAAAATTGCAACATTTCACTATTTATTGCATTAAGATTACAAAAGCAATTCTATAACATTCTAAATAACACAAAATCTATAGCAAAACAAACTCTGAACATTAATTATATATACTTGACGAAATAATTAAATTTCATTTTGTTACTATTTTCAAACAATTTTCTTAGGCGGCCATCTTAGGACCACTATCCCCTGTTATTAAAAATAATAATAATTTTTTTAGGGTTCCGTACACCTACGGTGTAACGGCGGAACCCTATTGATGAGACTGGCGTCCGTAGCCAAATCGTTTCCCCCCCCCCCCCTTACGGCTAAACTATTGGACGTAAAGAGTTCAAATTTGGTCAAGATATGTATTTTCACTCGTAGATAGATTACAGGAAAAATATAGCTAATGTGATTGAACGTGATGGGCATAGCGTCTCAAGGAAATAACAAAATTTTTGTCCAAAAATACATAAAAATTGACAATTCCAAACCCCCATTAAATTATAAACTATTCGACATGGAGAGCTGAAATTTTTCATGCTGATGTATTTTTACTCGAATATTATAGGAAAAATATAAAGAACTTGATATGTAATGATGGCCATAGCGTTGTCAAGAAAAAACGCTTTAATTTCCATTAGATAATTAGATAATTAAATAGATAATTAGATAATTAGATAGAGTATTAGGTAATTTCCATGAAAAACTTTTAATTTCCATATTATATTATTTATAACGTTATTCTTCTTTTTTTTCACATCTGTGACTTAATAATTGTATGTGTGAATGATACTGAGATATTAATAATTAATTGTACACATGTGTCGTTAGCATAGTAGTTAGAGCGTTAGTCTGTTGATAATATATTCGATTCCCCTCATAAGTAATTTTGTTTATTTTTATAGGTTTACAATATTTATAGATTTAAATCGTTAGGTACTAAAATATGAAAATGTCACGCACACTTACTATAATTGTTTATTATTATATTGAAATATTTTACAACAAAAAAAGGAAATCTAGAAACTTTATTAACCCTTTAACGACGAGATGTGCTACTTTTCAACATGAATTTCAATCTCTTACAATTAGTAGAAAAAAGCCATAAAGTTTTTAAAAGTCCATACCCTACTATTTTTGGGGTCGCTCTTTCGAATGGTGTGGTCAAAATTTTCAAAAAATGATATTTTACCCTTATTTTTTCAAAAATACTAAAAAAAAGTCATGTTTTTTAATGTAATTTTTTTCAAAAGAATTTTTTTCTCTGTCATAACGCTTTTCAAATACAACAAAAAGTATCAGAAACGTGTTCCCGATAGTTGTACTTGAAAAATATTCATTTCTAATTTTTATTTTTAAAATTCAAAATTTATCTTTTGAAATAATTATTGTCATTAATTTTACTTAAATTTTATACAGGGTTAATTTTAGTATTTTTTATTACAATTTAGTCATCAGAATGAAATTTGAGTTTTTCATTTTTTGATCATTAATTAATAAAATATAATAGCAATTTTGAATTCTGTGCAACATACTGACAAAAGTCTCATAATTATATGGATATTGTTAATATTCTGACCTAATAGAATTCTTTTAAGAAAGTAAACTTATGATTTCAACAACAAATTTTTATTGTTGACCTAAGAAATACAACCGTATAAAAATTAATTACAAAAAAATTTCAATTTTTAAACTTTTTAATTTTTCAATATTTAAATCTAACACTTTTTATTTGTTATTCAAAATTTTATTATTCTGACGATTAAATCTTCATAAGAAACACTAAAATTAACCCTGTACCAAGTTTAAGTACAATTCACTAAAGTATATGAAAAAACTAAAAATTTCGAATTTTCGAATTTTTGAAAAAATGGCATAACTTTCGTCCATATTAATATTTTTTAATCTACTATCGCTAGGATTTTAAGTTAGGCTAATGCCTAAAAGACTGCCAAGTTTCACTTCAAACGATCGAACCGTTTTTCCGTGATACGCGGTCGAAAATTTGCGGACATACATACACACATACACACATACACACATACACACATATACACATACACACATAATTTTCTTAATAGTATTTTCGCATTCCTTAGAGTGTAAAAAGAAGGAATATAATAGAAATTTTGAATTCTATGCAATGTACAGACAAAAGTCTGATTTTATTAATAAGGATTAACTTTCATTTTCACATTGGAACATGCCAGGAAAGCGAGAATGCATCACTTGAATGCTTATTTTTTGCAAAAAAATTTTTTTTTTTAAAACGGGTAACGTTTTGTGGCATAATAATATATCATTAATAAAATTAATAAAATTATTAATTATTATTAATTAATTAAATTATTATTGTTTTTATTTGGTAGCATTAACAAATGATGTCACGCAATTTTTCGGGATTTTAGACAACCACTACACCCTATCAAGGAATTTTTTGCAATTTCAAATTAAAAAAAGTACATTGTGTAACATTTAATCCCCCCCCCCCCCCTACCCCCAAAAGCGTGACATCATTTGTGAACACTACCTTTACAAATTTTTATCTAATTGAACTAAAGAGTTGCGATTTTTTCTCAATTTTGCAACTTTTCAGGCCGAATGTAACTAGTCACTATCAAATAATTAAGAATATTAATTTTACCAATTGTTAAAACAAATTACTTTTGTTAAACTTCCATTTTTTATCAAATTGATCTGTAAAGTGGAAATTTTTTTTTCTCAATTTTGCATTTTTTAAACCCAAATGTAACTAGTGACTAACAACAATCTAAGAATTACAATTTTACAAATTGTATAAACAAATTGTTATTTTAAATTTGAAACTATAACAATAGTAAATTTAATGATTTATTAAAAAAATTTTTTACTTAAAATTTTTATAATAATAAATTTATTGTTCACAATTTTTCAAATACAATTAAGTGTTACATTAAATATTACATCACAAAAAAAAATAAATAAAAAATGAAATGTACAATTAAGAAAAAATTGCAACTCTGTTGATAATTTTAATAAAAAGTGCAAGTTAAACAATAGTAATTTGTTTAAGCAATTGGTAAAATTAAAATTCTTAGTTAGCTGATAGTGACTGGTTACATTGGGCCTGAAAATTTGCAAAATTGAAAAAAAAAAAATCGCAACTCTTTAACTCAATTAGATAAAAAGTTGTAAATAAAAAATAATAATTTGTTTGAACAAATTAGCAATTACACGGAATAATGTTTAAAAATAAATATTTGTTTTATTTTATTCATAATATAAGAATAAGTTTTGATAAAAATAATAAAAAATAATATTTAACGATTTTTTTTTAATTTTGAAATTTATTGTGTTTTTTTGTGGGACTATAAAAAATAGTTAATTTAAAAAAATTATTAAATAATAAATTTAGCACTATTCTTTGAAGTCTTCTAAACAGAAACATTGTTTGCTAAATGAAAAATATTGATTTTCAAAGATTCTATACGAATTCCACGAAAAAGTGTTTTTTTTTTTCTCATGCATATTTTTGAGATGGGAAACTTTTAGCGCTTTAAGCGACCTCTAAATGTTTTGTTTTATTTTCCAAAAAAAAAAAAAAAGGGTTATTTATTTTCTACATATAGAACAAAACCAGGAGGTGAGAGAAATAAAATTCTGATTTTAATTTTTTTGGACCACCCTAATCATTAAGCACAACAATTCCCATTGAAAATAATTTTATTTTTTTTTAATTAATGTAAAAAACAACAGTGGACATCATATATGTGACAGGAACTGAGAAAAGGGGGACCTATTAACAAAAATCAACTTTTCAAAAAAAACGCGTTTAAATTTTTAAATACAAATAAATTTGATTTCTTGAAACATTTTATATTTGAAATTAACATGATGAGTGTTCAAAGTATTTTTTTTTTATGCTAAATCCGATTTTCATGGTTAAATAATTGTTAAAACAAACCCTGTAATTGTTATAAACAATTTATTTTGCAAAATTAAAAAATATTTGAATTTTGATAATTAATTTAAAAGACATACAGATATACGACGGGGTATAATTGGGGATAATCTACGAGGAATTAAGTCGAATTTTTTTTTTTAAATGGTTTAAGCATTCAATTCACTGCAAAAAATGGCGTCTAAAAATAAGACGTTTAGACGTTTATAAACGTCTTATGTAAATAAGCGTCTTATTTGAGCGTCTTAAATGAAAAACATAACCTCCAAATACATGCATTTTAGAAGGCAAATAAGACGCTTATTAACGTCTTAAATGTGACCACGTAAACGTCTTAAACCAAGACGCTCTTTTTTTACAGTGTTTATGTGTGAAATTGATTTAACTTATCAATAAGTGAAATATTTATTTAAAAAGAAATCCACTTGCAAATTATAATTAAATTATTTATACTTTTAAAATATTAGAAACAATTTTTTTTTTTTTATAATTGTAGTTAATATATTAAAAAACTTATTTTATTTAATTAAAAAAATTATCATTTAAAATTTAATAATTTTTTTTTTTTTTTAAATATCCATTTAAATATTATATTAACAATAATATAATAACAAACTTTTTATTTGGTAGTATTTATATAATATACATATATAAGAGAAATCTTCAACAAAACGTTAAAGTATAACACAATAAACTAACTCTTTATAAGTAGTACATAATAATTTTCTATGAGCATAATGCAACATATTAAGTAGCACTGTGGTGTTTCTCGTTGATCATAAAATTTAAGCGACATTGCATTAGGTTAATATTAGAATAGGTGACTGTTTTGGGATTTGCATTTAAAAAATGTGAAAAATTTATATGGTTATAAATCTCAGATTAAATTAATATTCACTTAAAATAATTGAAATTTTGATCCGTAAGAAAATTCACAGATTTTATTTAAATGTGTAATACTTAAAATGTTTACGCATATATTGTGACATTAATTTTTCCAACCTTTTTTTCTGCATACACATGCTTAAGGGTCAATTTCTTAAGATAACAGATGATGTTTAATTTAAAAGTGTAAATCAAAAATGCCATTATTATATAAAACAAAATAGCTTATCTACCCTTTTATCTACTTGAAAATTTATATCAAGTAAATTATTTCTCAAACACTTGAAGATATGTGAAGTGTATCAAAGAGAAGAAAAAATTCTATATCATCTAAGAAAAAAGTAAATCATTTAGGTATATTATTATCTTTTAAAATTATTTTTTAATACAAAATTTTTTTGAGTATTAATATACATACTCTATATAATACATAATCCTCTTTAATTGTAAATAATGCTCTTAACAAGAAACGTTTCTGAATGATGCTTCATTTGAGCTGCATTTATCACAAACTTGAGATACAGGTGTAAATACTGCTTCTTTCATTGCTAGAAATGCATAGTTTATGCACCTTATTAATTGTCAACTTTTGTTTCTAATACAAAAATAAAAAAAAAAAATTGTTATTTTGTTTCAAGTTTCAATTATATTGGACATAAACATTAAGTCCTTATTTTAAATAATCTTTAGTTATTATCACAGTCAACCAATTTTAAAAGGCAACGATTTTGTATGTTTTATTCATAACAAAGATTGTAGGCTTAAAACGGGTGTATAAACAAAGAAAATAAATAAAGGAAGTATTAATATTTATTCACAAAATTATAACTATCATATTAAAGAAAACTTCATACCATTAAGAAAAAAAAACAATAAATAAATAAATAAAAAAAAGCCAACTATTAAAAAACACAATTATTTCAGATATGTTCAATATGCAATTATTAATTATTTATTTTATTAATAATAAAAAATACATTTTACAGAATTATGGTTAAAAAAAATTATAGAAAAACGATATATGAAAAATAATAAGGTCTATTAAGTTGGCACCACTACTTTTATATTTTGAGTTATCAACTATGTCACAATTTAGGGCTCAAATAGGGCTCTTCAACGCTCAAAAATAAAAATTTATCGCCCCTCATTTTTTTTTTTAAACTTTGATTCTGCTTGCTTAACGTTAAGTTGGCACAAATTACTCTATAACTTCAATAAATAATTACAAATCAAAAAAATTTTAACGCTATAATTTAGGGCTCATTTAGGGCTCTCCGATGGACAAAGAAACAACTTCTTAAAAATACTCTTTGTCTAAAAAATTGCCCATCCACATTTTTTTTTAATAAAACCTTGTTTTTGCTAACTTAACGTTAAGGTAGCACAAATTACTTTATAACTTCAATAAATAATTAAAAATCAAAAAAATTTTAACGCTATAATTTAAGGCTCATTTAGGGCTCTCCAAAGGCTTTTAAAGAACGAACATCCCAAAAACTACCCTTAAATTTAAAAAATTACCTTAACTACTTTTTTATATTTAAAAAATTTTTTAAAAATGACCTTTTTTATCTAATTTATTTTTCCAGCCTTACAAATTTATAAAATACTATTTTTATTTATAGTTATAAACTCTAAATCTTAAAAATCACTCTCAAAACATTTATTTAAAATAAAGGACGTTAATGTTACCTCATCATTTTTCTGGGCCATATACGCTCTTAAATTATATCAAAATAATTAATAATCAAACATTTTTTAACACTATAATTTTAGGCACATTTAGAACTCTCCAATTAATTAAAAAACAATTTCCTAAAAATACCCTTTGCCTAACAAATCTTCGCACCCCCATTTTTAAAAAAATACCTCGTTTTTGCTAGCTCAACTTTAAGTTGACACAAACTATTCTGTTACTTCAATAAATAATTACAAATCAAACAAATTTTAACGCTATTATTTAGAACTAATTTAGGGCTCTTTGATGTATGAAGAAGGAATTTCCGAAAAATACTCTTTGTCTATAAAATTGCCCATCCACATTTTTTTAAATAAAACCTTGTTTTTGCTAACTTAACGTTAAGTTAAGAATAAAAGTTAATTAATTAATTTTTTAGACAAAGAGTATTTTTCGGAAGTTCGTTCTTCATACATCAAAAAGAGCACTAAATTAGCTCTAAATAATAGCGTTAAAATTTGTTTGATTTGTAATTATTTATTGAAGTAACAGAATAATTTGTTTCAACTTAAAGTTGAGCTAGCAAAAACGAGGTATTTTTTTTAAAAATGGGGGTGCGAAGATTTATTAGGCAAAGGGTATTTTTAGGAAATTGTTTTTTAATTAATTGGAGAGTTCTAAATGTGCCTAAAATTATAGTGTTAAAAAATGTTTGATTATTAATTATTTTGATATAATTTAAGAGCGAATACGGCCCAGAAAAATGATGAGGTAACATTAACGTCCTTTATTTTAAATAAATGTTTTGAGAGTGATTTTTAAGATTTAGAGTTTATAACTATAAATAAAAATAGTATTTTATAAATTTGTAAGGCTGGAAAAATAAATTAGATAAAAAAGGTCATTTTTAAAAAATTTTTTAAATATAAAAAAGTAGTTAAGGTAATTTTTTAAATTTAAGGGTAGTTTTTGGGAGGTTCGTTCTTTAAAAGCCTTTGGAGAGCCCTAAATGAGCCTTAAATTATAGCGTTAAAATTTTTTTGATTTTTAATTATTTATTGAAGTTATAAAGTAATTTGTGCTACCTTAACGTTAAGCTAGCAGAATCAAAGTTTTTTTTTAAAAAAATGAGGGGCGACAAATTTTTATTTTTGAGCGTTGAGGAGCCCTATTTGAGCCCTAAATTGTGACATAGTTGATAACTCAAAATATAAAAGTAGTGGTGCCAACTTAATAGACCTAAAATATATATATAATGTATTATTGAAGTTGTAAAATTTCCTTTTTTTTTTTTTTTTATTATTTTCAATCAATTACCTTATAATGTTTATTTAAGACTATTCTTTCTTAAAATATATATATATATATATAATAATTAAATTGCAATTTTTATATTAAAACGCCTTTATGAAAAGAAAATAGTGTATATATTGAAATTTAAAAAAAAATTATTTAAAATATAATTAAAAGAAAGTTCCAAATGAAAATAATACTTATTTAATAAAAAATTCAGTTGATGTTAATAATGTTTTGCATACAAACAGGACAAATATTAACATTGTAAAAAATCTTTACACTCTATAAAAAAAAAAAATGTCTTCATGGTAAAGAAGCACATGTTGCAATATTGTCAAGACATAAGAAGCAACTTTTACTGCGCGGTTGAACATTTTGTGTATTAAAATCTTCAAATATTCTCCTTAAATACAGAAGTATATTAAATGTTAAAAAATTATTATAATTACTTTTAAAACATATAAGTTGTAGGGTAAGTGTACCAATTGCCGAAGGTATTCCATTTGTCGATGTTACCATGGTAATAACCAAAAAAATATTGTCTAAAATGTCTCATTTGTTTGTGGATATAATATTAATATATTTTTTTCAAATTTATAACGCATAAGAAAATTAATATTTATCACTTTTTTCCATTTACAATGTGCTGCAATGTTTAAATAAAATTCAAAGTTTGTTTACTCGACAACAGGAACCATCCTCGACAATTGGTACACGTGTTTACCCTATAAATTTTTTTTTTAAATAATAAAATGTTGAACAATAATTTTATTCTTTTTAAACATAATTGAAAAATTTAAAAATCCAAACATTTATATTTTTCTCTAAAAAATTGGATTTAACATCTAGATAAATGTATAGTCTGAATTACTAAACAGTTTTATAAAAGTCCCTAGAATTTAATTATAATTCAAAAAGTATTTCAATCCCAACAAAAACATCTTTAATGAAAAAATTTACACAAAGTAAAAATTTTGGAAATGTCTAAATAATTAGTGAAATAAAAATTTACCAAATTTTTATTTAAGCAAAATTTTTTAAATTAAGGAATGTATTCAATTGTATTCAATATTGTAGAATTTAATTTAATTATTAACATAATCAGCTAATGAAATCCAATTTTTCGCCTTAATAAAAAATTTCTATTTGAAGTAATTTTAAGATCTTGGCGTGAATAATGTTTATAACTCATAATTAATGAAAGTATTGACGCCAAGATGTTAAAATTGCTTCAAATAGAAATTTTTTATTAAGACGAAAAATTGGATTTCATTAGCTGATTATGTTAATAATTAAATTAAATTCTACAATATTGAATACAATTGAATACATTCGTTACAAATTTTACTTTATAAAGTTTTATTTCAGTAATTATTTCAACATTTCCTAAATTTTTACTTGGCACAAATTTTTACATCAAAGATGTTTTAATTGGGATAAATGTATATTAAAAAAAAAAGAATAAAGTAATTTTCATTCAACACTAAAAACAATATATGTGATAACAAATAATAATAAAAGTTTGGAAAATCAAAATTTTACTATATATATTTTTTAACATACTCGTGTAATATCAAAACAATAAATTAAAAGTAATTTTATAATTAATGAAAGAAAAGAAGAAATTTTTTTTATAAAATATTGAATTTATTGAATTTTTTTGTATTTTACATGTATAAAAGGATTTTTTTTTTCAATAAATTCTAATAATTTTCTCAATAATAGCCATACATATAGGACAATGTAGTCGATTATAATTTTCGGCACAATTTAAACAAAAACATTTATGACCGCAAGGTACACAAGCAGATGAAGGAATCTCATCCAAGCAGATACAACATTCATCAGAATGATTTTCATTTTCTTGTTGCTCATTGTTATCAACTTGAATTTCATTATTTTCTCTTAGATCCGGTTGAGCAACATTATGAAGAAAAAGATTTATTAATTCATCTGAAAAAAAAATTATACTTTTTAAAAATGATAAAACTATTTAATTATACGGATGTTTGCTGCGAGTAGAGATGACTAATAAAAATTTGAAAACCTTTTTTAATATCAAAAAAAAAAGGTTAGAAACTTTTTTCATATTTTAAATTTAAATAATGTAAACAAACAAAATTAACTTCCTATTTAGATTATTTTTATAATCAAAATAGGAAATTAATAAATAAAATGTAGTTTATTTTAGAATTATAAAAATTTAATACTGCAATTCTGTTGTAGGTATTATTAAAACAAAAGTCAATTCGAATTCTAATTAAAATTGGTTATGTAAAAAGTATATTATATTCTAATGTAGGGGAGAGTAGGGCAAGGAGGCCTAACGGCCTTATTTAAGAAAAAAAAAAAAAATTAACAAATTGCAATTATATATTAAATAATATTTACACGAAAACAAAAAATTTTTTTGTTTACAAAAAATATAAAAGTCATGAGAACAAATCTTTTATATGTTTTATTAATAAAAAATATGTGTTTTAAACCATTTTTTTTATAGAGAAAAATCGGACAAGGCATGGTTCACAAAAAATAAAGCAAAGGAAAAGAGAAATAATAAAAGTTAATAAAAGTTTATAAATTGTGAGGCGATCTAAAGAAAGGGACATTAGAAGCAAATCATTTTAAGGTTAGGTTAGAGTTTTACTTTTTTCTTGTTTAAAATTTTTGTTTTTACTTATTTCGAATTAAAATCAGTGTTTATTAAATTATTGTAGGTTTAATGAATACTTAAACATCAATTATTTATATCAGGGACCGTCACGGAATCAAAACAAAATTGAAAAATACTTTTGTTTTGATTCGGATATGGGTATCAGAATCAAAATTCCACTCTATTTAGTTCTGATTCCAATATCAAAATCAAAATTCAACTCTATTCCGTTTTGGTTCCAATATCAAAATCAAAATTCAACTCTATTTCGTTTTGGTTCCAATATCAAAATCAAAATTCAACTCTATTTCGTTTTGGTTTCAATATCAAAATCAAAATTCCATTCTATTTCGTTTTGGTTCCAATATCAAAATCAAAATTCCATTCTATTTCGTTTTGGTTCCAATATCAAAATCAAAATTCTTTTTTGTTTTAATTTTGATAAAATACTACTGCGCATGTATAAGTCTCATTGTACCTAAATTTTGTTGCAAATGTCAAATATATCATCAGAAGATAATATCGTTTTTACATACGAAATCTTAATTAGAAATCGAATCGACTTCTGTTTCTATAAGAAAACCAAATTGCAGTAATATAGTATCAGAATCAAAATAGAAAGTGAATTTTGTGTTTCGTTACCGAATCAAAATCAAAATAGAAATTAAATTTTGTTTCGTTACATTATATCGGAATCAAAATAGAAAGTGAATTTTGTTTCGTTACCGAATCAAAATCAAAATAGAAATTAAATTTTATTTCGTTACAGTATCAAAATCAAAATAGAAATTAAATTTTATTTCGTTACATTATATCGGAATCAAAATATAAAGTGAATTTTGTTTCGTTACCGAATCAAAATCAAAATACATTAATAATTTCGTTTTGTTTTGGAATATCGTAACGAAATCAAAATTTGATTTCCGTGACGGTCCCTGATTTATATTGACAGTTGATCGTTTTTTTGTAATTTTCATTTAAAAATTTGCAAACATAACTTATAATTTTTTGCTTCTAAGGTGGCCTTTCTTCTTTAGATCGCATCACAATTAAGAATGAATAAAAAATAAGAATGACCAAAAACATTATTTATACAAATGCTTAATAATGAAAAATAGATAGAAAATAAATGTAACAAATTGTAAAATTTTCTTTATTGAAAACAATTTAACCTTTATTAAAATAATTTTTAAATTAAATTATTTATCATGTAAATGAAGAAAAAAATATAAAAATATGAACAAAGAAAAAGAAAATTTAATAAATAATAAAATTTAACTTACTCAATTGTCGAATAAGTTGAAGAATTTCATTAAACCTCCTCCTGGTCTGCAAATTTTTCTTAATATTTCTTGATTTACGACCCATTGCTAAAAAATATTAATGAATTATAATATTAAAAATTAAATATTAAAGAAAAATGTAATGCTCTTTTAAAATTAAGAAATTGATAAAAAACTGAAATGGATTAATTGCAGGAGAGTTGATTACAAGGGAAATTGTAAATAGTAAGAAAATTAAATTAAAATTTTAAAAGTAAAATAATTCCAAAAAATGAATAAAATTAAAGAAAAGTTATTCAAAAATGTTGTCTTACCAAAATATATAATCTTCAAAAAGAATGTCGGATAAATAATTATTTTTTGACACGTTTTCCTTGGCCACCATTAAATGCTGGAATAAAATGTAGGGATGAGACAGTCTGTACCAAAAACATATGTCCAAAATGCCCATTAAGCCGAATACATAATTTAGAAATGACTATTAAGGCGCTTACACACTTCCAAATTTTTAGGCGAGCAGCGAATTTTCACGGCCTTTAAATGCACATTACTAAATATGATTGGCTCTGACAAAGTACATTTTCACGCAGCTTTTTATAGAGCCAATCATATTTAGTAATATGAGTTTCAAGGCCATAAAAATTCGCTGCTCGCCCAAAATTTTGAAAAAGTGTGATAAGAACCTTAAAGGCGCTCGCACAGCTCTACTGCTAGCATGAGAGTAAGAGAGAAAAAACATGAAATTTGAATTTTCTGACTTACTTACTCTCATGTGTTACCATGACAACTATGCATGCATTGGCATGCATGCATGCAGAGCTGTGAGAGCGTCTTTATACGCGAATCCTAAATAAACTAAATTATATTTTCAATGAAATTCAAAAGTCAAAAATAATCATTTAATATATTCTGCATAATAGAATATTAATATTGTCAAATTTAATTTTAGTAGAAATGTTTTTTAATAACAATTATTATCAATATTCGAATCATCAAAATTCATAAAGGCGAACTCAAAAATAGTAGGCAACCATACAAATTTGAATTTACTGTCTCTTTCACTATAATTAACTTTCTCTCTTACTCCAATTACTGCTTGCGCAGGCAGGCAGAGCTGTGAATGCTACATAATTATATTTTTTTTTTCATAAAATGAAAAAAACGTAAATATTTGGCGCCATTTTTAAAATTATAATTACAATTCTGATAAATTAAAAGTCTAAAAAAAGTGTTTGTTACAAAAACACTGATCTCTATATATATATATAACTGGATGGGCGACTGTTATAGAAAAGTCGCTTCCGGTGTGAAAATAATTGAAACCCTCTACGCCACGCTTTAGATGCCGGTTTAACAGCGTAGAGGAGCGACTTTGATAAAACGAATAGATTGTTGATAAATTGAAAATTAATTATTAATTATCAAAAATTATTGCAGAGGGTTGTAGGGGATCGAGAGTGGAAAGGATTTGATTTTTCTAGTCTTTTTTGGTTTCAGCGACCCAAAAAACGTAGGTTTAGACACCGTAATCAACTACTTTTAGTAAAATTTCGAATTTCGAACCACGACACCCACCCGACTGATATTAGCGCGTGCATTCCGAGCGAAGAGCCGGTTATAGAATCCAGCTCCTCAATTGGTAAAGAAATTGTATAAAAATTCAATTAACTAGTAAAAAAAAAAAAAGAAGATTTTTATATGGACGAAAATTTAAAAAAAGGTATAATTTGATTTTCTAAAGTTAAAATTTGAAATAAAAAAAATATAAAAATACAAATTATATATACTTATACAAGATGAAAAAAGAAACTATATTAAAGAATTTGTAATGAAATTGTATATAAAAATTGAATAAAATAAAAGGAAAAAATTATTATTGTAAAAATAAAAATTGAGAAAACGATGAATTTTTTTTTTTCAAAATCTAAAATTGAAATAAACAATTTTTAAAAAATATATTATATTTCTTTTTAGAGAAAAAAAAAGAAAAAAAAAACAAAAAAACAAAAGTATATTGAAGGCAGTGATGTAAGGCAATTGTTCAAGGCAGTGCATTAAGGCAGTCATCCAAGTAATTGACTTGAAGTCAGTAGAGCGGTGGTCTTGTCTTAATTTATTTTCTATAGTTTTGACAAAATTCTTCTATAAATAAATAATAAATAAATAAATGAATTTTCCAAATTCATAGGTAATAATTCAATATATTTTACAAGAAACTGTCGTTGCACATTTTTAACAATTTTTTATCTGCATTGTCGATATTTGAAATCCCTCTAAAAGAGATGTGTGTCTTGGGATTATTCTCGATTTCTTGTTGTCACTTGCAGCATTACCAGTCAATTCCAATACCTCAACAGCTAAAAATTCCATATCTGTTGCCAAATAAACTTTTACATCAGCTTCAACTTTCTCTACGTACCTTCCGTTCATCAAAAATCTATAAATCATACCAAAGTCGAAATTTAGAGTCATCTTATAGTCCGTTAAGACTTGCTTGATGGAGAACCTATATAAGATCATGAAAAGGTTTTTATTAACATTGTAATAGAATTAGAGATGTGCAAAATGCAAACAAAAACGAATTTAGTTCTGTTATTATGTGGCGACGAAATGTCGAATGTTGAATATTCGACATACGAACTAGGCGACTGAAATGTAAAATTTCAGAATTCTACATTTTAAAGTAATTAAAAATGAACACAACTCTATTCAATTAGAATTTTGTAGTAACTCGAATGTCGAATGTGTAGAATTTTCGACATTCTAACTAGTAGAAAAAATTCAAACAGTTTGATTTTAATAATTTTACACAGCTGTAGATATAATAGATTCAAGATATTGTATGATTAAAGTTTGTTAAAATATATTAAAATTTGTTAATATTTTTTTGGTTCATTTTCGTGATATTAATTAACAAAATTTTATGGGTGTATTTTTTTCGTTTATAAAACCTAACATATAAATTGCATTTTTATTTTTTTTCAGTTTTTTAAATATAAAAATTCAAATATAAAACACACCGTGTTGAGTTGGGTAAAAATTTAAAGTGCAATTCACAAGTACAACAGACAAAGATTATGAAAATCAAGTTGAGAACCTTTTTTTCACTCTGTCAGAGCGCTCAGAGTGTGAACGTCGAAAAGACCCTAAGAAATCTCTCTCACAAGTGCAAATTATAAAATGTAGATTAATATATAAGGAAAAATTTCAAATATATATACAAATGACACAAAATTCTGTTCAACAAATATGAGACAAAATACCAGAAGAAGAAAAAAGTATCTGATATTGTGTCCCATATTCGTTGAACAGAATCTTGTATCATTTTTTGTATATATATATAATAATAGTAATATACAAAAAGTAAATCTTTTTTTTTTTTTTTTTTTTTTATTAATGGTCGTCAAGAGATGAACAATTGTAATAAAATTTGAAACATACCAATACATGTTTAATATAGTTTATATATAAAAGTAGAGAATTATAAAAATTTAAATTTAAATATATCAAAATTATTTTTTGTCCACATAAAAGGGATAAAATAATTTAAAAAATTTTTTTTTATTGTAATGAAAATGTAAAAATTTTTAAAATAATTTTTTAAAAAATGTATGTGAATGTCAACATTAAAGTAATTCATTTTGGCACAATTATAATTATATACCTCAACGTATTTATTCTCTTTTTTTTAAATAATAATTATTTATATTAAAGAAAATACATTAAAAATGAAATACAATTTTTTTCTTTTTAATTTTTTCTAAATTGTTTTTTTATTTTCTTAATATTTAAAGTGATTTTTCTAAACCATATTAAAAATAAAAAAGAAAATTTTCGTTAAATAATAAAATTTCTTAGTTTTAAGTGATCTACTTGAGAAATCCCAATCAGCACATAAGCTTGCCACAAACTTGCATTAAGCTTGTTGTGCAAGGTGTGCAAGCTTACAGACTTACAGAGCAAGCTCGTGACAAGTTTGTAGCTAATAACAAAATGTCCTATTGCTACAAACTTACACTGCAATCTTGCTACAAGATTATTATATAAGCTTGCTGCAAGCTTGTGAGGCAAGTTTTCGACAAGCTTATTTGTCAAACTTGCTGAAAGTTTGTAGTGTAAGTTTGCAGTAAGATTATTGCAAGCTTGCTGCACAAGTATATACAATTTAATTGAATCAATTTTAATTTTTTCTTGAAATTTTCTTATAAATTTCAAAATATACACTCAGAAACGTACCCAGGTAGCAAAGAAATTTACTGCGCAGCCGTAAATTCTATAGAATTAAAATGCGCATCGTGTCAAGTTTTTTAATTTATCCGGCAGCTTGTGAGGCAACTTTGTAGCAAGTTTATCCGGCAAACTTGCAGCAAGTTTGCCAAATAAGCTTGTCGAAAACTTGCCTCACAAGCTTGCAGGAAGCTTATATCATAATCTTTTAGCAAAATGTTATTGAAATTTATCAAAGAAAAATTCAATTATTTTCAAAAGTAATAACATTTTTGGCAGAAATTCAATTATGGTCAAAAGTTTAAAAAATGTATCGTAAAAATTTTGAATTTTATTTATAAATATTAAAATTATTCACAATAATTTAAATTAAAAAATATTTTTCAAAAAATTTTAATAAAATTCTTTTTAACAAATAATTTTTTTTTCCAAAATTCTCCTCAAGTATTTACTGGATTTTAAATATCTACTATTTAAATAAAATTTTCAAAAAGAAATGAATTCTTTTAAAAATTTTTTTTTAATTTTCTTTACAAAAATTTTATTATTTTCATAAATATTTCATTTATGTTAACAGATATTCAATTATGTTTAAAATTATGTAATAAATTTCTTTAAAGAGATTAAATTATTATTTTCTTAGATAATAAAACTCAATGCAGAATTTAAATTATTTTTTAATACAATTTTAATAATAGAATTCCTCGAAAAATGTGATTTATTCTGAAAATTTTAATGAAATTCATTAAAATAATGTAATTATTTAAAAATTTGTTAATAAAATTCTTTATGAGAAATTAATTTTGTGAAACATTCAATTATCCAAAAATTTTTTTAGTTTCATATTAAAAATAATTTTGTATTTAAAAAGAAATATTATTGAAAAATTCGAATCAAAAATTCAATTATTTTCAAAAGTACATAATAAAATTCTTAGCAAAAATTTAATTATGATAAAAAATTTAAAAAAAAAATTTGATAATTAAAATTTTTCTCTAAAATTCAATCATTTTTAAAAATTCTTCTAAAATTATAGGCAACATTTCAATTATTTAAAAAAAATTCAATAATATTCTTGATAAAATGTCAATTGTTTTAAAAAACCTTTTTTTAGTTCAATTAAAATTTTTTTTACAGAAATTCAATTATTTTTAATACATTTTTAATCTAATTACTATAAAAATCCAAATTTTTAATAAAAATTTTTATTGAAATTCGTAAAAAGAATTTTCATTACGTATTTAAAAATTTGTTGATAAAATTCTTTAAATGAGAGTTAAATTTTAAAAATCATTGAATGCTTTAATAATTTTTTTTTTTGTATTTAAATAATTGTATTTTGTAATATAATTTTTATTGAATAATTTCAAAATAACCGAATAATAAATGAAACTTTGTAAAATTTAATTGTAAAGAAAAGTATTTTAAAATGTTGAAAAACATTTTTCAAAAATTATGCATCGCTTTAAGAAAAGTGCCTATTGTGGACTAAACCTAAAAACAAGGAAGTATAAAATTGCCTTTAATGTTAAAGCTGCGGTTACACCTTTACAGGCAGCCTGCCTGCCTGCCTGCCTTCCTGCCTTCCTGCCTTCCTGCAGGTTGTCATGGTAACACGTGCAAGAGAGTAAAAGAGTCAATTACTTACAACTTCTCCCTTACTCTCGTTGCTCATGCCTGACCAGGCATGAAGTATGCAGATGTGTGAACGCAGCTTAATTCCAATGTAGGACATCCTATTTCTAATTTACTTTGGTAAAAGAAAAAAATAATAATATGTAAACAGTAAATAATTTGAGGTTATGAAATAAAATTTTATACACTTTTTTTAATTTCAATGAAAAAAAAATAGTGTTTTAAAAAGTTTTTTATATGTGAAATTGCTCTCAATTTTTTTTTTTAAAACAAATTAACGAATAACAAAAAAATAATATATATAAACAAAAAATGAAGTGAGTATAATAAATTAAATTTTATAAATGTTTTTTTAATTTTAATATAAGAAAAAAATGTTGTTAAATATATTATAGAGTTAATCACGTAAAAAATTGTTTTTATTAAATAGATTTTTAGAAAATACAATTTTAATTATTTAAAAAAAATTATAACCTCTTCATTTTTTTTGGAATTGTACTACAAAAAAAATATTTTACGAATTATAAAATAAAAAATTTTATATTATTCTTATAAAATTTTTTTTTAAAAACAAGTACAAATTTTACAATAATCAAACAATTGACGGGACAAAAAAAAAGTACTTTTATTATTTAATAAATCTTGAAATGTATGTAAATGGTGTAATGGGACAAATATTAAAAGTAACTTATATTGCCAGATTAAGTATAAAATAGAGCAAATAGTCATAATTATATTATTATTAATAAAATAATATCATTTTTATTTATTTCTTAATGTTTTTATGTTTTTAATTGTAGGTCAAATGACGAGAAAAATGAAATTCTTAAAAATGAATTTTTACAAAATGATGAGGATGATTTATTATTAGAGCAAATAAATCTTGATAACATTATGCCAAATGAAGAAGCAACAAGTTGTAATGACAAAACAAATAATTCACAAGTAAATTCATGTTTACATACAATATTTAAAGAAAATGAAAAGTTGCCTGCTGAAATACAATCACGAAAATTTAAATGTCGCATTGAAAATCTTGATATATATGACATTGAAATAGGAGACAACAATGAATGGTTTGCAGAAGGAGATATTAATGATAAAAAAGAATTGATAAATGTAAAATTTTCCAATTATTTCATTGAACAAATTACAGGGTATACTGCAGAAAATTATTTAAAATATAAAAATGAAAAGAAAGATGATGTAAATATTTTAAATGAGTTGTCACAATATTTAAAATATTGTCAAAATCTTGTTCATCTTGAAAATTATTTAATGAACGTCGAAGTGCTAGAAGATGGTACTCTATTAGTACTATCAAAAGAATAAGAAAAAAATTAGTATTTTTTTCATTTCAATATTAAAATTATATGTAAAATGTAATTTATATTAAATAAATGTAAATGTTATATTATTTTTTATGTGTAATTATTAAAAGAATAATAAATTATTTTTTTAATTATATTTTTAAATTTTATTTGTTTTAAATTATACTAATACATTTAAAATTTATTATTAATAACAATGAATTTAATTTGACTTTAAAAAACTAATAATGATTTACCATTAAATGTTGTTTTTTTATTTAAAAAATATTTTATTATTCAAATTAGTAAATGATTTACTTTTTTTAAATATTATTTTTAACTAATTCTCTTTTTTTTTAATGGAAATTTCAATATTTTTACTAGTGAAATAAAATTCCCTGTAAATTTTTATTATTTTTAATTTATTTAATTATTTTTAACGAGTAATTCGCTTTATTTTCTTAAATTTCCTCAAGAAATTCTTGATAATTTTTTTATTTTATCAAAATTTCTCAAGTATTTCTAAAGTTTTTTTTTTTAATTTTATTAATTTTCCTCGAGGAATATTTGATGAATTTTTTCTTGTTATTAAATTTTATTGAGGAATCCTCGAGAATTTTTTTTCGTTTTATAAAATTTCCTCAAGAAATCAAATAAGTTTTTTTTAAATTTTTTTAATTTCTTCAAGAATTTTTTTATATTTAAACCAATTTTTA
Source organism: Leptopilina syphax (assembly GCA_032872505.1). Taxonomy (NCBI): domain Eukaryota; kingdom Metazoa; phylum Arthropoda; class Insecta; order Hymenoptera; family Figitidae; genus Leptopilina; species Leptopilina syphax. The sequence goes on from JAVJHT010000012.1 coordinate 609,624, forward strand.
ACAAGGATTGAAAAGGAATAAATAAATTTTTTAACAAAAATAAATAAAAAGAAAAAAATATTTGAGAGTTTTTTCGACAAAAATTAATAAAATGGAAAAAAATACTTTTGGATTAAAATAAAAAAAAAAAAACCTCAATAAATGAAAAATGCTCTGATTTACAAAAAAAATTTCAGATTTTTTTATTTTTTTTTTTCCCGATTTACCGGGCCGCTAGACACCATGTAGGATAAAAAAATTAACAAATACAGATTTTAATAAATATTCAACATAAACGGCATAACTCAGTTTTCGGCGTAAAAATTGTATCAAATGCCGAAACCAGGCCGGTACCGGGCAAGTACTAATTTTGATGCCGAGAAAACTCCGTCGACGGTGTAAAAACAGTATCAAGTAGTGGTACCGGGCTGGGACTAATTTTAATATCAGGAAAATACCGTGGCTGGTGTAAAAACGGTATCAAGTAGTGGTGTATCGGCCCGGTACTAGACCAGTACTAATTTTAATAACGGCATAACTACGTTTCAGGCGTAAATAAAATTCAAAAAGCAGTTAACGCAACCCAGGCGGCACGAGGTGAACTAAAAGGCATCAAAAAGTTAACGTAGAAAGTTAAATGTTAACATCTTGGGTTGCAAAAATGTCATCTTTTTTTAATGAAATTTGTATACCTATTATGGCTCCTATGTCTGGCCAAAAATGTCACATTTATGGAAAATAAATGTTAACGTTTTGATAACTTTTCGAGTTCTCAAAAAGATAACAAATTTTAAATGATTGATAAATCGGCTTAATAGTTTTTAAATAAAACTAAAATGGTTTTTTTACACTATGGCTTTTTTACCCCACTCTACCATAATATTTTTTTAAATAATAAATTTTTTTTGGAAAAATTTCATGGTAATTTAAATTATATCAAAAAACAAAAAGAAAACAATCCACTCAGAGTCTTTGAATGAAATTGATCGCCTTCAATGGTTAATAAACCGGACATATTTCGGACTAATCAGAAATATATCTGAAACAATGCGGTTTATGGTCACGTTTTTTGTCACCCGAAATTAATCAGGAAAAATGAGAACTCTATTATACGGTTTGTAAACAATTAGTAAAACCGTACTTTGTCCGATGAAGTATAAAATTAATCAGTTACTTTTTAGTAGTGAATCAAGATTTAGTACAAAACAGTCAAAAGTTAGTACTTAAAATTTAGTGAATGTTAATAAAAAAAAATAATTATACAAGTTACACATATTATTAATTATTATTACTTTATGGTACATTCAACATATTTTTTCGATTTACCTATCACAATTTTATTTACATGAACTTAAAATTTGTAACATTTGGAGATTCGAACCTACACCTATCTAACATTATATCGCACCAAAATGAAATACACTAACCACTATTATATCACGATCTCATCGGAGTTCAAATTCATAATAGAATTTATAAAGTGCCACGAAAAGATATAACAAGAAATTAAAACATAATCAGTGTTAATTGTAATATTCCAAAAAAAAAAATAAATAATAATATTAGTAAATTTAAAAAAAAAAAATTGACTTAAGAATTCAATATTTTATTTACCTTAAATAAATATCCTGAATAAAAATTGAGACCAATTTCAAAGTAATTACGAATTTATCCTCAATAATGCGGTATATTGTAGAGTTTTTTCAACATTAATTAATTTTGAAATAAATACCGTTTTTTATAACTATTTAATAAATAATTAGTCAGGATTAGTCTGCAGTTAGTCAGATTAAATGCAAATAGTAAATGCAGAAGTAATACGGTTAGTTTAACCAGTGAATTTTTGTAGCTCGGAATTTGTCAGGATAAATTCAAACTCAATACGGTTTGTGTATAACTAGTAAATCCGTAATTAGTAAAATCTAATCCGAAGTTAGTCTGATAATACGCAACTTGCAAATATGAAATTATTAAATTAGAAATTAATCTGGTTTTGATCAAATTTTTTTCATACGAAATAATAAATATAGTTTAAAATTTATCTGCATTTAATACAAATTGTTTTTAATATACCAATTCAATATTATAACCCTTTCTCTGTATAAAAAAAAGAAGGAAACAAGATGCGACAAGCTTCGCCCGCCTCCGTGGCAATCTCTCCTCGAGGCATATTTAAAAAAAGCCTTTTTTAAAAAGTTGGAGGGGGCTCGGGTCTGGGTTTTAGTACCTTTTAGTACAAAATAGACAACAGTCATTTTGACTCCCTTTCTGTATAAAAAAAAGAAGGAGAATCAAGATGCGACAAGCTTCGCCCGCCTCCGTGGCAATCTCTCCTCGAGGCATATTTAAAAAAAAGCCTTTTTTAAAACGTTGGAGGGGGCTCGGGTCTGGGTTTTAGTACCTTTTAGTACAAACTAGACAACAGTCATTTTGACTCCCTTTCTGTATAAAAAAAAGAAGGAGAATCAAGATGCGACAAGCTTCGCCCGCCTCCGTGGCAATCTCTCCTCGAGGCATATTTAAAAAAAAGCCTTTTTTAAAACGTTGGAGGGGGCTCGGGTCTGGGTTTTAGTACCTTTTAGTACAAAATAGACAACAGTCATTTTGACTCCCTTTCTGTATAAAAAAAAGAAGGAGAATCAAGATGCGACAAGCTTCGCCCGCCTCCGTGGCAATCTCTCCTCGAGGCATATTTTAAAAAAAGCCTTTTTTAAAACGTTGGAGGGGGCTCGGGTCTGGGTTTTAGTACCTTTTAGTACAAACTAGACAACAGTCATTTTGACTCCCTTTCTGTATAAAAAAAAGAAGGAGAATCAAGATGCGACAAGCTTCGCCCGCCTCCGTGGCAATCTCTCCTCGAGGCATATTTTAAAAAAAGCCTTTTTTAAAAAGTTGGAGGGGGCTCGGGTCTGGGTTTTAGTACCTTTTAGTACAAAATAGACAACAGTCATTTTGACTCCCTTTCTGTATAAAAAAAAGAAGGAGAATCAAGATGCGACAAGCTTCGCCCGCCTCCGTGGCAATCTCTCCTCGAGGCATATTTTAAAAAAAGCCTTTTTTAAAAAGTTGGAGGGGGCTCGGGTCTGGGTTTTAGTACCTTTTAGTACAAAATAGACAACAGTCATTTTGACTCCCTTTCTGTATAAAAAAAAGAAGGAGAATCAAGATGCGACAAGCTTCGCCCGCCTCCGTGGCAATCTCTCCTCGAGGCATATTTTAAAAAAAGCCTTTTTTAAAACGTTGGAGGGGGCTCGGGTCTGGGTTTTAGTACCTTTTAGTACAAACTAGACAACAGTCATTTTGACTCCCTTTCTGTATAAAAAAAAGAAGGAGAATCAAGATGCGACAAGCTTCGCCCGCCTCCGTGGCAATCTCTCCTCGAGGCATATTTAAAAAAAAGCCTTTTTTAAAACGTTGGAGGGGGCTCGGGTCTGGGTTTTAGTACCTTTTAGTACAAACTAGACAACAGTCATTTTGACTCCCTTTCTGTATAAAAAAAAGAAGGAGAATCAAGATGCGACAAGCTTCGCCCGCCTCCGTGGCAATCTCTCCTCGAGGCATATTTTAAAAAAAGCCTTTTTTAAAACGTTGGAGGGGGCTCGGGTCTGGGTTTTAGTACCTTTTAGTACAAACTAGACAACAGTCATTTTGACTCCCTTTCTGTATAAAAAAAAGAAGGAGAATCAAGATGCGACAAGCTTCGCCCGCCTCCGTGGCAATCTCTCCTCGAGGCATATTTAAAAAAAAGCCTTTTTTAAAACGTTGGAGGGGGCTCGGGTCTGGGTTTTAGTACCTTTTAGTACAAACTAGACAACAGTCATTTTGACTCCCTTTCTGTATAAAAAAAAGAAGGAGAATCAAGATGCGACAAGCTTCGCCCGCCTCCGTGGCAATCTCTCCTCGAGGCATATTTAAAAAAAAGCCTTTTTTAAAACGTTGGAGGGGGCTCGGGTCTGAGTTTTAGTACCTTTCAGTACAAACTAGACAGTAATAATTTTTTTTTCAATCAACGGTAGCGGCAATGACAACTCATCTGGACACAATACTTTTTCAAAATAAAAAAAAAATTAATCGTGTAATGTTAGAACAACTTTTTTAAATTTTCTATTAAAAATTTTATTTAAAAAATGAATTATCAAATAATTCATTTTTTTATTTACGAAAATAAATAAATTATTGCAACTAATTTTATAACAATTTTTTAAAATATTTTAATTCTTACGATGTATTTTATTAATATTTTTTTAAATAATAAATTTTTTTGGAAAAATTTCATGCTAATTTAAATTATATCAAAACAAGAAGAAGACAATCCACTCAGAGTCTTTGAATGAAATTGATCGCCTTCAATGGTTAATAAACCGGACATATTTCGGACTAATCAGAAATTTATCTGAAACAATGCGGTTTATGGTCACGTTTTTTGTCACCCGAAATTAATCAGGAAAAATGAGAACTCTATTATACGGTTTGTAAACAATTAGTAAAACCGTACTTTGTCCGATGAAGTATAAAATTAATCAGTTACTTTTTAGTAGTGAATCAAGATTTAGTACAAAACAGTCAAAAGTTAGTACTTAAAATTTAGTGAATGTTAATAAAAAAAAATAATTATACAAGTTACACATATTATTAATTATTATTACTTTATGGTACATTCAACATATTTTTTCGATTTACCTATCACAATTTTATTTACATGAACTTAAAATTTGTAACATTTGGAGATTCGAACCTACACCTATTTAACATTATATCGCACCAAAATGAAATACACTAACCACTATTATATCACGATCTCATCGGAGTTCAAATTCATAATAGAATTTATAAAGTGCCACGAAAAGAAATAACAAGAAATTAAAACATAATCAGTGTTAATTGTAATATTCCAAAAAAAAAAAAAAAATAAATAAATAATAATATTAGTAAATTTAAATAAAAAAAAAATTGACTTAAGAATTCAATATTTTATTTACCTTAAATAAATATCCTGAATAAAAACTGAGACCAATTTCAAAGTAATTACGAATTTATCCTCAAGAATGCGGTATATTGTAGAGTTTTTTCAACATTAATTAATTTTGAAATAAATACTGTTTTTTATAACTATTTAATAAATAATTAATCAGGATTAGTCTGCAGTTAGTCAGATTATATGCAAATAGTAAATGCAGAAGTAATACGGTTAGTTTAACCAGTGAATCCGCAGCTAATTCGAAATAGTCTGCTTATAGACAAATTTTTGTAGCTCGGAATTTGTCAGGATAAATTCAAACTCAATACGGTTTCTGTATAACTAGTGAATCCGTAATTAGTAAAATCTAATCCAAAGTTAGTATGATAAGTACGCAACTTGCAAATATGAAATTATTAAATTCGAAATTAATCTGGTTTTGATCAGGTTTTTGTCATACGAAATAATAAATATAGTTTGAAATTTATCTGCATTTAATACAAATTGTTTTTAATATACCAATTCAATATTATAACAAAATCATTCAGGATTAAGTATGTAAATTGTATTGAATATTGATTGTTTTGAACTGTCTGTGGATTGTACATATGTGACTATCCACGAAAAAACAGGGCTTAGCTTTCACAGGGCGAGTGATTAAAGTAGAAGCAGAACGAATGAATGCATACAATATAACATCCTTAAAACGTTGTATTGTCAAAAATAATTGACAATTAACAACTTTTTTTTTTTGCATTTGAAAAAGCAATATAATATCTGTCGATTAGCATAAAAACTCAAAATTGATTTTTTATAGCTAACCCCGTGTTTTCTCGTTGACAGTCACATATTTACTAATTCTTCTAATAATAAGACTTATTTTCGGACTGGAGTGTTTTGATTGGATATTATTCGGATTGCCGCTGATTATTACCAGATTCTTTGCATACAGATTTCGGATTGTTCAATACTTGTTTCGGATGAAATTTTTTAAATGGATAAAATTTAGGATTATTGCGGGCTTATTTAATATTCTTTACATATTGATTTCAGATTAATTTGTATTTGTTTCGGATTATGTCTTTCAATTGGATTTAATCCCAATTCTTGCAGACAATTTTCATATTCTTAACATACAGATTTCGGATTGTTTCGTATTTCTTTCGGAATAGGATTTTACCATACTAATTTCAAATTGAAGCGGACTAATATCGGATTCTTTGCATACAGATTTCGGAACGTTGTGTAATTTTTTCGGATTATTTCTATTAACTATAATTAGTGCGGATTGTTGCGAACTTTTGCTGACTATTACCGAATTCTTTGCATAGATATTTCAAATTATTTCGTATTTGTTTCGGATTATGCTTTTAAATTGAATTAAATCAAGATTGATACAGACAATTTCCGAATTCTTTGCATACAGATTTCTGATTAATCCGGACTTGATTCAGATTTAATTTTTTAACCAGATTATATACGGATTGTTGCGGACTGATTCGGTATGCTATAAATATTAATTTCGGATTATTACATACTTATTTTAAAAGAATTATTTCACCTATCATAAATTCGGATTGTCACGGACGAATTACAGACTGAATTCGAAGAGATTCAGGATTACTCCGGAGTGTTTTCGGAGTATATGGGCCCTTTTCTAAAAAGGAAAATTTTTATATTAAAAAAATAACATTTTTTACAATATTAATAATTAGGTAAAATTTTATTATTTAATTTATAATTTATTAATTTTATATTGCATCGTTACTGTAATCTATAATTTTTAAATTATTGCCTCAATTTTATTCTTTAAAACGTTTTTATAAAAAACAAATAGAAATATTAGAATTTAAATTTTTAAAATTTCAATTTTTTTCATTTTTATGAATATCATTTATTATTTTTTGAAAATCTTTGTTCCCTGATGTATGATGATTTGTTTTGTTAAAAATCTCTTTTATTACATCATCTAAACAAATCAATTTTGCTCCAACCTTAAAGATAAAAATTTTTTATTTTAAATTATATTATTATTTAAAATTATTTTTACATAGAAAATTTTTTATGCAAAAATTGTTAAAAAAGTACACCACAAAGAATATATTGAAAAAAGATTTTAGTCAAATTTTTTATACTCTATAGTTTTGTAGAAAATAAATTTCATGAAAAAAAATATTAATAACATAACTACCAAAAATTAATAGTATTTTATCTGCATGATGTTAAAATTTAAAAAATATGTCAAAAATATAAATGCTTGGTAATGATTGTTCAAGGCATGAATGTGGAACAAGGCTTGGTTAAAAAAATATTGGCTTAATAAAATATTAATTTTTAAAGTTTGAAAAATTAATAATGTTAATATAAATAAACTTACAAATTGAAAATGTTGTTCCAGATTCATTGTTAAAAAATATTTACAACTTTTGTTATTTGTTACAATTATAATTGAATTCCCATAATTATGCTTTAAAAATTATTCCAATAAATCTGCAATAATAAAAAAAAAAAAAAAAAAAAAAAAAAAAAAAAAAAAAAAAAAAACATTTTTAATTATGATAAAATTTGAAATGTACTTCCGATTAACGCTTACGTTACATTAATTTACAATCTGATATACTATAGAATACAATAACATAAATAATAAATTGTACTTTCATTTAGTATAAAAAATTTTAACATATTTTATTCGGTTTAGATTTTAGAGCAATCAATGGAAGAGATGTCCATGTTGGAGCCTTCTAACCTAATTAAATAATTAAAAATTAGAAAATAAAATTTTGATAAAAAAAAACAATTAAATACTTATCAGTAATTTATAATGATAATGCAGGACTAAAGATTTTTTTATCTTGATGAGACAATCATCTTCAAGACCAAGACCAAAATAAATTTTTTTGATTGATTGATTGATTGATTGATTGATTGATTGATTGATTGATTGATTGATTGAATACTCAAAAATTATCGTTAAATGCAAATAATATTTTTTCGGGTTCTAAATAGAGTTCTGAAATCGTTGCAAACAGTTCTAGAAGTAATTATAATGACATTATGTTTTAAATCCAAAATCAAAAAAGTTATAGGAATTTGATATTTTCAAAAATTTTTTAAATTTTAAAATAAAGAATACTAAGATTTGTTATTAGAGTTCTGGCATCTTAATAAAAAATGCTATAAGTATTTGTAATGATTTTTTTTTCTAAATACAAAATACTAAAAAGTTACAGAAATGTAAAATTTTCTAAATATTTAAAAAAAATTGAAATTAAAAATTCTGAGAGTTTTTATAAAGATTTCTTACATCATGATAAAGAATTCTATAAATATGTACATTAAAATTTTGCTTTAAATTCAAAATCAATAATTTACATAACTCTAATGAGAACTCTGAATTTATAAATTTTAAATTTTTTTTTTTAAAATTTTAAATTACTGTAACTTTTTTGATTTTTGATTTAGAACAAAATGTTATTAGAAAATAATAATAGAACTCTTTATAGCGATGCTAGTACTTTAATAATAACTATAAAAACTATAAATTTTAAATTTTTTTGAATTATTAAATTTCTGTAATGTTTATAATTTTGGATTTTAAATAAAATATAATTAGAAATACTTTGGAAAAATGTCAATCATTGGTGTTCAAAACATCAAACTGCAAAGCCAATTATGGCGCCCATTGTATGATTTTCAAAATTTTTTATAATTGGCCAACTATCGACCTTAAAATGGCAAAAAAAAAAACAATTGCCAATGATGAGACAACAATTGGCCAAGTAATGGCTAATAATTATGGTCAATGTAATTGCAAAAATTTAATATTTTTGATGACAAATTATAATTAACAGTATTAAAACGCAGATTGACCCAAAAACTTTACACTATTGGCAAATTTAATAAATATTTAATGTCAAAATTTAATTACCATTAATAATGTGCAGACTATCAGCAAATTAATGGCAATTAAATGGCAGAAATTTTATATTTTTTATGAAAAATTATAATTACAAAAAAATTGAGACATAGCTTCGCTTAATATTGCAATGAAATATTAAGAAACTTGATAAATCTTTGTAATGGCGATAGAAAATTTATTTATAATTTGATGAAAATAATTCAATTAATGGCACATTAGTGTCACTTTACAGCATGTGACTGTTACAGAATTCCATGTTAATTTTTTCGACCACTTTTCTCTTAAAATATTAAATAAATTAAGCTAGTTTTTTGTGAATAACTCTAAAATATCATAAAGAAGAGCAGTGATGTGCAAAAGTTTTAATAATTCTAAAATAAATTAGAAAAAAATACTTTGAAATCGGCAAAAACGAGAAATTGATTAAAAGTGATTTTAAGAAGTGATAATTTAAAAGTAATTTGTAATGATTAATTTTTAAAATATTAATACTTTTGCACCATATTGCTCTTCATTATTATATTTTAGAGTTATTCACAAAAAACTAGCTCAATTTATTAAATATTTTAAGAGAAAAGTGGTCGAAAAAATTAACATTGAATTCTGTAACAATCACATACATGCTGTTTAATGGCAAACATTTTTTATCTTTGCTGGAAAATTATAATTACCTGTATTGGGACGTATATAGACAGAACAGTGGTACAGTATCGGCCATTGTTAGACTGTGGTGCATAAAATTTATATATTGATCCCCGCTAACGATAAGAATTTTACAAATATTTATAAGTTTGTGTTTAACTTAGCGAAAATGTGCCATAAGAATATTATAAATTAATTAGTTAATTAAATAAAAAAATAATTTTTATTTTCAATTTTGTTTAAACTGGGGCATTAACGATTTTAAATATCTGGCTGCGTACGTCAAAATGTGGTTATCACAAGAATAGTTGGCGCAAAGTAGAACAAATATTAGATGAGAAGTATCGATGACAGCTTTACCAATAATTAAAAATTTTTTTGTTTAATTTCTCATTTATATCTCGTAGGGATTTGAATCTACAGTTAAATAATTTACAACAAAATTGTAATCAAGTAAACAGGCTTTCAAAAATTTATTTTTAATTGCAGATACATATTCAATTAAATTATGTTTCAAATTCTTTCTTAATATCTTCAATTTTTATTGTCGTTGATGGAGATGTTTGTGATTTAGATGATTCTATTTCAAAAAATTCTATTTCAAATTCTTTCTCCTTATCTTCAATTTTAATAGCCTTTGTTGTTGTTGTTGTTGTTGTTGTTGTTGTTGTTGGTGATGATGATGATAAGTTTGATGTTAGTGGTGTAACTGAATCTGAAACAATATATACAAAAGTTTAAAATAAATTAATATTATTTATTTATATTAACAAAAATTTTAATTTTAAAGCAATTTTTATTTAATATTTTGAATGAAATTAATACTTCAAAAATTTATAAATTTTCATTATTAATTGATACTTTAAATGAAGGTAAATTCAATTAACATACATAAATTTGTTAAAATTTTATTAACATACTTTTTAGACAAAAATATTTAACATTTACAATTGTTTTGATTAATATAAATTTGAAATTTTAATTTAAAAGTTATTTACAGTAAATTTATTGATGAATTTCAGTCTGAACACTGAACTGTCAAACATAACATTATTTTTTATGGTTATTACTACATTTTATTGAATAAATTGAATGTAATTACTTATTGAAAAAGCAATATTAAATATGTATTATAATAACTTTGGATAATGTTCAAAATTTTTTTCTTTATTGATTCTAAAGAATATTTAGTTTCATTTTTAAAGATTATTATATATATTTTACCAGAATGATAATGGTGAGGGAATTTACACATCATTTAAAGTTAAAGAGTCGCTTACAAAAAAACGGTTTATAAATAATTTTATGCAACATATTTTAATTTCTTTATGCATTAGTAGAAAAGATAAATGGTTAAAGATTTATATTTTTCAGTGCCAATGTTTATTAATTTTAGAAAATAAAATTCAAAAACATAACCTAAAAATATTTTGCCTCAAAAGTAATATTTTTTTTTAAAATTATATAAGAGATATTATTTTTAAAAAAAATTTTAAATTCCTTTATATATAATAATAATTAGGCATTTAAATTTAAGTTTTATGCATTATTATTATAATGTAATATTATAAATATAAATAAATAATGAATTTATTAATCTAAAAATTTTCTTTTCAATTTATCTTTTTTTAAATAAAAAAAGAAGAAGAAGAAGAAGAAGAAGAAGAAGAAGAAGAAGAAGAAGAAGAAGAAGAAGAAGAAGAAGAAGAAGAAGAGGAAGAAGAAAAATTAATAAAATTTCAATAACCTTACCTTTTCCTTTAATGTATTGGAAACTTTGTTTCTCATCATTTTCATTAATATAATGAATTATCAATTTGGTATTACTTTTTACATTAAATTTATTAATATTAAATTGTAAAGTACGATTCGAATCAATTATTTGAAATACTTCTTTATCAATTAATTTAAAGTTCCCGTTGTTTTCGGACATTTTAAATTGGTTTATTATTAATAAATATTTATAATAAATGAAATGCACTGAATGTATTTTTTAATCGTTTTATGATTATTAATGACTTGCATAAAAAAGTTAAGGTTTGTTTTGAATGAACTTTTAATATTAATTAAGACACATTTTCATGAAAATGTGTAACTATGCGACTATTAACTCGCTAGAATCGACATTCGATATTAATCGAAATGCTATTAAAAGTCGATGGAAAAATATAATATTAATTTTACATTTAAAAATAATATTATGAAAAATATTCTATACATTTTTTTTGGTTTTTTAAATCGTGCAATAGAAAGAGATGAACAGATATCAGGTTCTCACTCACTCACTCACTCACTCACTCACTCACTCACTCACTCATTCACTCACTCACTCACTCACTCACTCACATGGTTTACCCTTTACGTCGACGCTTTCACGCCATCATGGGACGGTACCTTTATTCTCTGACTAATGGGGCGTTCACACATTTTTGAAAAATTGTTCAAAATTGGAAACTTCTTTTTTATTAAAAAAGACAGATAAGCAGTCTACCTCTTTCACTCCAATATAAAATTTCAATTATGTACAATTTTTACAGAATTGTAAATGCTCCTTAAGGTTGTACAAAAAAAAAAATATTGTAATCGAGACCATAATTTTCCACCATTAAAAAAAAAAGTAAAGAAGAAGCCATTATTTTTATTATTATTGTCATTATTATTAAATAATTTGTAATAAAGGCGTCATCAAACACTTTAATTGTTTCACTACAAAAAAATTGTAAGAAATTATTATTAAGATGAATGAAAAATATGTAAAAGTCAGGTTGTTTTCTAGTAAAACTTTTAAACTAGTCAAATTAAATTCTTTATTTAATTTTGATGAATGTTTATTTAAAAAAAGTGATGACATCAAATTGATTTACAAAATGTTGAATGAAAAAAATCAATTGATACAAGTGCAAGTGTACGATATTTATGGTAAGTAATTTTCTTTAAAATATTAACATTTTTTTCAAGATTAAAATAAAAACAAATAGATAGAAAAAATATAAACGTTATTTTTTAGGTTAGGTTTATCAGATGATTATCTATTCTAAAAAATATTTTAAAAATTAGTTTCAAATAAAAATAAGATTTTTAAATTTAATTGAAAAAACTTAAAATGTAAATCTTATAAATTTTTAATTATAAAAAAAATTATATAAAGTTTAATATAAATTTTTCTTGAAAAAGAAAAATTTATTTTCATTATTAGGAATAATTATTTGATCATTTTATAAATAATATGTTATTTTTAATAATAAAAATTATTTTATATTTAGAAAATGGTTCAGTTGCAAAGCTAAAAAATCCTCATTTGAATATAACATTGGAATACGAAAATGACAAAACCAAATCTGAATTAAATGATGCTGTACAATTCGTAAGTAAAATTTATAATAATATATTAAATAGTTTTATTCAATAAAATAAGAAATGTAATTATAACTATTGTAATTGTTGTTTTATTTAATTTATTCAAAATAGAATATGGATATGGAAAGAGAAATTAAGGATTCAAGTCGAGAATGTAAAATGGAAAATGATTGTAACGAAAAAGGAATTGATGAAACTGTCATTTGTATTGGAGATAAGGAAAATGAAGATAAAAAAGAAATAGCAGATGACATTAAACAATTCGTAAGTAAAATTTATAATAATATATTAAATAGTTTTATTCAATAAAATAAGAAATGTAATTATAACTATTGTAATTGTTGTTTTATTTAATTTATTCAAAATAGAATATGGATATGGAAAGAGAAATTAAGGATTCAAGTCGAGAATGTAAAATGGAAAATGATTGTAACGAAAAAGGAATTGATGAAACTGTCATTGGTATTGGAGATAAGGAAAATGAAGATAAAAAAGAAATAGCAGATGACATTAAACAATTCGTAAGTAAAATTTATAATAACATATTAAATAGTTTTATTCAATAAAATAAGAAATGTAATTATAAATATTGTGATTGTTGTTTTATTTAATTTATTCAAAATAGAATATGGATATGGAAAGAGAAATTAAGGATTCAAGTCGAGAATGTAAAATGGAAAATGATTGTATCAAAAAAGGAATTGATGAAACTGTCATTGGTATTGGAGATAAGGAAAATAAAGATAAAAAAGAAATAGCAGATGACATTAAACAATTCGTAAGTAAAATTTATAATAATATATTAAATAGTTTTATTCAATAAAATAAGAAATGTAATTATAAATATTGTAATTGTTGTTTTATTTAATTTATTCAAAATAGAATATGGATTTGGAAAGAGAAATTAAGGATTCAAGTCGAGAATGTGAAATGGAAAATGATTGTAACAAAAAAAGAATTGATGAAACTGTAATTGGTATTGGAAAAAAGGAAAATGAAAATAAAAAAGAAATAGCAGATGACATTAAACAATTCGTAAGTAAAATTTATAGTAATATATTGAATAGTTTTATTCAATAAATTATGAAATTTAATTATTAATGAAATTTTTGAAATTGTATGCCATGACTAAATATAAGCAACATGAAATATTTAATATTTTTAAATGTAAACAATCTACTTTGTTAAAATTTTTTTTTTTTTAATAATATTAAAAACTAAATTTTAAAAATTACCAAGTAAAAAAAAATAATTGAAATAAATTTAAAAGAATTCATAAAGAATTTAAATAAATCCCGCTTTGTCATTGATACGAATTGGAGTTATGTTATACCTAATTTTCCATAATTCGTCAAACTGTATTGAACATCCAAACCTTCTATTCATATTAATTTTATTGACAAGTTTTTGGGGCCTTTAATTTTCTTTTTAAATTCGTCATCACTAATAAAACGCATGCCTTGGTCATTTCTTACGAATTCAAATTCCTTTTGGACAACTTTAGCTAAATTAAATCGAATTCAATCGAATATATAATGAATTTGAATTATGACCTATTTCTACCACAAGCTTAGTTCATTTCAATCTGCTTGAATTTTTTTTTTTTTACTTGGTAATCTTCAGCTTTAATATTTTTAATCCATTTTACATGAATTTTCATAATTGATTTATCAAAAAAATTTTTATTGTAATTATTGTATTTCATTTTTGATTTTATTGTAAAAAATATTTTACATGAAATTAAAAAAAAAACATTTTAAATATTTTAGAGACACTATTTAAATTTAAATATTTCTTTTCTTATTTTTATTGCGATTTAAATGAGTAATGTTGGCAGTTTTTACCCTAGTTAAAAAACCTGACTGATTTCTGACTAATCCTTAATTTGTCTGCAAACAGTACGATTTATTGTACAGTTCTTTCACCATAAATTAAATTAAAAATTAATACATTTTCTTTATATCTATTAGGTTTAATTTGAAGTTAGTCAGATAATATGCAACTTGTAAATGCTGAAGTATTCCTGTTGGTTTAATCAGTCAATCAGCAGCTAATCTGAAGCAGTCTGCTTATGGTCAGGTTTTCGTAACTCTGAATTTGCCCGGATAAATATGAAAGAAATACTGTATGTGTATAACCAGTGAATTTAGAATTAGTACAATTAAATAATGAATTAATTTAGTTATGGTCAATTTTTTTTTCATAAGAAATTATAATTATTTTAAATTTATCTAAATTTAATACAAATTATTTTTAATATATAAATTCAAAATAATAAAATCATTCCAAATTAAGTCTTTAAATATGAATTGTTTTTAATTGTATGTAGATTGTAAATATTTACAAATTCAAAATTATTATAATACTTATTTCCGGATTTCGGGTATTTTTATCGTATATTATTTGAATTGCCGTTAATTATTATTTATTTCTTTGCATACAGATTTTGGATTCTTCTATATTTGTTTATAATTAAATTTTTCAACTGGATTACTTTCATATTATTGCCGACTTATTTTGTATTCTTTACATGTTGATTTTGGATTATTCCGTATTTATTTTAGATAAATTTGTTAACGTACATAATTTATTATTTTTTTTTAATAATTACTGACTTAATTAATAGACATTCATGATTAATGTAGACTGATTTATGATTCACAATTTCGCTTAGATTAACGTTTGATTAACGCGAATTATTTTTGAATATTTTTCTTATAATTATCGGCCTAATCTAAAATAATATGTCCTGATTCATTCTAGATTATTTATAAATTTTTGGCAGTGATATAATATGATTTAGGTTTCAGATTATTTTTATGATTATTATCGTACATATTTTGAATTGTTTTTAATTTGTTTGGAATACGATTTTACAAAAATAATTTCAAATTTTAGCGGACTAATTTTAAATTATTTGCGTATATTATATTTAGAATTATTTCATATTTCTTTCGTATAATTCCCTTTAATTTCATTAAATCAAAAACTTATTTCAGCTACTTTTCGTATTATTAACATACATATTATTTATTGTTTCTGATAATTGTCTTTCAATTCGATTAAATCCCAATTGTTGCAGACAATTTCCTGATTCGTTGCATATAGTTTTCGGATTGTTTCGTACTTGTTTCGGAAAAAGAATAAACCAAAATTTAATTTTAAATTGTTGCTGACTAATATCGTATTTCTTGCTTACAGAGTTTGGATTGCTTCGAACATTTTACGGATTAATTTTTTTTAACTATATTTCATTCGTATTGTTGAGGACTGTTTCTTTATTCTTTACACATTGATTTTGTATAATTCCGTATTTACTTTAGAAGAATTTTTCACAGATCATAAATTTTTGAATTTTTGCATACTAATTACGTGCTGAATTTGTAGACATTCATAATTACTTTGTAGTGTCTTCGGATTCATGTTTTCCTTCGGATTAATATTAGTCTAGCGCAGATCATTTTCTGACAATTTTCGTACAATTTTTGGAATAATCCATACTTATCTCTCCGTATTTAATGCTGAATGAGTCCGAAATTTTTTACAATAATATTTTTAAAAGTTTATAAAAACCAATTGGATTAATGTGATAAAGAATTGAAATTTAATATTTACAAATAATTGAACATACTTTATTTTTTTTTAAATTTTTTATTCAAATTTTTTTAAATTTTTTTTATTATTATACTTTAAATTTTAAACTACTTTTAAAATATATAAAAAGAAATTTTATTTTTTTAAATAGTATAATAATTTTTTTTTTAATGTTATTTTTAATTTTTATACTTAATTTACATATATTGACTTAAAATTTAAAAAAAAATTTTAAATAATAAATTTTGAAAACTTTGATAAAACTTTAATTTATTTAAATTATATGATATCAAATTACAATAAAATTTTGATCTAAAATTATTCATTAATTATTAAATACATTTTAATTACTGGTTTATTTAATTTGTTACAAATAGAATATGGATAAGGAAAATGGAATGCAGGATGCAGATATTAATGGACAATTTGAATTTAAAAACAATATTAAAGATTTGAATGAGGTTAAAAACAAAAAAACATCAAAAAAAAATGAAAGTAAAATAAAAGAAAAGAAATTAAATAAAGAAAATAATGAATTTGAAAAAATGAAGGATAAAATAAAGGATTTGGAATTACAAAATGGAAAAAACAAATTGGAAAAAGTTAATCATGAAATAAAACAAATTTATAACGTTGTAACCGAAATGAATGTATGTATTGCAGAAAAAGAAGAAAGTAAGTAATTCAACAGTAATGTTTAAAATATTTTTAATACATATATAATACATATAATACATAATTAAAATTTAAATATTTTTCAGATGCATTTGAACAAAAAATGCAAGATTTTAAGAAATGTTATAAATCAATATTAATTACATGTGGCGAAGAGGAAGTTAAAAAAAATATTGATTTAAAAATAAGTAAGAAAAAATTTTATTTTTTAATATTAAAATTGAAAATGTTAATTAATTTCTTAATTTATTAAACAAAAATAATTTTTATAGGTAACAAAAGAAAAAATGAAAATAATGGAGAAGGATCTGTTAAACAGAAAAAAAGCAAAATTTCAAAACATACGACTGCAAAAAATATTAATGAAGAAAACGTTGAAAAAATCAAAGTAAGTTAAAAAAATTAATTTAATACATAATATTAAAAAATTTCTATTATAAAAAATAATAAGTGTGCATTAAATTTAGTAGTAAATACAAAAATTAATTTAATATATACCGTCAACCAAGGCTATTTTGTGCACCAATTTTTTTTTTTTTTTTTTTTTTTTTTTTTTTTTTTTTGACTAAAAGATTTATTTAAATTCACAATTAAGAAAATAAAGATTAAAAAATTTTTCATATATATTGTGGACTTCTTTTTGTTTTCTATAAATTAGGCAAAGAAAAATAATTTTTTTTCTTATTTGTAGTCATTGAAAGTCTTTCACAGAATAACTCCCGTGATGGGGCTATTTTGTACATTGAACTTTGTTTTTATATAATGTTTCGTAAACCTTTTTTTTTAATCGTTTCTCCTTCATAAAATCTTTTGTAAATATTTTTCAGAGTAAATTAAAAAAAGAATGACCTAGTAAAATTTGTTTTTTTTTAAATATAATTATATTAAACAAAAAATGTTAAATAAAGCACTAAAATTTTTCTAAAATCTGGATTTACTAAAAAATAACAATTTATTCTTTACATTCTATATTACGCACATAGTAAATAACATTTCTTTTTTCTTCAATATATATTTTTAATTATATACTAATATAATTATATACTGATCGTTTAAACACTTTTAAATAACTTTGAAATATCATTTCAGTAAGCATTTTTTTAATTCTTTTAAATTTTATTTTTAAAAAAACTTAAACTAAATATCAGGGACCGTCACGGAATCAAAACAAAATTGAAAAATACTTTTGTTTTGATTCGGATATGGGTATCAGAATCAAAATTCCACTCTATTTAGTTCTGATTCCAATATCAAAATCAAAATTCAACTCTATTCCGTTTTGGTTCCAATGTCAAAATCAAAATTCAACTCTATTTCGTTTTGGTTCCAATATCAAAATCAAAATTCAACTCTATTTCGTTTTGGTTTCAATATCAAAATCAAAATTCCATTCTATTTCGTTTTGGTTCCAATATCAAAATCAAAATTCCATTCTATTTCGGTTTGGTTCCAATATCAAAATCAAAATTCTTTTTTGTTTTAATTTTGATAAAATACTACTGCGCATGTATAAGTCTCATTGTACCTAAATTTTGTTGCAAATGTCAAATATATCATCAGAAGATAATATCGTTTTTACATACGAAATCTGAATTAGAAATCGAATCGACTTCTGTTTCTATAAGAAAACCAAATTGCAGTAATATAGTATGAGAATCAAAATAGGAAGTGAATTTTGTTTCGCTACATTATATCGGAATCAAAATAGAAAGTGAATTTTGTGTTTCGTTACCGAATCAAAATCAAAATAGAAATTAAATTTTGTTTCGTTACATTATATCGGAATCAAAATAGAAAGTGAATTTTGTGTTTCGTTACCGAATCAAAATCAAAATAGAAATTAAATTTTATTTCGTTACAGTATCAGAATCAAAATAGAAAGTGAATTTTGTTTCGTTACCGAATCAAAATCAAAATACATTAATAATTTCGTTTTGTTTTGGAATATCGTAACGAAATCAAAATTTGATTTCCGTGACGGTCCCTGCTAAATATTTTTAAAATTAAATAGATCAAAATTTAATATTCAAAATGCTTTTTATGTTATTTTAAGAGAAATGAGAAAATATTTTTAAAATTAATTTGAATAAATTATAAATTATAATTAATGTTAATTTTTTAATTTTACGTTGTATACGCGGTTGAGCTTTTAATCGTTTCAATGATTTTAATTAACGTATTTACAATTTTTTGACAGAAAAGTAAGAAAAAAATATAGAAAAATTTATTAAAAGAATCTTCTTTACTTACTCAATAAAACATTTATGAAAAAAATTTGATTTCTTTTAAGTGCACAAAATATCCCCATTTAATTCTGATTTTTCAGTTTTTTAAAAATTTTCTATTAAAATAATGAATAAAAATTTAGCACATTACGTATGTATCATCACAATACAATTAACAACAAATATCTAACTCAGTTTATAAGACACATTAAAAGTTTAGAAGATCTGTTATAAGTTTTAAAAATTTTAATAATTTTTAAACAAATTATACTTTTTAATTAATTTTTTTTTTATTAATTGACAAAGAATTAAATAATATTATTTAATGTTCTATATTAAAATGTAATCAAACTTTCATTTTATAAAAAAAGCAGATTAAAATATTTGATATTAATAATTTTTTTTTTTAAACTCTCGTGCACAAAACAGCCACACACAGTTGATGGTAACAGAAAATTTAATTATTATTATTGAATTTAAAAAAAAATTTTTTTTTTTAATATTAAATTATAAAAATTTAACTTTTTTTACTATTACATAAAAATCGTACAATTAAAAATATTGCAATTAATAATTTAAAATTAATTTTATCCACTTCATTTTCAAAACAAGTATGAAAATTGTAAAAGAATAAAAAAATTTATTTTTTATATATTAGAGCTGTATAAAAAATTCTAACCGAATAGAGTTTATTTCTGCTTTGGGGCTTTAAAATGTATAATTTTAAAATTTGAACTTTTTAGTTTACCACTTAGAATGTTGAATATTCGACATTACGACTAGGCTAACTCTAATATATATTTTTCGTGACATTCAAACTTTTTTATTTAAGTGTAGAAAAAAACTGATATTCAAAATGTGTGATTAAAATGTTGAATTTTGAAATTAGACATTTTATCGTACTAAAAATGAACACAACTTTATACGGTTAGAATTTTGTAGTAATTAAAATGTAAAATATTCTACATTCAAATTATATGAAAAAATAAAAACATTTTGGTTATAATTATTTTGTACAGCTCAAATACATATCACAGTACGTACTTACATAATAATTTTAAATTTTAATTAAAATTTTTAAATATAAAAAATTACTTTGACAAACTATTCGAATATAAGATTTAGAATTTCGAATTAGCAAATTCGTATTGAATGTTAACAGATTAAAGTAAATTTATTAGCAATTAAAAAATTTCAATTTCGAATTATCAAGTTCAAAATAAAATTTATAATAATACATTTAAAAATTATTTAAAAATGTTTATAGCCTTTTTAATATAATTGCATATATTTAAAAGGAAATTCAATAATATTAATTTAAAATGAAAAGAAGAAAAATTAAAAAAGTATTTTAATATTTTTTCAATATGAAAAGCAACCATAAATTATATTTACTGAAAATTTAAAAAGAATTAATTATATAACATTTATTCATAGGAAGAAAATGCTTTTGACGATAAGGAGGAAAATGAAAAACTTCCAAAATACTCAATTATTAATGGAAAGGTAAAAATTTTTTTATTATATTCATTTTTTATTTACTTTTTAAATTATACAATATAATAGATGAAATTTTATAAAGATTAAAAACTGTTGGCAAAAATATAGACAAAATTGTATAATATTTAGTTGTTAATTTTTTTTTCAACTTCAAACTTAAGAAAAAATTAAATATATGCTTTAATCTGTATAAATAATTTTAATTCTTTAAAAAAATTACTTTAATGTTAACACGTTGAAAAATTTACATTGCTTCTGGGCTATACACTGTTACCTGACTGTGTATAACTATCCTTTTTGGTCGAGATTTTTGCGAGTTCTTCTTCCCATCTGCTCATATTATATATTATTCATTATATAATTTAAGTAACTTTTTATTTTTTAAGATTCACATTGGAGAAAATATTTTCATCGACGAAAATGATTGGCTGACTGCAAGAAAGTGTGATACATATCAACAAATGGCAGTAGTATTAGCAATGTCTATTATTCCAAATGATTTTAATTTATATTGCTTTGATACTATTAGGGCAAAGAAAATAAATGGAATTGAGAGGAAAATGTTCCCCAGCAAAATATTGAACATCATTAAATGTAAGATAATTTATTTAAAAAATAGAATATTCATTAATAAAAAAATTATTATTTATATTATTTTAGGTGTTTTAAAGGACTCAATGATTAAAGATGAATATGGAAATATTGAAGAAATAAATAATGAGTTGAATGATGTAAAAAAAAATTTATCTGTCAAAATACGATCAATGAACCGATCAAAATAATGTCATTCATAAATTGTCATTACAAAAAGTGTGCTTATAAATAAAGATCATTATAAAAATCGGTTCGTTAAACAAACTTATTTTTTAACTGTTTATGTTTCCCCTTTATTGTATATTTTGTTAATTTTTTTTTTTTCAAGAATTATGGTTTTTGTATTTTGTTTTCGTTATACTGTTTTACGTTTAAGACAATTTTATTTTCCTTTTCGGATTCTAGTTTTTAGTTTTTTAAAAATTTATGTTTTTTTTTTTTTTGTTAACGGTTTCTGTAATTGGTTTCTTTTGCTATTCCTTTAGTAAAATGAATATTAATTCTTTTAATGAAGAAAAATATTTCTTTCAAAAAATGAACTTATTAAAGAATTAAAATTTTATTTAAATATAAACATTGAAATTCACCCTTTAAATGTTAGAAAATTTCTATTTTACAACATTACCGAGATACAGGGCTTGGATTGCAAAAATGTCATCTTTTTTTAATGAAATTTGTATACCTATTATGGCTCCTATGTCTGGCCAAAAATGTCACATTTATGGAAAATAAATGTTAACGTTTTGATAACTTTTCGAGTTCTCAAAAAAAATAACAAATTTTAAATGATTGATAAATCAGCTTAATAGTTTTTAAATAAAACTAAAATGGTTTTTTTACACCATGGCTTTTTTACTCCACTCTACTTTAATATTTTTTTAAATAATAAATTTTTTTTGGAAAAATTTCATGGTAATTTAAATTATATCAAAAAACAAAAAGAAAACAATCCACTCAGAGTCTTTGAATGAAATTGATCGCCTTCAATGGTTAATAAACCGGACATATTTCGGACTAATCAGAAATTTATCTGAAACAATGCGGTTTATGGTCACGTTTTTTGTCACCCGAAATTAATCAGGAAAAATGAGAACTCTATTATACGGTTTGTAAACAATTAGTAAAACCGTACTTTGTCCGATGAAGTATAAAATTAATCCGTTACTTTTTAGTAGTGAATCAAGATTTAGTACAAAACAGTCAAAAGTTAGTACTTAAAATTTAGTGAATGTTAATAAAAAAAAATAATTATACAAGTTACACATATTATTAATTATTATTACTTTATGGTACATTCAACATATTTTTTCGATTTACCTATCACAATTTTATTTACATGAACTTAAAATTTGTAACATTTGGAGATTCGAACCTACACCTATCTAACATTATATCGCACCAAAATGAAATACACTAACCACTATTATATCACGATCTCATCGGAGTTCAAATTCATAATAGAATTGAGGGGACGGCTTCTAAAAGGGGATACGCGTGGATTCTCATGTATAAGTATTGACCAATAGTGTGATTTTAAAACATTTTCAATTTTCAAATTCAATGACATAAATTTATACACACAGTGAAAATGCGCATCTCTTTTTTCTTTAAGAAATAAATTTATATCTTGTTTAGTTTATAAAATAATGAGAAAAAACTAAATTTTTGAAAACCAAAAAATTTAAATGTTTTACGTCTTTAACTCGTGCTGGTGTTTTTGATTTTTCATATTTTGTAATCAAACAAAAAAAAACTCACAGATTAAGGTTGTTTCCTGAAACCAACTATTATATTTTTAAAACTTCAAAATCTTAATTAATAAAAAGTTTATTAATTTTTTCAAAAGATATTGCAAAAAATTTTTCTTTTTTTCAACTTTCAACGCTTCGTTTATCTAGGAAATTTCAAGGTACGAAAAACTTCCAGTGAGAAAGTTTTTTATTACGATACGGACAAGTTTTCTCTAAAATTTTATTAAAATGATATGGATATTTACAAAGTTATTAATGTTTAAAGCGCATTATGGTACGTCAGATTTCTCGCGCCGGGAACGCATTGAGTCCCAAATTGTTCGTTTGCAACGCGTTAAAAATGTTTTGTCAATATATATATATATAATGAAATTTATTGAAATTTATTTTTAACATAAATATTTTATTTTGTTATATGTACAAAAGTCAACTAAAATAATATTTCTTATTTTTAAGTTTCTTGTTTCATTTAGTTCAAGGTTTCCACTCTTCGTAAAAATGATCTCGTTTACTACATTTAATGTTTTTAAAATAATTATTAAAAAACTCCTGTCCGTTTGGAGAAAGATATCGATTTCCTTAATTGTGATAAAAAAAAATCTCGAAATCCTGGGAAAATTGTATTGGGTTTTACCGAACCCTTTTTTTTTTTTACAGTCAACGGTCGCGGCAACCGCGACTCATCTGGACACCATATTTTTAAAATAGCATATAAAAAAGGGTTACTTCCTTGAAAAGTGCACATGATAACAAAATAAATCTATTGTATGAAAATGTTTGCCAAAATACAGATATAAATAAAATAAAATATGTTTTAACTTCAAGTATTAAATACAATATGGAATTATTGTACAAATTAATTTTGCGAATAATTCTGCAATATTTTTTTTAAAATAATTTCATATGTCTTTACTTACAATACATGTTAGAATAAATAAACTGATGCTACTGTTATATAAAGTTAGATGAATCGTCATAATCAATAGTTAAATATTATTTAAAAATAATTACTTTGATATTAAAAGACCAGTCAAAAATTAAAAAAAAATAATATTTTTACTATTCTTAATAAACTTTTATTAGTTAAATTAACATTACATTTATGTCAAAATAACTGTGTACTAATTATTTGTATGTCAGTAAATTTTAACTATTTCCAGTCGATTTTGGCTAATTATTATTGGTTACTTTTTAATAACAATTAATCGTTTTTAACTAAATTGCTATTGCAAAAATTTATCAGTGACTTTACTAAAAATTGTATTTCTTTTAAGTAAACAAATGAATAAACTAAAATAGTCTTAATATGTTCCATGCAAACGAACAATTTGGGACTCAATGCGTTCCAGGCGCGAGAAATATGACGCACCATAATGCGCTTTAAACATTAATAACTTTGTAAATATCCATATCATTTTAATAAAATTTTAGAGAAAACTTGTCCGTATCGTAATAAAAAACTTTCTCACTGGAAGTTTTTCGTACCTTGAAATTTCCTAGATAAACGAAGCGTTGAAAGTTGAAAAAAAAAAAATTTTTTGCAATGTCTTTCGAAAAAATTAATAAACTTTTTATTAATTAAGATTTTGAAGTTTTAAAAATATAATAGTTGGTTTCAGGAAACAACCTTAATCTGTGAGTTTTTTTTTGTTTGATTACAAAATATGAAAAATCAAAAACACCAGCACGAGTTAAAGACGTAAAACATTTAAATTTTTTGGTTTTCAAAAATTTAGTTTTTTCTCATTATTTTATAAACTAAACAAGATATAAATTTATTTCTTAAAGAAAAAAGAGATGCGCCTTTCCATTTTCCACAAACTTCGGTAATTCAAATTGCAATTTGTAATATTTTCAAAAATTGACAAAGTGGACAAAACTTAAACGCGAGAATCCACGCGTATCCCCTTTTAGAAGCCGTCCCCTCAATTTATAAAGTGCAACGAAAAGAAATAACAAGAAATTAAAACATAATCAGTGTTAATTGTAATATTCCAAAAAAAAAAAATAAATAAATAAATAATAATATTAGTAAATTTAAATAAAAAAAAAATTGACTTAAGAATTCAATATTTTATTTACCTTAAATAAATATCCTGAATAAAAACTGAGACCAATTTCAAAGTAATTACGAATTTATCCTCAAGAATGCGGTATATTGTAGAGTTTTTTCAACATTAATTAATTTTGAAATAAATACTGTTTTTTATAACTATTTAATAAATAATTAATCAGGATTAGTCTGCAGTTAGTCAGATTATATGCAAATAGTAAATGCAGAAGTAATACGGTTAGTTTAACCAGTGAATCCGTAATTAGTAAAATCTAATCCGAAGTTAGTCTGATAATACGCAACTTGCAAATATGAAATTATTACATTCGAAATTAATCTGGTTTTGATCAGATTTTTTTCATACGAAATAATAAATATAGTTTCAAAATTTATCTGCATTTAATACAAATTGTTTGTAATATACCAATTCAAATATTATAACAAAATCATTAAGGATTAATTATGTAAATTGGATTAAATATTGATTGTTTTGAACTGTCTGTGGATTGTACATATGTGACTATTCAAAAAAAACAGGGCTTAGCTTTCACAGAACGATTGATTGAAGTAGAAGTAGAACAAATGAATATATACAATATAACATCCTTAAAACGTTATATTGTCAAAAATAATTGACATTTAAAAAACTTTTTATTTTTGCATTTGAAAAAGCAATATAATAATAATATCTATCGATTAGCATAAAAACTCAAAATTGATTTTTTAGAACTAAATCCTGTTTTCTCGTGGACAGTCACATATTTACTAATTCTTCTAATAATAACTTATTTTCGGATTGGAGTGTTTTGATTGGATATTATTCGGATTGCCGCTGAATATTACCAGATTCTTTGCATACAGATTTCTGATTGTTCAATACTTGTTTTGGATGAAATCTTTTAAATGGATTAAATTTAAGATTATTGCTGGCTTATTTAATATTCTTTACTTATTGATTTCAGATTTATTTGTATTTGTTTCGGATTATGTCTTTCAATTGGATTTAATCCTAATTCTTGCAGACAATTTTCATATTCTTAATATACAGATTTTGGATTGTTTCGTATTTGTTTCGGAATAGGATTTTAACATACTAATTTCAAATTGAAGCGGACTAATATCGGATTCTTTGAATACAGATTTCTGAACGTTGTATCATTTTTTCGGATTATTTCTATTAACTATATTTAGTGCGGATTATTGCGGACTTTTGCTGACTATTACCGGTCTCATTGCATAGAGATTTCGGATTATTTCGTACTTGTTTCGGATTATGCTTTTAAATTAAATTAAATTCAGATTGATACAAACAATTTCCAAATTCTTTGCATACAGATTTCGGATTAGTCCGGACTTGATTCGGATTTAATTTTTTAACCAGATTATATACGGATTGTTGCGGACTGATTCCGTATACTATACATATTAATTTCGGATTATTACACACTTATTTTAAAAGAATTCTTTCACCTATCATAAATTCAGATTGTCACGGACGAATTACAGACTGAATTCGAAGAGATTCAGGATTACTCCAGAGTGTTTTCGGTGTATATGGGCCCTTTTCTAAAAAGGAAAATTTTTATATTAAAAAAAATACCATTTTTTACAATATTTCAATATTTCAAACACTTTAAAATTCAATTATTCGACATTTCAATCGATTAAAAATTACATTATTCCAAATTTTAACCAATTTAAAACTCAATTATTCTAAATTGTAGTTTAATAAAAAAATTCAATTATTTCATACCAACGTCTATCATAAATGCAATTATTACATCTTCCAATCAATTAAAAACTGAATTATTTAAAGATTCCAATCAATTGAAAATTCTTTTAGTAGAAATGTTACTAAAATATAAATTTAATTATTCCATGTACACTAATCTATTAAACAATATAATTAATTAAAATACTTACCTGATATTGAATATCGTGGAATTATTTCCTCAAAATAACCTCTAATTTTTTCATGCATCTCTTTCGTCATTGCGATTAAAATTTCTTCAGCGTCGTCATCGGCAAAAATTATATTTGGGATTGCACTCAGGACAATTGGGTCGATTAAACCCAAACCAAAAATTTCGGCCATGCTTCAAAAAGAAAATTTTAAAAAAATTCGTTGGATGTTTACAACGCTCTGATCCAACGGGGATTCACGCTCGGTAGGTTAGAGACCGAGCGTTAATTATAACTTTAAACAGTTAATCTATATCTGGTATTAATATCATACAAATTTTTTTTTCATATGAGTTGGAATATAGATTATTACTATTATAACCACACTAATTATTAAGGGATTTAAGGATAGTCAGACATTTTTAATAAAATTACTTAAAAAATTAAATTTTTAGAATTAATATAAGAAAATTCTGAATTTTGGTGTATTTTTTACTATGAAATTATCGTAACACAAAACCTTAAAAATTTTTCAATTTCTAACAGTAATTTCTTTTTAAATAACTTCATTATTACTTATAAATTATTTAATGAATAATTTTGCTTAAATATTTCAAAATTAATTGATTTTTAAAAAAATTAAGTTTACAATTTTTTATAAATAAATGAACTTCAAAAGGCTTTAATTTGAAATTTTATAAAATTTCAATTCTTAATGAAATTATAATTAGAAATTTTTTAAAAATTGGATTTTGCAAATTGTTAATAATTCAAATTCTTCTTAAAAATTAGTTAAATTTGTCAATAAATATTTAATTAATTATTAAAAATAATGAATTTATAAAAAAATTTAATTAAAAACATTTAAAGAATTGAATTTTGGAGAAGTTACAAATGTTTGCAGAAATTCAATTATTTTCAAAAATAATAAAATTCTTCTCTTACAAATTCAATTATTCAAAATTAAAAAAAAAAAAATTCTCGTCAAAATTATAATTATCTTTATAGATAACAATAATTTTCCTAATTTCAATGATTTTCAAATAATATCTACTATTTTAATAAATTTCCTAAAAGAATTTAATTTTTTAATAAAATTGAAATCAAACATTTACAAGTTATTTTTATAAATAATATAAATTGCAAATGATATAAATTACTAACACATTTTTTATAAATTTCTTCTAAATAATTCAATTAATTTCATAAATAATATACATTTTTTATGAATTCAATTATTTTTATAAATAAGAGGAGCTCATCACAGAATTTGAATTATTTTTAATAGAGGTTTAATCGAATTCCTCGAAAAAGATAATTATTATTAAAAATTTGATTAAAATTCGTTACAAGAGTTTTAACGCCAGAGTAACTGGGGAATTACTGGTGCCAATAATGGCCCAGTAATCGGCCGAGACACGTCTCGTCATTGGCAATATTAATTTGCCATTATATTTTCCATAATAACTGGGGATCGGTGCAAATAATGGCCCAGTAATAGGCCGAGACACGTCTCGTCATTGGCAATTTTAATTTGCCATTTTAAGTTCGTTACTTGTGCCGATAGTGTGCCATTATTGGTCTGATATTTGGCCCAATGTCGGCAAATTAAATAAATTGTGATTCGCTGCCAATGCTGGCCCAGTAATGGGACGATTTGAATTCCAGTGATGGCCCAATAATGTCTGACATATTTCGGCAGCCATTACTGGACCAATCTTAGGCCGTATTGACAATCCTGGCATTTCGCACTTGGGAATCTTTTTCTTTTTAATTTTATGTAAAATAATTTTTATAATAAAATGATAAATTACATAAAAAAAATCTTTTAAAAAAAGAAAGAAATTTTGATACATTATTTTTTAAAATTCATGTAAAATGTAATAGAAATATTAAAACTCAAGATTACAAAGTAAAAAAAAAATAAAAAAATAAAAAAATAATAATTCAAAAAAATGTAAATGAATTAAAATTTTTTTTTAAAGGGGTATTAATTAAAACTTATTGTATATTCGATTGAATTCGATTCAATTTGCCTCAAGTTGTACAAAAAAATTGACAAAAATTGGCAAGACGACAAGGCATATAAAATAAGAAAAACATTAAAAAAAAAAAATTAATAATATAGACAATTACTACAAGGTTTTATTTAAAAAAGAACTAACTGACTGCCTTTATTCCCTGAAGCAAAAATACAGAAAAAATTATGTCAAATATATAATGAAAAAAATCGATAAATCGTAGTTTAATTAAATTTTATATAACTCGAAGATAAATAAATGTATTCAAAAGACACTAATCATTATTGAATTTGTATATATCTTTTTCAAAGATTAACTTCTTTGATCTTATTGAATAGGATGAATCAACTTTTAAAACACTTTCATAATTTTTCCTATTCGAACAAGATTGTTAAATCTCTTGATTTTTTTCGAATAATTTTCTCTTCTTCATGATAGATTGTTTTTTAATATATTCATAATGATTTTTCAAATACGACGAAAAATAAAAATCGTAAATATTCTTAAATTTAAGTAAATTTTCCTCGCCAAACAATTTTCTTATAACATTTGGATTATTAAGAAAGAGTTTTGGTAAATCAGTTTTGATGAATTTCTGCATGCTGTTCGGATCCATGGAAAAACACTGAAAAAAAAGACAAATTTTATTTTTTTAAATTCTTTTGAATAATAATAATAGTAATAATAATAATAATAATAATAATAATAATAATAATAATAATATGAAATACTTACACCAATAACGAATAAATTCCTCAAAAAGAATGGCGTTGAATGTAATTGAAAGCTTCTATGATTTAAAATAAGACATCTACACAATTTAAACAATTCCCTGGTTTTACATGCATCAATGCAATTATATCCCAATATCTCTCTTTCTTTTTCGATAATAGGAATTTTGTAATTCATTTTTTTTATAAAATTAAAAGTTGGAATATAATTTAAATCAAAAAGAGAAATATTATTCTTCAACGAAGAGTAAATATCACTTGAAACTGAAAGAACTTCCAATGCAATGTTACTGCAAACTATTGAATTTCTTTTTTTTTCATTATCATTACCCCAGGAATGAATTTGTTGCAGGTTACGTATTTCAATTGTTTTATCCACACTTACACTTCCACAAAGTTTAACAAATTGTTCTTCGAAATTAAGCTTCAGCATTATTTGAAAATATAACACGACGTAGTATTCATTTATATTAATTTGCCTTTTGAAGGGAAAAACTTCCTGCAGACATCTTCTTAAGCAAAAATTGGCTAAAATAGATAATGTTCTACCAGTAGAAGGAACATTATCTATTTTAGCCAAATTTTCTCTATAATACTTATCACTCTTATCAGTATTGCGAAGTTTGAAATATTCTTTGAAATTGTTCGTTTCAAAAGTAATAAATTCTTCAAAATTATAGAATTGTTTTAAATCAAACATTTCTTTTTTTATATATGAAAGTTGATCTTGAGAAAAAGAATTAAAATCCCTGAATTTAATATGTTCTAATTTTAATGTTCGACAAGGATTCGAACATTCATTTGTCAAACACTGTTTATTAATAAAAAAACGTGTTTTCACAATTTCATCATAGTACATCATATTTTCTCTCACCATAGTATTTTCAACAAATTGAAAATAATTATAGTCAATGAAATAGGAATGTGAATTTGAATCACATATATCTATCTCTTCATTGTTAATTGTATGCACTTCACTTTTTGAAATTTCAATCGAATTCTGTAATTTTTGACTATTTTCATTTTTAGAGTTAACTATTTTTGGCGATGTTACTATCCTTCTTTTTTTTTTTGCTATTTCTTTTTCTGTTGTTGTTGTTGTTGTTGTTGTTGTTGTTGTTGTTGTTGTTGTTGTTATTATTTTTTTTTTTAATATTCAATATCTCATGATTGTAATTGGAAACTATGTGAGATTCATTATGTTTACTAGACGCATAAAATGAATCATCCTTCGAGGAGAATAAACAATTTTCAACTTCTTCTTTAATATTTTCCGTAGACAAAATTGTATCACGTAATTCTGAAATTAATTTTTCCTTTTCTTTTGAATTATTAATTACATTATCGACATCATGAAATTCGTCATCACTCCCTAATTCTAGTGTCATTATGATAGTTTTATTTGAACACTCTTTTATTTTTTTAGAAGCAGCAGGATCTTTGGAATTCGCCATTTTTTGAAGTATGGAATTTATCTAAAAATAAATTTGAAATATAAAAATGGAGGTAGAAATTGTTATTATTATTATTAAAATTATTTTATTAGAAAATAATATATAAAACATTGTTAAAAGAAAAGAAAAAGAAAAAGAAATGTTTTCAAAATTAACCTCAAAATTTTATAATAATGATGAAAAAAAAATGAAATTTAAATCTTTAAATAATAAGATAATCATTATATATACTAATAAAAAAATATAATATATTAAAATAAGATGAAATTAAAAAGACGTTAAAAAATATATTTACTTTAAATAATTAATATTAATTATTAACTTACAGTTTTTTTATAAGTAATATATAAAATAACATACCCTTTTTTCACCATGAGGAAAAGGAAAAGAGATGAAATATAAAATCATATAGATAGGCAAACAATTATATTTTATTTGTCATTTATTAAGGTAAATTTACAACAAAAATATTTATTTTACATAAATGTGTTAAGGCCTATTCACATAAACTTTACGAAAAAGAAAGGAACAAAAATTAATTAACTTATTAAGAGGAAGCATTGTGAGATATCCTTAAAGTTAAAAAAATGAAAAAATAAAAAACATAACCTTAAAAATTATTTTATTTATTTAAAAATTAAAAAAAAATTGTATGCCCTCATTGAATAATATAAAATATAAAAAAAGAAAAAAAAGGAAAAAAAAAATAATTTATAAATTTAATTACGTCATTACTAATTAAATAAGGATTTATTTTTTAAAATTTGGTATATTTTCTTAAGAAATATAAAATTAAATTTAAAATAAATGTTTATTTAAAAAATTAATAGGAATTTTTAATTATAGCAGAAACTTTTTTTCGCATGTTTAAATTCAATAATTTTTTAAACAAAAAAAATATTCAAGAAAATTATAAAAATACAAAAATTACTTGTATTTAAATGGACATTTAAGACATAATGTAATTTAAAAAGAAGATTAAAGGTATGAAGAGGGCAAGCTTCTTTTAATAATGACATTAAAAATCCATCAGCCTGAATAAAAAAAGTGTCTTTTGCTTGACCTTTTAAGCAAATTATTAGAGGTGTGCATTTAATCGAGTCGAATCGAAAATTATTCGACTCGACAACAGAAAATTCGAATCGAAAGAAAATTCGAATTGAAATACCAATTCGAAGTTTCGAATTTCGATTTTCGAATTGGCCGATTCGAATCGAAAGAAAATTCGAATCGAAATACGAAACTTCGAAGTTTCGAGTTTCGAATTTCGAATTGGCCGATTCGAATCGAAAGAAAATTCGAATCGAACTACCAATTCGAAATTCGAAGTTTCGAATTTCGAATTGGCCGATTCGAATCGAAAGTAAATTCGAATCGAACTAGCCAATTCGAAAATTAGAGTTTCGAATTGGCCGATTCGAAAATCGGAGTTTCGAATTGTAAAACTCAACTCGGTTATTTTATTTGCACAATTATTTTGACAGAAATCCTAACATAAAATTAGTAGGCTGGTATTCATAATACATAATACATATTTCTAAATATTAATTATAATATTTTAATTTCAGAATTGTGATATAAATAAATAAATAAATAAATAAACAAAGAAAAAATTAGTAGATAAATATTTAACTATTTAAATTAATATAATAATATTTTTTATATTTTCGCACCAATTTTGAATATTTTGATTCGAAAATAAAATTTCAAATAAAAAATATTTAACTATTTATTTTAATTTCTTTTTCTATTATTAAAAAATAGAATATAAATTTCCGAACAGCAGAAAATTTGAAAAAGAGAAACAAAATCAATTTTAATAGTAAAATATTCAAAAACTTAAAATTCAACTCAGTACTCATAAAAAGAAGATTCAAAATACAAAAAATTTGAAATTTATGTTTCAAAAAAGGAAAAAATTCCTTCTTTAAAAAAATTTTTCAAGTTTTTTTCCAACTTCTGCATTTTTTTATTTTAACACAAAATCCAGGAAAACAATTGAAGATTAAAGTATTTTTTTATCCAATAAACTTAATTCCCTCGTAATGAAAAAACGTGTAATATTTTTTTGATAACTTTAAATCGATTATTCTTAATAATTTTCAAAAAAGTTTTTTGAGAATTTTCAAATCCATTACTCTCTAAATCTGAATCAGCGATAACTATGCCACTATTTCAATTAGCGTATGTGCGCTGTGAAATAGTGAAATTTCACTAAATAATCAGTGAAACTTCACTGATTA
The DNA here is from genome assembly GCA_032872505.1 of Leptopilina syphax. Lineage (NCBI taxonomy): Eukaryota > Metazoa > Arthropoda > Insecta > Hymenoptera > Figitidae > Leptopilina > Leptopilina syphax. The sequence continues at coordinate 643,221 of JAVJHT010000012.1, forward strand.
ATTAGCGCATATACGCTGTTTTAAAATAGTGGCATACTTATCGCTGAGAGAATCAGTGAAATTTCGCTGATTCAGATTTAGAGAGTAGTTTACAATATTCAGTTTTACGAAATTTCAAATATTCCTAAATTCTTCAATTAAATAAATATTAAAAAATAAAAACTTAAAATAATATTTACAAAATTCAATTAAACTTTTCCAAAATTGAATTATTTTTAAAAATTCACGCTATATTGCTTTTAATATTTAATTGTGGTATAAAATTTTAACTGAAATTAATTTTTAAATCAATTTTTGTTAGAAAATTCTACGAGAATTCAATTATTTAAATACAAAAATAAATAATTTCTTAAATAATTGAATGTTTCTTAAAATTCAATTCCCATAAAAAATCGTTGTCAACAAGTTTTAATAAAATTTTTAAGAATAATGATATTTTTCGAGAAATTTGATTAAAATTGCATTAAAAATAATTGAAATTCTGCATTGAGTTTTATTATGTATTTGCGAAAATAATTGAATCCCTAAAAAGAATTTTATTATTTATGAGAATAATTGGATTTCTGTAAATTTATTATTTATACGAAAATATTTTATTTTCTGCAAAGATGAATTTTATTATTTTAAGTAACAACACAAATGTTGAATTTCTGTAAAGTATTTTATCATTCATGAAAATAATTGAATTTTCGAAAAGAATTTCATTCAAATTTAAGACAATGATTAAATTCCTTAGAGAAATTTTGTAAAATATTTTTAAAATAATTGAATTACTGCGAAGTCTTTTATTAAAATTATGCTAATATTTAAAATAAGCTTTTAAGAATTTAAATTGATTTAAAATATTTGCATTTTTTCGAAGACTTTATTAAATTTAAAAAAAAATTAAATTTTTTCTAGAGTTTTTTTTTAAAAATATATTGAAAATAATTAAACTTTTTATTAAAATTTTTGAAAATAATAAAATTCCGTTTAGAGATTTTTTTAATGATTTGAAAAATAATTGAATTACTGCGAAGCCTTTTATTTAAATTTGTGACTATAATTAAATTCTTTTCAAAATTTCAATTAAAATAGTATTATTGAAAAGTTGCAAAGAATTTTATTAAAATTTAAAAAAAAAGAATTCCTGAGAAGAATTTGATTATTTATGAAAATAATTGAATTCTTGCAAAGAATTGAATTATTTTCAATATTTTCAATATTTCCGAAATCATATCTATTTATAAATTAAAATTTCACAAAAAATAATTTTTTCAAATTATACAAAAATTCTTCAATTTTTCTTGAACAATCTACAAACAATAAGCGAAATATTTTCTTCATTTTCAACACATTATTGGTATTTGTATGTTATTTATATATTAAAATTATAGAATAATTAATTGTGTGAATTGTACAATTCGAAACTCCAATTTTCGAATTTGCTAGTTCGATTCGAATTTACTTTCGATTCGAATCGGCCAATTCGAAATTCGAAACTTTGAATTTCGAATTGATAGTTCGATTCGAATTTTCTTTCGATTCGAATCGGCCAATTCGAAATTCGAAACTCGAAACTTCGAAGTTTCGTATTTCGATTCGAATTTTCTTTCGATTCGAATCGGCCAATTCGAAAATCGAAATTCGAAACTTCGAATTGGCTAGTTCGATTCGAATTTTCTTTCGATTCGAATCGGCCAATTCGAAATTCGAAACTTCGAATTTCGAATTGGCTTATTTGTCGATTCGAATTTTCTTTCGATTCGAATTTTGCACACCTCTACAAATTATGTATGGTTGCACATTTTTGTATTTCTTTTCTTTCTGAATTCTAATATAGATTCTTCTACATTAGTCCCTTTATGAAAGAAAGGAAAGATAAAATGATTATACAATTTAAAAAAAAAGATTAAAATGTATTATTTAATTTTAAAAAATTACATCTGAAAAAAGCAAACCTTTAGAAAAAAAAAAGAAAGTAACTATTTGGTACTCGCTTAATTGCTGTCAGTTTAGCATTTTTTTTTTTATTCTAGCTTCATGTTTTAAAATTTGTATTGGTAAGAATTTCTGGCAGTAGAATGAAACAACACAGGTTTTCTATAATAATAAAATAATTTAATTTATAAAATGAAATTATTACTTAATAAGAATTTCCACGCTTTTGCTCATTTTAAATTCCATTACTATTCAAGGTTAAAAAAAGAAATTTTTCCATGTTTTCAAAACTACATTTACATTTTACAAAATTAAAAAAACTTTTTGATTTTCTTTCATTGATAATAATAAACTTTGACAAATTTATTTAATTATTAAATTATTCAAAAACATTCAAAGACTTCATTTTTAAATAAATATTTAATCATTATTATTTTTCCATAAAAATTTAAATTCTTCAAATGATTCAAATTCAATAACATATAAGAATATTATTACAAAACATAAAAATATTGATAAGAATATTGTTACTGCTGCCACTTATTAAATAATTATTTTGATCATTTCCATTCAATTATTAATTTCTAAAATTGTTAACAACACACAATTCTTATTTAAATCAATTTTTTTTTTTATAAATAATTTTTGAAAAAGTTTTGTTTTTGAGAATTTTTAGATTCATTTAATTTATAATATCCAATTTTACGAAATTTCGATTATTTTGAAATTCTCTTTAAAAAAAAGAAAATAAATCCTTCAAATAATTAGAAAAAAAAAATTCAATAAAACTTTTTGAAAAAATTAATTCTACAGAAATTTTTAATTAAAAGAGTGAAAAATTCAGAATTTCAAAGTTTCAAATTCAATTTTAAATTAATTATTTACAAAAAAAATTGAATCCCTGTAAAAATTCTATTATTTAGAAATAAATGAATTATTGCGAAGAAATTTGAAAATAATTAAATTTCCGTCAAATTGTTATTATTTTTATATTTTTTAAAAAAATTACAACTCCATTTATTGAATATTTAAAAAAAAGAAGTGATGAAAAAAATTATAATTGAATTTTATAGCAATCAAATGCTGTTATTTTTGTATGTAGTTAGATTTATTCAAATTACCACATTAAATTTATTAAAAAAATTTTAGTTATAACTTGATTACAATTTTAGTATATAAAATTTTGTATAAAATAATGTTATTTAAATGGTATTAAATATGGATAATATTAAATATTTTACTATTACATTTTATTTTTTATTATATTGAAAAATTCAGTTACATTGGACCCACCATGTGCAAGCATTTCAAAAATTTAGATTAAAATGAAATTAAAAACAAAAAAACTAATATAATTATAAAAAACAAAATTATTAAAAGACATAAAGTAAACTTTATTTGAACACAATTTTTATTATTTTGTAATAATTACAAAAAAAAAACTTAAATTATAAATCGTTTTATAAACGAAGAACAAGATTTTTAAATAAAAATTAAGATTAAAAAAAGACAATAATAATTATTAAAAGAAGTAAGAAAAAAAAAAATTTTTTGTATACATTTTTGTAGACATTTGTTTTTAAAATTAAAGAAACTATTTTTCTTTTTTTCCTTTTTTTTTCTTCTTTTTTTTTTTAAAGAAACTTTAAAATTATAAACTTTACCGAAAATTGAAATTGGAAAAAAAAATTATTTAAAATTCAACAACCTTTTTTTTTCTTTTTTTTAAAAAGAAGTTACTTATTATTCTTATCGAAATCGTATACATCTTTTTCAAAGATGAACTTCTTTGATCTTTTTGAATAGGATGAATCAAGTTTCACAAATGACAATGGTTTGTTTTCAATAGTAGGTACATTTAAAACACTTTCATAATTTGTCCTATTCGAACAAGATTGTAAAATCTCTTGATTTTTTTCGAATAATTTTCTCTTCTTCGTGATATCTTTTTTTTTAGAATTTTCATAATGAATTTTCAAATGCACTGAAAAATAATAATCTTGAATATTCTTAAATTTATATACATTGTCCTCGCCAAACAATTTTCTTATAGTCGTTGGCTTATCAGCAATGAATTTTGGTAAATCAGTTTTGACGAATTTCTGCATTCTGTTCACATCAATGGAAAAACACTGGAAAAAAAAGACAAATTTTATTTTTTTAAATTCTTTTGAATAATAATAATAATAATAATAATAATAATAATAATAATAATAATAATATGAAATACTTACACCAATAGCGAATAAATTCCTCAAAAAGAATGGCGTTGAATGTAATTGAATGCTTCTATGATTCAAAACAAGACATCTGCACAATTTAAACAATTCCCTGGTTTCACATGCATCAATGTAATGACGTCCCAATATATTTTGTTCTTCTTCGCTAATGGGAATTTTGTAATTCATTTTCTTTATGAAATCCATAATTGGAATGTAATTCTTATCGAAGAGAGAATTATTATCTTCAGCAGAAGTGTAAATATCACTACAAATGGATAACACTTCCAAAGCAATATTGCTAGAAAATATGCAATTTCTTTGATTTATATCACCAAATTTGAAAGAATGTAACTCTTGATAATCCATAATCGATTTTCTATCTTTACCACAAACAGTTCCAAAATCATTAATTTCTTCGAAATTCAAATTCGACATTATTTCAATATATAACACGACGTAATATTCATTTATATTAATTTGCCTTTTGAAGGGAAAAACTTCCTGCAGACATCTTCTTAAGCAAAAATTTGCTAAAATAGATAATGTTCTACTAGTGGAAGGAACATTATCTATTTTAGCCAATTTTTCTCTATAATACTTATCACTCTCATCAGTATTGCGAAGTTTGAAATATTCTTTGAAAATTTTCGTTTCATAAGTAATGAATTGTTCAAAATTATAGAATTGATTTGAATCATACATTTTTTTTTGAATAAATAAAAGTTGCTGATCGTTAAAATCACTATAATTCTTGAATTTAATTTTTTCTACTCTTAACGTTCTACAGGGATTAGAACATTTATTTTTAATGCATTGTGGATGAATATAAAAATTTTCTTTCAAACTTTCATCGTAATGCATTACATTTGTTCTTAACATTGTGTTTCCAATAAATTCAAAATAATTGTATTCAACGCAAAATTGATGGAAACTTGAATCACAAATACCTTCTTTGTCATAGTTGATTGTATGCACTTCAATGGTTGTCTTGTCAATTAATTTATCTCCCTTTTTACTATTATCTTTTTTAGAATTATCATTTGTTCCTGTAGCTAATGGTGGTACTGAAGAAAATGCTGCTGCTGCTTCTGCTTCTGCTGCTGCTGCTGCTGCTGCTGCTGCTTCTGCTGCTTCTGCTGCTTTTGCTGCTTCTGCTGCTTTTGCTGCTTCTGCTGCTTTTGCTGCTTCTGCTGCTTTTGCTGCTTCTGCTGCTTTTGCTGCTTCTGCTGCTTTTGCTGCTTCTGCTGCTTCTGCTGCTTCTGCTGCTTTTGCTGCTTCTGCTGCTTCTGCTGCTTTTGCTGCTTCTGCTGCTTCTGCTGCTTTTGCTGCTTCTGCTGATGATGCATTTAATAAAGAAGAAGAAGAAGAAGAATTAGTACTTGTAGAAGTAGTTTCTGTCAGATTTGTTGTACAATTATTTGTTGATGGCAATATTCCTGTTACTAGTGTTTCTTTTCTTGACATTGGTGATGATATTAATGATGCTGTTTCTTTTTTAAATCCGTTTCTTTGTCTTGAATTTCTTGTTTTTGGTTTTGATGTTTTTACTGGTATTTTTTTTTCTCCTGTTATATAAGTATCACTATCTTGACTAGACGATAAAAATGATCCATCCATAGACAACTGTGATAAGGAAATTTCTTCTTCAACTTCTTCTTTAATATTTTTCGTAGATAAAATTGTATCCCGTAATTCTGAAATTAATTTTTCCTTTTCTTTTGAATTATTAATTTCATTATCGACATCATGAAATTCGCCATCATCCCCTAATTCTAATGTCATAATAATTTTCCTTGAACACTCTTTTATTTTTTTAGAAGCAGCAGGATCTTTCGAATTCGCCATTTTTTGAAATATGAAATTTATCTAAAAATAAATTTGAAATATAAAAATGGAGTTATATTATTATTATTATTATTATTATTACCGTATAAAAAAGGCTAATTTCTCTCATTTAGGGTAAATTCGCTCAACAGATATCTATTTTTTAAAAATTCGATTTAAATACACTTTTTATACAAATATTTAGGATTTACAGTTGTTTTGGTTAATATAAAATGGTAAACTTTAAATTAAAATTTATTTGCAACAAATTCATTGGTAAATTTCATTAGAAATTATATTTAAAAAACAATTGTGAAAAAATAATATGAAAAAGTAAGGAATAAAGCTTTAATTCAAAATTTTTAAGTTCTGAAACATATTTTAATTTATTTATGCTGCAATAGAAGTTAAAAAGGATTAGAAATTATATATTAACAGTGCCAATTTTTATTTTCATATTTTCCAGAAATTATTTAAAAAAGAATTGAAAAATTGAACGAAATTAGCCTTTTTGACGGTATTACTAAAATTATTTTATTAGAAAATAATATATAAAACATTGTTAAAAGAAAAGAAAAAGAAAAAGAAATGTTTTCAAAATTAACCTCAAAATTTTATAATAATGATGAAAAAAAAATGAAATTTAAATCTTTAAATAATAAGATAATCATTATATATACTAATAAAAAAATATAATATATTAAAATAAGATGAAATTAAAAAGACATTAAAAAATATATTTACTTTAAATAATTAATATTAATTAATAATTTACAATTTTTTTACAAGTAATATATAAAATAACATACCCTTTTTTCACCATGAGGAAAAAGAAAAGAGATGAAATATAAAATCATATAGATAGGCAAACAATTATATTTCATTTTTCATTTATAAAGGCAAATTTACAACAAAACAATATTTCTTTTACATAAACGTGTTAAGGTCTATTCACGTGTTAAGGTCTATTCACTAAAACTTTATGTAAAAGACGTAACAAAAATTAATTTACTTATTAACAGTTATCATTGTGAGATCTCCTTAAAGTTAAAGAATTTGAAAAAGAGAAAAACATAACCTTAGAAATTCTCATTATTGAAAGTTTAAAAATTATTTAATTTCGTCAAAAATTTTTTTAAAAAATGTATGCGCTAATTAAATTATTAAAAAACGAAAAGAAACAAGTAATAGAAACGAAAAAAATTATAAATTTCAATAAAAATGATTTCATTAATGATATTAAAAATACATCAAATAAAACTTATGAAATCTATAGGAAAAAGGAAAATGAAAATACAGTGATAGAAGTTTTGTCATTAGGTGGTAAGTTAAATAAAAAATTTCTGTCCTTTATTAATTTTTTTAAATAAAAAAATTATTTTATTACTTAATTTTTTTAATAATAACAAATTCAATGGTGTAATGTAAATTGTTTAATTGAGAATTGATATAATTTAATAAGATTTATCTGTCAGTTTTCTCTAAAAACAGAATATATAACAGCTTATATTACTACAGTAGAATCCCGCTTATCCGACCTTCGCTTATCCAAGCTTCCGGGTTATCCGAGGCACCTTGAGCTCTGACAAATCCGCATTATCCGAGGTTCAACTCGGATAATACGGAAAGTGCCGTGGCTTATGAACACATAAACTTGTTGTGCCCTATGGTTACGAGTTTTGTGTGCAAAATTTAATTCTTCCATTCAAAATACATAAAAAATTATTAAAATTTTTAAATTCTATATTTCATCCGTGTTATACGAGTTTTCGCTTATCCGAGGTGTGCCCCGTCCCCACATTACCTCGGATAAGCTGGATTCTACTGTAATATAATATGTAATTAAAAAAATTATTGACAATAAACAAATTAATATTTAAAGAATTAATGTATGTAAAAGTTATGAGGAATTAAATTGTTATTAAATAAAGTTTAAGCGTAAAATTTAATTAATATTTATCAATTAATAAAAAATTAATTAAAATTAATTATTATACAAATAAATTTTTTAAATATTAATTTACAATTTAAAATAACTTTTATTACTAAATATTATATAGTTAATAATTAAATTCAATATTATATTTTGAACGAATGTGAAAGAAATTTTATCAAATTCAATCTACTTTCGCAATAAACATTCAGACAGGGATAATAATATAGAAATGTTTTTTTAAAATTTTATTATCATATTTAATAATAATAATAATAATAATAATAATAATAATAATAATAATAATAATAATAATAATAATAATAATAATAATAATAATAATAATAATAATAATAATAATAATAATAATAATAATAATAATAATAATAATAATAATAATAATAATAATAATAATAATAATAATAATAATAATAATAATAATAATAATAATAATAATAATAATAATAATAATAATAATAATACTAATAATAATAATAATTTTAGATTCAAAATTGGAATTGAAGAAGAACTATACATTAGAAAGAAAGAAAAGAAAGAAAGATGGCAAAAAGTTAGGAAATGAAAAGAAAAAGGAAGAAATGAATGAAGAAGAAGAAGAAGAAGGAAAGGATGAAGATGATAGACAGGAGAAAGTCGATAAAGAAGAAGAGGAAATACAGGAAGATGGAAAAAAGTTAGGAAAGGAAATGCAAAAGGAAGAAATGAATGAAAAAGAAGGAAAGGAAGAAGATGATAGAAAGGAGAAAGTCGATAAAAAAGAAGAGGAAATTCAGGAAGATGGCAAAAAGTTAGGAAATGAAAAGAAAAAGGAAGAAATGAATGAAGAAGAAGAAGAAGAAGGAAAGGATGAAGATGATAGACAGGAGAAAGTCGATAAAGAAGAAGAGGAAATACAGAAAGATGGTAAAAAGTTAGGAAATGAAAAGGAAAAGGAAGAAATGGATGAAGAAGAAGGAAAGGAAGAAGATGATAGAAAGGAGAAAGTCGATAAAAAAGAAGAGGAAATTCAGGATGATGGCAAAAAGTTAGGAAATGAAAAGAAAAAGGAAGAAATGAATGATAAAGAAGAAGAAGAAGAAGGAAAGGATGAAGATGATAGACAGGAAAAAGTCGATAAAGAAGAAGAGGAAATACAGGAAGATGGAAAAAAGTTAGGAAAGGAAATGAAAAAGGAAGAAATGAATGAAAAAGAAGGAAAGGAAGAAGATGATAGAAAGGAGAAAGTCGATAAAAAAGAAGAGGATATTCAGGATGATGGCAAAAAGTTAGTAAATGAAAAGAAAAAGGAAAAAATGGATGAAGAAGAAGGAAAAGATGAAGATGATAGACAGGAGAAAGTCGATAAAGAAGAAGAGGAAATACAGAAAGATGGTAAAAAGTTAGGAAATGAAAAGGAAAAGGAAGAAATGGATGAAGAAGAAGGAAAGGAAGAAGATGATAGAAAGGAGAAAGTCGATAAAAAAGAAGAGGAAATTCAGGATGATGGCAAAAAGTTAGGAAATGAAAAGAAAAAGGAAGAAATGAATGATAAAGAAGAAGAAGAAGAAGGAAAGGATGAAGATGATAGACAGGAAAAAGTCGATAAAGAAGAAGAGGAAATACAGGAAGATGGAAAAAAGTTAGGAAAGGAAATGCAAAAGGAAGAAATGAATGAAAAAGAAGGAAAGGAAGAAGATGATAGAAAGGAGAAAGTCGATAAAAAAGAAGAGGAAATTCAGGATGATGGCAAAAAGTTAGGAAATGAAAAGAAAAAGGAAAAAATGAAGAAGAAGAAGAAGGAAAGGATGAAGATGATAGACAGGAGAAAGTCGATAAAGAAGAAGAGGAAATACAGAAAGATGGTAAAAAGTTAGGAAATGAAAAGGAAAAGGAAGAAATGGATGAAGAAGAAGGAAAGGAAGAAGATGATAGAAAGGAGAAAGTCGATAAAAAAGAAGAGGAAATTCAGGAAGATGGCAAAAAGTTAGGAAATGAAAAGAAAAAGGAAGAAATGAATGAAGAAGAAGAAGAAGAAGGAAAGGATGAAAAAGAAAAGGATAACAATGAAGAAAATGAAATAAAAGAAATAAATTTAAATGAAAATATATCACTAATTGATGAAATTACAAATTTCAAAAAAATATTAACAGATAAAGAAAAAGAATGCAATGATAATAAATTATTATTAAATACATTTCATACTAAAACATCAGAATTATTAATGAAATTAAAATTATTGTTGAACAATGATGGTAAGTAAATTTGAATAAACAGTTGTAATATTTGTAATATAATTGATATTGCATTTTATTCAATAATAAATTAAATTTGTATTATCATTAATGTCAATTAATAAATTTTTTTTTCTCACACAGACATTAGATACATTATTGGGAAAGAATTAATTACCACCTTCTTAAGAGACAATGGAATTTCAATGAATGTAAATGAAAATTTATCCAAAAAGGAAGATGATATTATGATGGAAAAAAAGGAAGAAGGAAAAAAGAAAAAAAGAAAAATGAAGGAGGTATGTTTTAATTTGTTGTAAAAATTTTTATAAGTAATATAATCTTTTTAATTCATTTTAAAATATATTTTATTAGGAAAATAAGAAGAAGGATAATGGAAAAAGGAAATGTATTATAAAAAAATATGAAATAGTAAAGAATGAGGTAATTAATTTTTTTAAGAAATGATTTAATACATTTAATAATACATAAAATAATTGTTTATTAAAAAAATAACAAAATTTCAGATACATCTTGGTGGAAATGTATTTATATCGATCGATGAATGGAAAATATTGAAAAAACAAAAAAAAACCATCTTTTTTCATAAAAAAGCTTGCAGTATTTATTTTTGGGGACGAATTAAAAAATTATTGTCTTAATATCAATAATGCCAAGAAAAGGAAATCAGGATGCGAGAGAATTGAAATTCCTGATGATATAATAAATATCATGAAAGGTATTATTGAAAATTTATATCATTAATTATATTTAACCGGGACCGTCACGAAAATCAAATTTTGATTTCGTTACGATATTCAAAAATAAAACTAAATTATTAATGAATTTTGATTTTGATTGTGATATTGAAATCGAAATTAAATAAGAAAGGAATATTTAATTTCGATATCCATATACAAATTAAAACAAAAGTATTTTTAAATTTTGTTTTTATACCGTAACGGTCCCTAATATTTATTATCATCATTTATGTTAATTAAATTTAATAACAATATTATCTTTCCAAATAGAAATTTGACTAGCTTTATCCGATATTTAATTGTGGCCCATAAATAGAAGCCATCAATGTCTCATCAAAGTTTTTTAACCAGCAGCAAAAAAATTTTTCCCGACTTTTAAAATTTTTATCAGATTATTTATTCAGACATTTCTTGTCATTATTGCATGACTTTGCTTATTTAAATAAACTCGAATATTAAATTATTGAAATATCATCTTTTGAATTTTTTTGTGTCACAAATTTTCTAATAATTTCGAAATTTCAAATCAATGATTCTTCGTGCTAAACATTATTTGATCTAATTAGCTAAAAATTGTTATGCTAGTATATTTTTACAGGCTGATAACAAAAAAAAAATTATTTAAGAACATTATTTTAAAAATTTTTTTTTTTTTAAATATTTTTTCTTATGATAATTGTTTATTTTAATGTCAGAAACCATTTAAAAAAATTCAAAGAAGATCTAAGTAGAGGAAAGCAGTAATTTTTTTTGTTATTGATTTTCAGAAAATCCAGGAACTTTAAGTAAATTGATCATTCCTCGTCTCGTAAACAATTTTTTTCCTTTAATAACTATTTATTTTAATCATCAAAACAATTTAAAAAATTGCAAGAGGTTGAAATCGGAGAAAGCAGGGGTTTTTATTTTTTTGTTACGAATTTTCAAAAAATTTCTGAATTCTAACTTAATTAATAATTTCCTGCCTTCGAAACAATTTTTTCTTTTGTTAATTGTTTACTTTCTTATAAAAAGATATTCAAAAAAAAATTTCAAGAGGATCCAAGGAGGGGAAAGAAGTGAATTTAAATTTTTTTATTATAAACTTTCAAAAATTCCAGGAATTTCATTTAAAAAAGTCAAAATAACTGTTTTTCTCGACTTGGATCAACTGAAAAATTTTTTAAATTGCTTCTTACATTAAAATAAATTATTATAAAAAGAAAAAAATTTGTTTTAGAGATGAGGAATTATATTAAGTTGGAATTTTTTGATGTTTGAAAAAAATATGACAAAAAAATCAAAAATTCAAGTCTTAGATTGTCTAGGAATATTTTTTAAATAATTTCTTATATTAAAATAAACAATTATTAAAATAAAAAAATTACTTATGAGTCAAAGAAGTTTAAATGTTTTTTAAATGGCTTCTAACATTAAAATAAATATTTATTACAAAAAAAAGTAGTTGCTTGAAAAGTCAAAGAATTAACAACAACTCATTTAAAATTCTGTAACAAAAATATGAAATTTATTGCTTTTAACAGCTTGTATTATCTTGGAATTTTTAAAAAATTGCTTTTGACAGTAACATAAATAATTATTAAAAGAATAAAATTGTTTATTACGAGATAAGGAAAAAATAATTTAGGTGAAATTTTGTGAATTTTGGAAAATCAATGAGAAAAAAATAAAAACTATTGTTTTCCCACCTTTTTTTACTTTAGACTAAATTAGCGTTTAAAGCGTTTTCTACTTGGTGTAGAAATAAAATAATGTTATTAACAAATATTATTATCCTAAACTTTTTAGAAAAAATTTTTTTCTAATTTTTTCGTTAAATTAACGTTGGCAACTTCAATTTCATGATAACTTTAGATAAGTCCTAAATTAATAAATTATTTATTAAATTTTTTAGTAAATTGCGTTTAATTGTTAAAAATGTTTTGTCTCCAATAAATAAATTTAATAAACTAAATTTAATTAGTCTTTGACCTTCAATTGTACACATTAGATGTATCTTGTTTTTTACATTAAAAACTATATAGGTAAAGAGTTTTAAAATGTTTAATAGGAAGAAAAAAGTAAAAAATTTCTAGAAGAAGAAATTGATGCACAATAAATCACCTTTAGAATTGTTAGGATTATAAAAAACGCTGGAACACGCTTAAAACTATGTAAAGAAGTATTCATTTTTGATAATTTTAAAAGTTATGAAGAAATCTGCTGCCGGTTACAAAACTTGGGTGGGCCACGGATGGCTTCCATACATGGCCCACGTATGGAACAGTGCTTCCAGACAATAGCCATGGTTGGATCCAGGCATAAGTTTCTACTTTAGTTTTAATGTAATTAAATACAATTTAGAATGCATATTAATTTAAAAATATTCATTTTTTTATTCTTTTAGATGTTCTTACAGATCACATGACATCATTAAAGTCGAAGGAAAATGAAATAAAAAATGCACTAAGTAATGTTAAATTATTTTTAACAGATAAAATAAATTTTTTGAATTTAAAGAATAATAAAGATTAATGAAAACAAAATAAGAAAATAAAGTGAAAAATAAAATTTTCAAAGAATAATAATTCACTATAAATTAGAAATAAGTTTATAAAATACATTTGTGTTGCTAAAAAAATTGTAAAAAAAAAATATTTAAAATAAATGATTTTGTAATTATAACTACTATTATTATTCTAACTACTACTACTACTACTACTACTACTACTACTACTACTACTACTACTACTACTACTACTACTACTACTACTACTACTACTACTACTACTACTACTACTACTACTACTACTACTACTACTACTATTACTAATTATTAATGATAAAATTTATTTTTAAAAATTGTTTAATTAAATTACAAAATTATTATAAGTAACTAAAAATAATTATTTATTATACAAAAATTAAATTTATAATTTTTCTTTTAAAGTTGAAAAAAAAAAAATTTTTTTAATAAAATCAAAAAATATCAATTATCGAAGTAATGTATATAATATTAACATTTCCAAATTCGTGAATAAATTTTGAAATTAAACTGAAACATTGATCTTAAATAATATTATATATTTTTCATTTTATTTCATTTGAAAAATATTTAATTAATAATGTATATATTTCAATCATTGAAATAGTAGATGATGAATTAAAATTTAAGAAACTTAAAGTATCGATGAATTGATGATCTAATTCATATTGTTTTCTTCTTTCATCAAGATTATTGATACATTTGTCCAAGATAACAATCTTTTCCTCAACCTATTAAAGAAAAAAAAAATAAAATGATAAATATGAAAAAATTAATTTATGGAAGTATCATTTTTTAATAAATAAATTTTAAATATATTAATTTAAAAAGAAAAATTATGTTTAATATTAAAAAATTATAACAATAAATAAAAAAATATTTTCAAGTAATTGTAAACTATAATTACTTGAATGATGAAAACATACCATTTTAAAGTGTTCCATGATATTGAATTTTTTTGCCAATTTTAAAGTTGAAGCATTGGAAACAATAATGCAGGGAAGTGTACAATTATGAATTAAAAATCTCTCCAATAATTCTGAAAAATAAAATTTAAATTGTTAACATTATTTTTGTATTATGAAATTGAAACAAAAAACAAAAAACAAAAGAAAAAAAAAGAAGAAGAAGAAAAGAAAAGAGAAATGAAGAAAAAAGAAAAAAAAATTTAATAATCAATAAAATAATAAATATAAAGTATATTTAAAAAATATATCTTACCAATTTTTTTTTTCCAAATATTATCATTTAATGCAGATTCGGCTGTAGTAATTTTAATAGATTCCATTAAGCGTGGCAATCGACTATAAAATTTTAAATTCCCAATCTTTATTTCTTTTAATACTGTAGTAGTCAATTTCATTGAATTTGGTATTGTTCCATTTTTTGAAGATTCACAATAGATTTGCTCATCACTTTTTGATACATCAATTAATAAATCTTTAAAAGCATTTCCATTAATTAATGTAATGGAGAGTGTTAATGGTAATGTTGCACTTTCTTCTTTTTTTTTTTTTTCATTTGACAATATATGTAAAAAACAAATATTTGAAGGAGAAGTTATATCATAATTGTTTAAAACAATTTTATCCATTAAATCAAAACTAATCTTCTGACGTTTAAAAGGAATATTAGGCAAAAAATCTGAATGATCAAGATGATGTATATAATGATCAAATTTTTCAATTGTTTCATCTTTTAGTGATGATAAAATTGCCATAAGATGAATGCAATCTGTTTGAGCAGTATGACTACTATAATAATTAGAAATTGGAGAATAATCTTGTTGAATTAAAAAACTACTTATTGTAGACATTTTATTGTTAGGTAATTTTAAAGTGATATTATTTATCAATGGCAATTTCTTTTGATAGTGATGAATAACTGGATATAAATCCAACGAATCAATCCCAGAGGGAAATTGAACATTATTCTCATTGAATAATCTCATTACAACAGGTAAATCGAATCTATCACTATTATATCCCACTAATAATGTTGGCTTCTCAGTTTGATTTAAAAAATTCACCATTTGTAAACAACTATTTTTTGAAACACTTTTATAATGTTTAATTATTGAATTGTTAATTTTAGAAATAAAACTTGCTTCTTTTGTAATTGGACAGTCAGGTTTAAAAACAAGTAATAATTTACTATTGTTAGTTTGTACTTTTAAATCTTCTACTTTCAAGGGATGTAATATGAAATCTGTTGTTCGTAAACTGTCATGTAATTTCAAAAATTTTCTCATTGTCACTTCGTAGAAACAAATTTCGGTAATTTCCTTAATTTTCAAATCTGTTGTTTCAATATCAAAAAAAATTAAACTTTTGTAATAATTACAAAACTCTGTTTTATAATTCTGACCTTCAATTTTATCATTAAATTTTAATAAAAGAGATTCATTCAGCAAATTAAAATTGTTGGAAGTTTTTTCTTCTTTTTCTTTTTCTTTTAAATGCGAAACTTTTCCTAATGATGATGATGATGATGCTGATGATGATGATGATAAAGTTGATGGTGTTATTGTTTTCATTGTTGATGATGTTCTAGTTGTTGTTGTTGTTGTTGTTGTTGTTGTTGTTGTTGTTGTTTTTGTTGTTGTTGTAGAAGAAGATGATATTTCAAATATTAATGCTGATGATGTTGATGACAATTCTTTTAATGATGTTGATAAAGCAGGTTTAGAAATTTTAAAGAACTTTGTAACATATTCTTTTTCATTAAAACAATAAAAACAAGGCCAATATTGAACTTTATTTTCAATGAAATTCAATAATTTATTTTTTATTAATTCTGGAAATTTCTGAGAAGTACCAAATAAACCAATTAAAGGACCGAAAGCAGAACGAAACAATTGAGACTGATACTTCATGGGATTATCAAGTAATTCTACTAAAGTAAGAGCACTTATTTCTTTAAAAAAATACACAGTGTCATTTCGACCATTTTTTTCATTTCTCAACGAAACATATTTACTTTGAATTCTATTATTGACAAATTTAATACTTGACAATTCTTCAACATCTTTCTGAAAACAAAATAAAGACTTACTATATTCTTTTGAAAAATTTGGAATCAAATTAGAAATTTTCAAACCAAAAAGTAAATGACTTTTAATTAAATAATTTATAAATACATCAATTTTTTCAGATTCATTAAAAAAATTAACATTCTTATGTTCGCAAATTTCTAAAAGATTCATTATAATAATGAATGTAAGATTATGCATTTTTTGAAATTTATTAACATTTATATAATCACTGTCATTATACTTTAAATCAAAAAGTGTCAACTTTTTATTTGAAATTAATTCTCTAATATCATTTTGCCAAAATGAAATATTGTCATCATCATTAAAATGGTCAACAATTTTATCATTGAATAATAAATTTATCAATTTTTTATTACAACTTTCAAACCCGTGTAATAGATATTGCAATTTATTTTGAGAAGTGTAAATAATTAATGCATCAGTTACTGATGGAAGTGTTTTATCTAAAATATTTTTCAATACGATAGACTCTAATGGAATTATTAAATCAATTTCTTTAACAATATTATCGATAATAAAATTGGACCATTGACTGTTTAAATTTTTTTCAATTTCCTGACCAACAATATATAAACGTGATGTTGAAGAAATGTTCTTTCCCATTTCAGCATTTCTCTTTAATAATAATTCTTTTTCAGAAAATTTTACTACTAAATCCTTTGATAATAAAAATTTACACATTGAAGATGTTTGTTTCTTATAATAAGGATCAACTGCAATCCATTCCAATGCTTCATCAACTTTTTTAAAACTGTGTACCAACTCAAATCGTAATGTAGAAAAAGTATTTTCTTCTTCAATATAATCTTCATTATGTTCATTACTCTTCAATAATTTCTTTTGATGTAAAACAGTTGATTTTATATGCTTTAAATGTTGTAAAAATCCTTGACAATTTGCAGCAACAGTTTTCAATGTGTGATGAACATTTTTATTATTACTTTCATTTGTAAAATTTGGATCCTCATCAAATATTTTTTTAATATTGAATTGTAATTTATCAGTTCTTGATTGACTCTTTAAAAATTTAGTTATTTCAAAATCCATTAATTCTTCTGAATCGTAAAGACATTCTCTATTGTTTGAATAATTACCAATCTGATTAACTGCAGCTTCATGTCTGTCTCCAATATTTTCAATGTCTTCATTAATGCATCCTTTTAAAACATAACCAAAGTAAGATGTCAAATGATGAAACGAAATTAATTCTTTATTAAATGGAGGACAAACTTTGAATAAAGTATCGTAGGACATCATATATGTAATACTTTTATCAAATTTTAATTGAAATTCATCTCCATCTAGATAAGAATAATCATTTGTAAAAAATTCTTCTTTAAATTTATCATTAACTTTAAAAGTAAAATGGCCAAAATTTTTTAAATTACTTTTACCGCTATACTTTGTTATTCCTGTTGTAAATGGAAAAATATTATTATATTTAAACAATAAGGTTGATCCCATTATGCCATTATATTTAACACCATTTTTAATTGAAGAATCAAGTTCATCATTTTTAATTTTAAAAGAATCCTTATATTTAGAATCAATAATTTCTGTGGCAATGTGAAATTGAACTACTTGAATTTCCGAAGATTGACCAAGATATTTTAATAACATTTCTTTTCGTAAATCAACACTTGTTCTTATCCCATGTTCTGCTAAGTAAAAGAAGAATTGTTTAACATTATGCTTTTTTTTAAAGACTTCCAATTTCATATTAAAAATTAAACAGAAATTTTCCCATTTGTCAGCATGTATTTTAAGTAATTCTTTTTCTAAACTTTTAACGTTAGATACATTTCCTTTAACATATGAAAAATATGATGTATCTTGAGGGTTTCTGCTTTTAAATAAATCTAAAGCACTGTCTTTAATGCAAGATTGATAAAAATCATTAAAAATATTATTATCAAACACAATTTTTTTATCAATTTTAAAAACTGTTTTTAATGCTGTTGTTGTACAATTTCCAAAAAAACCAAAAACAGTTTCATAAAAATTGAACTGAGATACATTTTCACCATTATTCAAGTCAACTAAAAAGTCTAAACATTTCTTTTGCTTAAATGGCAAAGAATAATGTTCTTTTGTGGATATCATTAAATAATCTTCAAATTTAAAACCACTAATGTTTTTACACACTAAAAGAAATGAATCTAAATCAATTTCTTTAAATAAAATTTGACTGTCATCAAACACTTTATCATATGTAAATTTCAATGAATCATTCATTTTTACTTCACTATCAATAAAATGACAAGAATTATCATTATTTTTTAAAAATAAATTTTCTTCATCAACAGCAGACATCTCTTAAAGTGATTTAATTATTTGTTTATTTATTTATTTATCTTATTTTCTTGTATAAAATTGTACTTGTAAGAAAAAATTTTGTAGGTTAAGAAATTGATTGATAACTTGTCGCCACCTTACGCACAATGTTAGGTTGAGTCCATAACAGAAAACTTGCATTGCAAATTGGTTAGAGAGCCTATGGGCAGTGTGTATTCATAGTCCCGACTTAAGCAAGGACTTAAGGAGCATTCAGACCTCTGCAGACTGCCCCTGCCTGCACAGCAGGGATGTAAAGTTACGCGTAACTTTAAGTTTTTTACGTAAATTACATGAGTTTTTTACATTTGTAAAATACGTATTTTACCTCCCACCACAATAAAATGCATTGTGTTTAAAATTTTTGAGGTAATTTACGTACGTAATATACGTAAAAAACTCATGTAATTTACGTAAGGTAAATTACCTTTACATCCCTGCTGCACAGCCAGACAGACAGACAGACAGACAGACAGACAGACAGATGATTGTTCACAGTTAATATCTAGAATAAACTTCAAAAATTATTTTTTTAAATAATTTTTCTAATTAAATTTTCAAATTTTCACAATATTGAAAAGAGTTTCTCAATAATTAAAATTTTTGAAAATCAACTTTTGAAGAATTGTAATTGCAAATTTTTGAAAATAATTGATTTCTCAAAAATTATGATTAAAAATCTTCCAAGTATAAATTTAAAAATGGTCGTCAATAAAAATTAGCTTCTAAAAATTATATTGAAATGTTTCTCAAAACTTCTGCATTCTAATTTTTTAAAATTTAATTATTTTCTATATTTTCAAAAAGGAACAAATTTAAAAAAATTCAAATACATATTTTTCTTTACTTAAAAGAAATACAATTTTTAATAAAGTCACTGATAAATTAACGGAAAATACTTTTATTTATTAAAAGTATATTTAATTCTTGTAATTGTTGATAACTCTTATGATGATTGACGTATTGTATTATTTAAAGTAAAATAATAATAATAATAGTCATATTATATTCAAAATATTCTTCCAACCATTTTGAAGCAAAAATCGATGAGACAAAAAACATGAAATCTTTTGTATATGTTTGTGAATAAAATATTGTCACAGTTTAATAAATTCCAAACTTTTAGTTATTATTATATTAAATTACGAAGCCATTTCTTAGAAATGTCATAAATAAAGTAAAAGTTGGAAAAAGTAATTTTGAATATCTTAAGTCATATAACCAAAACCATCAAGAGTTATACAAAAAATAAAACATCTCAAGTGCCCTTTTCCATAGGACAATAATAAAACACGTGTTAAACATACTGGAGACAGCTGGATTGCAATGATCTAGGTATAAGAGATGAGTTTCACAATTTAAAAATTAACCAAAGAAAAAAATAAAAAACCGGACAAGTGCGAGTAGAACTCGTACTAAAACCGGAGTTCAGTAAAATCCACATTTTTAGTTTTTCATAAAAAAAATTATGAAGATGAACTCCAATAATTTTTTCTGTATGTTAGTTGAAAACTACATGAAAAAAATAAATAAAAATGTATAAGAACGATCGACTAGATTAAAAATTACATGAACCAGCAAGGGTTAAATTATTTTCTAGCTTGCAAAAAGAAATTTTAGTTTTTCGAGTAAAACACCATGAAAATAAATTCTAATCAATTCCGTTATATTTTTCCTATAGTCTGTGCGTAAAAACGAATAAGTATGACAATTTTTAACTTTCTAGGTAAAAAAAATTGAGAGCGCTAGGAGGGGAGGGGGGGTTAAATGCCTTTTTTTTTTTTTGGCGAAAAATGGCAAAAATTTAATGTTTTTCGTTGAAAACTATAAAAATCAATCCCAATCACGTTAGCTATATTAACAATTTTTAGCTCTCTAAGTGTAAAACTGTGAGTACTAGGGGGGTGGGGGGGGGGGGTACATGGTCATTTTTGTAACAGTTCCAATAGGGTTTATACCGGGTACGGATCCCTAAAAAAAAAAAAGAAACAAAAACATGTTACAATATTATTTGAATAAAGATCAAGTAATATTACATTTTAAATATTGGAAAAAAAATTATATTATTTATTAATATATATATTTATATATTTATTAATATAATATACAAAAGAAAATACATAATTTATTTCTTGAAGATATTGAAAAAAAAAAAAAAAATGTTTTTAATAACATTTAAAGAAAAAAATTATTAATATATTAATGTATAATAAACGTACATTAAAAAAGTACTAAACAATGTCATTAAATTTATGGTAATTCATTTTACAAAAATTCTCCGAAGGCAAATCGTTTTTGGTAAATTCACCACCATTACCAAAAAGATCATCATGATCATCATCATCATCATCATCATTATTATTATTATTATTATTAAGAGAATCATCTTTGTAATAATCTTTTTCATTATTCTCAATTGAAATTTTTTTCTTTTTAGATTGAAAATTTTTCAATTTTTCAATCCTCTTTCTTTTTTTAGAATACATATTTTTCTCTTCATTAATAATTTTTTTAAAACCTTTCTTTGGAACAATAATCATAAAATTATTAACATTCTTATCAGAATTAGAATTAATATTAGGCCATATCTCACAATTTTTTAAAACAAATTCTTTAAAAGCAATTTCAATTTTCATTAAAACAAAATTGAAATCTTTCATGTTACACTGATGAAACGCAATTGGAAGAAATACATTTTTTAATAAAATTAGAATCAAAGAATTTGAATTTAAAATAAATCTTTTCCATATATCTGTAACGATAATTTTTCTGCCCAAACAAATTTTAACGTTCTTTAATAATTTATCATTACTATTTAAATTTTTCTTTTTTAACAATGTATTTACATAATCAAGTTTCAATATTTTAGTAGAGTCAAGGGTAACATCATTTATATCATTTACATAATGAAGAAAAAGAAAAGAATACGATGCTATAGCATTAATAAAACATTCAATAAATAAACGATACTTAACATCATCATTTTCCAATGAAACATTAATAGACATTTTTAAAAGACGATGTATAATGCTAATTACAAATGAAGGAAAACATATATCGTAATAAATTAAATTAAATTTACATTCTTTAACGATATCATTGAAATTCAAATTACAATGAAGTGTATTAATTTTTTCGTATTTAAAAATTTCAATCATTAATTGAAATTTATTTTTATTGTTTTTCTCTTTAATTATTTGATAAGCGTTTTGAATAAATTCATCATTCTTCCAATATAATATACCCCAAAAGTATGATAATTTAATATCACCATTAAATGAATTATTAGACAACGAACGATAATTACATGATTTAATTCCTCGTACATAATACAATAACTGTTGATGAACTACATACAGTACTTTTAAAAAATCATAAGAAATATTTTTCATGATATTAAAACTATTAAATGAATAAAGTGAATTATTCATTTTATTACTAAATGAAAGTAATAACCTTTCCAATTCCATTCGAGAATAAATTTTCTTTTTAATATAATTGCAATAAGTACTATCCGCATTATATTCGCTTACGTTATATCCAATGATTGTAAAAAAACCAAAATTAGAACATTGCTTTAAATTGGTGGCATCACTTTTCTTTGCATTACAAAAATTTTCATTACACTTATTGTCATTTGTTGTTGATTTATTACTGTGAAGAATAAAATTTTTTAAATCGTTTAACAATGTTTTTTCTTTAAAATCTTCATTCAACCAATTTAAACATTCAGAAAAATTAGAAAAACTATACACCGCCTCAAATCTCAAAATATTACAATTAATTTTTGTTTTAAAATATTCTTCGAATTGTTGAAAATAATTATCTTTCTTTGATAACAATGTGCAATGATATTTACTACAATATAAAAATTTTTTTTCATAAAAATCATCCTCTTCAAAATTTTTATTAACATCATTATAATCATAATCATTATTATTATCATTATCAACTTCATTTTCTATAACACTTTTTTCATGAAATATTTTCTTTTCTTTCTCTTGTTGTAATTGTAAATTATTTTTTACTTTATTATCATTCAATTCTTCTTCTTCTTCTTCTTCTTCTTCTTCTTCTTCTTCTTTTTTCTCAAATTCTTCTCCAAAATTATTTGTCAAACAACACAGCCAAGGATCAAAACAAAAATTAGGAACTAATTTAAAACTATTGTCATAAAATTTTATATTATTAACATTCTTATGAAAAATAGAAAATGGACAAATTTTTCCATCAGAAAATTTTTTATGAAACTCTTCAAATTTAAAATTTAAATTTTTTTCGAATATTACATAACCAAAATTTTCAAATCCCATAACATTATTAAATTGTTTGAAATTTAAATGCTCAGTACGAAAATAATTCTTAAAATTATGAAGATTCAATAAAATTATTGAATTTAATAATTTTGATTGCAATTCAACTCCAACATGAACATTTATTAAAACATTATTTAAATTTCTAATATTGTAATCATCATTATGAACATTAATATCATTTTTTAAATTAATATTACTTTCTGAAACTGGCAAATCTAAAATATTTTCCAATATTTGTTCAACATTAATATTTTTGCTTCTTAAACCATGTTTTTCGACACCAAAACAAAAATTAACAATTCCATTATTATATTTAGAAATATTTTTGTTTAAACCAAAGTTTGCATCATTATAATTTTTTTGATATTCTAAAAGTTTGGAAGTGAACAATTCTGAAAAATGAGTCCATTCATCTTTAATAACAAAATAGGATTTATGTTTTGAACAATTTTGATCTATATATGTAAATTTATCACTTTTAGAACTGAGAGGTACAAAAGTTTGTCCTTTAATGCAATTTAAATTGTCTTCAAAATTTTTAAAATCTACATTTTTATTACGCAATGAAAGAAAACAATTTTGTAAAATATTCCAAATTATATGTGATTGAAAAATTTCAACATCACTTTCAGAAACTAAATTTTTATTTACTGTTATATATAATGAAATTCTTGTATTGACAAAACTAATTTCACCCAATACAATTTCATAAATATTTAATTCAGAAAAATTTGAACAATCATGAAATTTAGGACCAAATAGACTGGAAGCATTAGAAACTTCTCTCATAGTTTTCAGATTTAAATTTAATAAAAATGAATAATTCATTTTAAATGAATTCAATTCATCAACGATAATTTGAATTGAATCAACATCCTGTTGACGACTATCAAATAATTTTTCAACATAATCTTTTCTATTTATAACGTTATAACAATATAAATTTTCCTTAAGTACATTATCCTCCAATATAAAACAAAAATTATCTTTAGCATCTCTCTTATGATGGTGATCATCATGATGATTATTATGATGATAATAAGAGCGTTGACGACTACCCTGATAAAACTTTGGCTTTAAGCTTTTATACATTGTCGAAAGTATGCAATTATGTGAATACTGAAATAACAAAATAATATATTATTTAATTTTTTTATTAATTAACAATTATAAAATAAATAAAAAATGAACAAAATGTAACAATTTTATTTAATTTATATTTAAATTAAACGTTTTAGTGCAATAAGGGGATACACACATGGATTATAACAAATAAATATTGTACAATAAATTAATTAATTAATTAATTAAAAATGAAAAATTTATTAACATTGACAAATTCAAGAAAATTTCTAAATTTGAAAATGTAAACAGTAAAAAAAAGAAATTTTTTTTCTATTCTTTTACTACTATAAATTTGATAAATATTTTGACTAACCATCAAAATATGAAATATAAAAATTGCACCAATCTTTTAGCACACAATTATTTTGTAAATTAAATTTTAATATTAAATAATAAAGATTTTATTAAATTAAAAATAACAACTGTACAGGTTATGTTTTTTCTTTTCAAGGAAAACAAAAACCAAAAAAATATAAAAAAAAATTAATTTAGTTAATAAACGGTGACGCAACACTCTTTTAAAATAGTAAAAATAAAAAATTTAAATAATTATATTGAAACTATAACAATAACTTTTTCATAAATTATAAATTCTTCTATTTTTTGGAAGGAAAAATTAATTTTCATATGTCACATGAGAAAATAATAATATTGAAATATAATTTACTTACATGTTAATTATAATCTTTCAATAAAATATTACACCTTAATTAATAAAGGGCATATAAAAGTAAAGTAATTCTTAACTTTTAATCGACATTTTTTGTTTTCAAAAAGTGATGTAAACGCAAAATAATTATTTTCAAGTAATCAATTTATAGAAATTAACAAAAATATTAGGGTACACTCACACGATCAATGCATATGCATGATGAATGCATGCACAAACATTTTGCCGGTTCACACCTCAATTTTTCTGGCGGGATATTTAAAATTAATTAAAATTTAAAAATAACGTATTACTAATTATTACAATAAAAAATAAAAAAAAAGGAAAGTTTATTATAAGTAATTAATTGTAAATAAATTTCTCTTAATTTGTGGCATATTTTAAATAATAAAAATTCACAATATTAATATATGCAACAAATTAAGAGAAATTTATTTACAATTAATTCATTATAATAAACGTTCAATTTTTTTTTATTTATTATTGTAATAATTAGTAATACGTGAGAGAAATGGGTAAAATGTTGAACGACAACAACCACCGTGAAGGTAGTTGCACGCACACCTCGGCTGTCTGCAGGGTTGTGTACGTAATTTACCTGACGTAAATTACATAATTTTTTACAGTATATTACGTCAGTAATTTACATGCTCAGTTTTATACGTAATTTACTTTTTCAAAATGGCTGAATTGTTGACTATTTCTTTATTCTGTGTCACAACAAATTGCATTTTAAAAATGTTTAGAGGTGCAGGTCGCGTCAAAACTTTTAGAATGAACTATCATTTATATCACAAAAGAAAAATGGTAAAAGTGTGAATTTTTATCAAGCAACATCTTTTTTTACATTCAAAACAAATTTCTTACGTATATTACATTTTTTACTTAATATATTATGGGAGAGGGCCCCAAGATGGACAGGGCCCCAAGATGGACATTTCCTATAAAATTTTTGTTTAAAGTGACAGCATCTTCTCAATTTTTTTATTTATGTTGTTTGAATAGACGAAGATTTTTATGCATATTTGAAAAATAAAAACATTTTTTTTTTCCTATTACGCATATCACCTGAATTTTTTGTCAAAAAAAGGTTTTATTTCCGATTTTTCTCAAGTTGATAAAGTTATTTAAATTTTTGATTTTAGATAGGTATTTATCGTTAAAATTTTATTTATTTATCATATAATAATATTCTAAAATGATTTTATTAATATTTTCTTTTTATACAATTTTTTTTTTTCTGGGTTTCAAAAAATGGTGTCATTTACCCTAAGATGGACACCACATTTCAATGTATTTATTTTCATGCTTTCGATTACACATTTTTTTAATAATTTTCTAAGCCTTGTAATTGAGATTTTTTATTTTTACCGCCATGGAATGTAGAGCTATCGATAGAGAATTCGATATATCGATATATCGAATATCGATTTCTCGAAAAGCGACGACGGCGCTTTAGTCGTTTTTACTTTTTACAAATTGATTGACAGGCGGTTGAAGCGCCTTTAAAAGTTAAGTAAACAAACAGTCGAACAGTTTTCGTTGAAAAAATCTAAATATCACTACACTTTTTAATTGGGAAGATCAGTTGAACTTGTTCCTCAGTCATGGATCAAAAAGGTTAACAATGTCTGGATTTGTATGTATCCTGATAAAAGGAGTTATAGATTTATTAAAAAATGGTCATCAGAGGAATGTAAAGAACCCGACGAAGACGACAAATGGCTAACGTATGAAATAACAATCTTGAAAGAAGCACGTGAGTTTAAACATTTCATTATATATTATTTATAGAATATTATTAAACTTAATAATAATAATAATTTTTTATAAATTTATGGTGCAGATAGCTATAGTCAAGGAAACAGAAGATTACACGAAGCACTTTTATCTGAAGAAATTATAAGCAACAATCAGGAGGAAAGCAATTTTAAAAATGAAAAACCGCATTCAGGAAAAGAAGAAGCGATAACAAAAAAATTATCTATTGCACAAGCTAAGGCATCATTAACAAATATTCCAACTTTTAATTCAAATAAAACAAAAAACACAGGTTTTATATTTTTTCATTAGCATCTAATATATATATATATATATATATATATATATATATATATATATATAAATTCAGGCCTCAGATAAAATTAATTTTTCAACTATTTTCAAAAAAGGCGATTTTTTCTACTTATTTTCGATAGATGTGATTATTATAACTTTTCTTTCACATATTATAACAAAATACCAATTTTTGGTTTAAAGCGATAATTACTATAATTTTCAAAAAATGAAAAATAACTATAGTCCGAAAAATAAGAGAATTTTAACCAAAGTAGTAAGTTTTTATGAACTACGAAAATATTAAAAACCTCAAATTGCTTTTAAATTTATTTTTCATTTTAAATAATTTAAAAAAAATTACAGTTACAGTTTATATAAAAAAAAAATAATTTAATTTTCGTATTTAAATAGAGTTATTGAAGAAACTTTCAGAAAATAATTAATATAGAGAAGAATTTTATTTAAAAATAACGGAAAATAATAAAAGAAATAACTTTTTCAACTTTATTTGTACTTTGAATCGACTAAAACGACTTTTCTGTTTCTTAAAGTCTATCTGAGGTCTGTTAAGTTAATATTTATTAATAATTTAATTGTGTAATTTTAAATATATAATCCAAAATTCATAAATAACACAAGTTACACAATTTTAAGCAATACATGAAATATAATAAATCTACTTTCAGATATTCTTAAAAGGAAAAGAATGGATCAGAATTATTCTACTCTATCAGACTCAGATCTTGAAGGTAAAGAAATGTTCTATTACTAATTCTGTAAAATAGGTATTTATGTAATATAAATTATTGACAAATATTTAATTTTCTACTTTAGAGGTAAATTCCTCTCAAAAACATAATAAACGTATCAAGAAACGAAATTTAAGTAAATCTTCTAGAAACAGTGAAGTTAATTTAGAAAAGGAAAAATCGTTGAGTAAAATGTCGAATTCCGTCACATAAATATCTGAAACAAGTTCTGAAGGTAATGATAATACAAATTTTTCAAGATAATTCATTTATAGTGTTTTTATAATTTTTTTTACTATATAGAATCAACTGTGCCACTATTGTGAGCGACGAAGAAAACTTTGGAAAAACTAACGCCAAAGGAATGTTAAATAATTGCAGAGGACAATGTCCATGTCACACACTACTTGGTATACAATTTTTTAATAAAATATAATTTTAATAATATCGTTTTATAACAAAATTGGCCGCTATATACAAATAAAATTTATATTATAGATAAAATGGATAATCTAACTCAGCAATTTTCAAAGTTGATTAAAGAAGTTGAGAATATGTCGAAAGAAATACAAAAAAAAATAGATAATTCAAAGCGAAGCATATTATACGACATTAATTCAAAAATGGAGGAAATGAAGAATAATTTAAGAACTTCAAAAGACGATCAAGTTCAAGCTTCTCTTGAATTAAGAGATAACTTACCAATTCTACCTTTCAAGGAATTAGAAGATTTTTTAAAGTTCGAGGAAAACCTTGAAAAAAAAAGAAGAAACAAGAATCTCCCTGGTAAACATTCAGAAACACTATTTTCAAATTGTAAACTTATATAACATTTAACTTCTTTGACAAATATAAAATATTAAACTGTAATAACAATTATAATACTGATTTTTAACTATTTTTAATTATGTTAATAATTCGTATTTTTGAAATTTTTGTCAGAGACATGTAATGCTAGTTCACGCCAAAGTTAACAAGACTTACAAACCAGCAATGCAAACTATTCTTTCAAATATAATTGCAAAGGAAATACAACTGCAATATACCGGTTTTGGCCGCACGACAAAAAATCAAGAAGCAAAGTTAAATTTTTCAAAAACACAAACATACGAATTAGTAAAAAGTAAAATTAAATTAGCCGTTAAAGAATAATTAAATAAATTAACTAAAAATTATGTATTTTATTTCAGATGTTGTATTGAAAAAATATGACGACTGTTCAATAACAGAATTTCGGTCATACATCACACGCTGGTTCTCATATGCCACACATAGAGACGGTGGTTAAAAGGAGAGGACACACAAAAAAAGGCAACTGAGAACTTAAACGTCACTGAGAATGAGGAACATGAAAATCCAAAAGAATAACTTTATTCTTTCATAATCACTAACTTCCTTAATTGTATGTTCACTAACTCCTAATTGCATTTGAAGGAATAAAGTTATAATTCATTGAAAATGAAAAAACATTCTGCGTTTTGTTTAGTAGTTCACTTTATAATATTTGTGATTTTGTTTTATTATAAAGAAAATTTGTTTTCGAATTCTACGCTACCTAATTTGCATTTAAAGGACTAGAATTAAAATTCTTCGATAATTATAAATTCTGCGTTTTGTTTAGTTCAATTTATAATATTTATTATGATTTTGTTTTATTTTAAACGACAAATTTTGTTATAATTCTATAATTCTTAATTGCATTTGAAGGAATAGAGTTAAAATTCTTCGAAATTATAAATTCTGCGTTTTCTTTAGTTCAATTTATAATATTTTTGATGTTGTTTTATTGCTGCGCTCTCTAATTGCATTTAAATAAAAAGAGTTAAAATTCATCAAAAATGAAAAATTTTGCGTTTTGTTTAGTAGTTCACTTTATAATATTTATGATTTTGTTTTATTTCAAACAAAATTTTTTTTCGAATTCTACGCTACGTAATCTGTATTTAAAGGAATAGAATTAAAATTATTCGATATTTATAAATTCTGCGTTTTGTTAAGTTCACTTTATAATATTTATGATTTTGTTTTATTTTAAACGACAAATTTTGTTCTAATTCTATAATTCCTAATTGCATTTAAAGGAATAGAGTTAAAATTCTTCGATATTTATAAATTCTGCGTTTTCTTCAGTTCAATTTACAATATTTGTGATTTTGTTTTATTGTTACGCTTTCTAATTGCATTTAAAAGAAAAGAGTTAAAATTTATCAAAAATGATAAATTCACCGTTTTGTTTAGTTCACTTTATAAGATTTATAATTTTGTTTTACTTTAAACGACAAATTTTGTTCTAATTCTATAATTCCTAATTAATTGCATTTGAAGGAATAGAGTTAAAATTCTTCGATATTTATAAATTCTGCGTTTTGTTAAGGTCAATTTATAATATTTGTGATTTAGTTTTCTTTTAAACAAAATATTTTTTCGAATTCTACGCTCTCTAATTTGATTTAAAGGAATGTAGTTAAAATTCTTTGAAAATGATAAATTCTGGATTTGTTTAGTAGTTCACTTTATAATATTTGCAATTTTGCTTTATTTTAAACAAAATTTTTTTTCGAATTCTACGCTTGCTAATTTGCATTTAAAAGTATAGAGTTAAAATTCTTCGATAATTATAAATTCTGCGTTTTGTTTAGTTCACTTTATAATATTTTTTTGATTTTATTTTATTTTAATCAAAATTTATTTCTATTTCTACGCTTCTTAATTGCAATTAAGGGAAGAGAGTTAAGAATTTTTGAAAATTAGAAATTCAATTTTTTTCTAATTGTAGGCTTAGTTATAAAAATAATGTTTAAATTCTTCTAAATTATAAATTCTATGTTTTGTTTAGTTTGTTTTTCAAAATATTTGTAGTTTTGTTATGTGCTTTTAACTAGAAATTTTTTTCTAATTCTAATTGCATTTAGAGAAATAAAATTTAATTTTTTCAAAATTATAAATTTTCTGTCTTGTTTAGTAGTTCAGTTTATTATATTTTTTATTTTATTTTAAACAACAATTTTAATTTTATGCGTACTATTTGCTTTTAAGAATTTATTATACAGGTTTCTTTTATAAAGGTCGTACTACGCCAGTAGGTTGCCGGCAGTTAATTTTTTAATTGCAAGTTTTTCATTCAAAACTATACAAGTTTACGACATTAAATGAAAAAGTTATAAATATTAAGATACAATAATTTAAATGATCGCTGTACATAAAGTTATTTTCATTCAACCTATGACCTTGACTCTTGTTACACTTTATACGACCGTTTAGCGTTTACATAGCATCAGCAGATTGAGGTCAGTGAATGTGGCAGTGCGCTTGGAGTCTCAGGGTCCACAGTTCAAATCCCCGTAACATGAGATTTTTCTCTTTCAAATTTTCAATAATTATAATTGTTATGTTACAGCATTTTCTTAATTGTTTATGATTTGATATTATTAATTGTTTATTTAAATATGTTTACTGTATGAAAAATGTTAACTTAGAAAAGTGTGTACTAATTATATTTAAAACCGGTACCTGACCAATATATCGCCGGCACTTACAAAACTGATTCACTCCACCATTACCAAAAAAAAAATGTTATATGTACAAAATTCTTTTTTAGCTAAAAAAACAATTTTTTTCAGTACCGGGCCAGTACCTAGCCGGTAGTAAACCAGAACTAAATGCCTACAAATATTAACCGGGCCAGTATCGCCCCGGTGAATTATACTGTACCGGCCCGGTACATGTGCCGGATACCTGCCGTAGTTATCATCCGGCAATTTACCGGTACCAAGCCAGTGAAAATAATGGTCTTATGCTGGTACTGGGCCAGTTTCCTGCCGGTAGTGTGCCGGTATTAAAGCGGCACTAAATGCCTACAAATATTAACCGGGCCAGTATCGCCCAGGTGAATTATACGGTACCGGCCCGGTACGTGTGCCGGATACCTGCCGCAATTATCATCCGGCAATTTGCCGGTACAAAGCCGGTGAAAATCCCGGTCTTATGCCGGTACCGCCCCGGAACTCAAAATCCGCCAATGGTAACGGGCCGGTATCACGCCGGTCGTCAATTTCTGCCTAGGTTATTGCTGAGTCTGGCTTAGACCGTTCTAACGTTAACATATCTGTACTTAAGTGCAACTGTAAGTAAGGACATCACCTCACTAAGAGTCTTAAAATTAATAGTAGTAAATCTAAAATGTAAAATTAATACAAAAAGTGTATAAAAAGTTGCTTGTTTCTGTTGTGAATATTTGATTAATTGACGCCACATCCCGACACGCTTTCTTTTGATGGTCGGACACACCGAGCTGGATCTGTTCACTCGCACATCACCATCAACGCAATCTAATATTATCTAAGTTTGCCTCCACTTCTGGTCAGGTTTCGCCCGACAGCACAAAATTGATGCGGCAATTTGGAAGGAAGACAATTGATCAAAATTATAAAATCGGCAATAAATATATTTACAGGCAACCAAATTTGATACAAACTAACCGAGTTCAGCTAACTACAATTCAGAAACGGATATTAATAACAAACTATAAGGTCCAACAAAGAAATAAACAAGAAGGTATAGTCTTTCCTATATATATATATATCAACACACTATACCCATTACAATTCCCATTCACTTACTCTTGGTCTGTTAACCCAAGTAGCACGTAATATTACTGGAATGTTGCAGCAATGTTACATGTAATGTTAGTAACATTACAGTGTAATATTGCAGTAACATTGCAGTAATATTAAAATGTCCGCTCCAAGGCAGTATTACAGGTAACGTTACAGTAACATTACATGGTAATGTTACTGCAATGTCACTGCAATGTTACAGTAATGTTGCTGCAATGTCCCTGCAATGTTACAGTAATGTTACAAAGAAAGTTTATAAAATTACTATAATAAGGAATTTTGCGATCTTTCTTTGTAACATTACTGTAACATTGCAGGGACATTGCAGCAACATTACTGTAACATTGCAGTGACATTGCAATAACATTACCATGTAATGTTACTGTAACGTTACCTGTAATACTGCCTTGGGGCGGACATTTTAATATTACTGCAATGTTACTGCAATATTACACTGTAATGTTACTAACATTACATGTAACATTGCTGCAACATTCCAGTAATGTTACGTGCTACTTGGGAATTTAAGTAAATGCAAATTCAATAATATTTAAAATTTTTCAAAAATAATTAAACCTTCAATAATAATTAAAATTATATAATATACTAAAATTTATAATCAATATTTGCCTGCTTTGGTTACTTACACTCAAATTAAAATCGTATTTGCAAATGTATAGAAGTTAGGTAGGGTAAAGCTGAATCGAAACAATAATAGAATAAGTAATTACAAACAGTACATTATATACTCTAAACCTGACATTCCTCACATTCATTTAGATAATTATATTATATTTTTTACTAGTTTTTATAACAGAAACAAACTGAATATACCTAAGAGGAAGCTTTTTAATTTAAATTTTTTTTACCAATACACTTATACAAATTAATTATGTGAATTGAGCATAGTTTTTGAACGCTTTATTAATTGGTTTTCCGTTTGATTAATAGTAACTAGAATTTGAAATAAGTCATATAAATTTCGCATAAATAATAAATTGAAGCAATACAATAACAAAACATAAATATAAATAAATAATAATAATCTATATATATAAAATCAGACTTTTGTCTGTAGATTGTTAAGAACTTTAAATTTCTCACATAATTCTTCGTTTTAGACATCAAGGATTCCAAATATACAAATAAAAAATTTCGTGTATGTATGTATATATGTATGTATGTATGTATGTATGTGTGTATGTATGTATGTATGTATGTCACAGAATCTTTGTTCGCGCATCATTTAAAAACGGCTTAACCGTTTGCAACCAAATTTGGCAGAATGTTAGACCTTGGGCCAAGGAAGGTTTATAAATTTACAGATTTGAAAAATATTAATTAGAACGAGAGATATTCAATTTTTTCAAAAAATTCAAAAAACAAATATGTTAAAATTTTACATTTTTTTAAAAAATGCTTTCAAACTTTCTATAATTGAGTATATAACATGTTATTTAGTCACATTTTAGCATTATTTTGGCAAAAACAATATCCTATAAATAAGATGTAAGTATAACAATATTTTCAAAAAATTCAAAAAGTCGCAAATTTCAAAATTTTAATATTTTTTTGGTTTGCTTTTAAACTTTCTATAATTGAGTATAGCATGTTATTTAGTCACATTTTACCATAATTTTGCACAAAAAATATTTAATTTTAAGAAATTCAGTTTTTCGAATTTTTCATAAATTTCAATAATTTTAAATTTTTTACCAAAGGGTGGAGACTATTAAATAAGTAAAGTATTTTTTAAGTGCCTATAAATAATGAAGCTAATGCTATAAAACAGAAAAAGAAATGTTGAATTTTAAAAAATTCTGTTTTTCGAATTTTTAATAAAATTTTCTATAATTTTGGATTTTTTACCAAAGAGTGGAGACTATTAAATAAGTAAAGTATTTTTGAAGAGCCCAAAAATAATGATGCTAAATAGCACAAAAAAGAAGGAAAAAATATTAAATTTTAAGAAATTTTTATTTTTCGAATTTTTGATAATTTTTGATTTTTTGCTAAATAGTGGAGACTATTAAATTAGCAATATTATACTACCGAAATAGCTGATGTTAACTATAATAATTAATTTTCCGGTCAAATTAAATTCCCGGATATTTTCTGATTTTCTAGATTAGTAGAAACATTGTTATAAATGTATTGGTAGAAACTATAACCCGTCGAAGACTGGTACGACAGCTATCTATATATATAAAATTGAACTTTATTTAAGTAAAACTTTATATTTTATTTAAAAGAAAAAGAAGAAGAAGAAGAAAAAAAATTTTGTAATCTTTAAGAATTATTTCTAACTTGTTGTTAATTTCTTCCTTTAAATACAAATAAATACCGATTACAAAATGATAAATTCCTTTATTTATAATTAAAAAAACTTTAAAAATTATTTTTTTCAGTTATAACGTGAAAGGTACATATCAAAACAAATAATTGTCACTTAACTGTAATTTGCAATATAAAGATCAGAATTTCATCCACGATATAGAACAAGATAAAAACTACGACATCTATGTAATGTGCAAAGATAGAAAAAATTGCATACCCGCTACTAAGCAACCATCCCCTCAACACCAACCAGAAGGTATTTTAATCAATTAAAAGAAACTATAACTATTCAATATATCCCATAATAACTATTTTAATTCTACTCCTGGAAAATACACTCTTCATTAATAAAAACAAATGTTTAAATCTTTCTATATGAAATCAAAATTAGAGGTAAATTTATGAATTAAAAATTTTGAATAACATACTTTTTTTTAAAAAATTAAGAGTGGTTTCGGAATGTAGAAAAATTTAATAAAGGATAAAATCACTGTTCCCGGTTTAGGAGATTATGAATCTAAGTGTATTAAATCTCTCATTAGTTCAATTGTCGGAGTTTCAATATTCAGGTTATGTGAAAATATATTTTTTTTAAAATAATCATCATCAATGATAATTATTAATATTTTGTTAATTATTAAATTTTGATTAAAGACATAGTAAAAGGGAAATTGATGGTTCGATAAATTATTTCATAAGACAAAATTGGTCAACACAAGAAATAACTATTGATTGATTGATTGATTGATTGATTGATTGATTGATTGATTGATTGATTGAAGGCGACTATCGGTTCAGTTTCGATAACTAAACAGTCTTGTTAATTTTCGACGGACAAATTTAACAGTCATATATACTAAACTATAATAGGAACGACTATCCGTCTAGTCAGAGAATCTAAACAGGAACTAAACCGCCAGGGGCGCTACAATGGCTCTCCATTTATTTCTGCTACTAAACGCGTTTTGTTGTAAAGACTGTAACTCCTCTCTCAGTAAACTTTTCACCGAAAGGACAGAATAATTCCGTATGAATAAGAAGAAGAAGAAGAAGAAGAAGAAGAAGAAGAAGAAGAAGAAGAAGAAGGTAAAATTACGAATAATCAACTTATGAAACAATTCACATTTTAGAAATTAAAATTTAACATCCTCTTTCTGCTTTCAATGTGTTACAGATCGTTCAAAAAGCCTTGCAGCAAATTATCTCAGTATTCAGTAGCAATATCAATACGTATATAGACACTGAATTCGATTGTCCTAAAAAAAGTGTACAAAAATTGAAGAATAAAGATGATGTACCTTGTTAAGCGTAAAATTAAAATTAAGCTAAAAATATTAGTTTGATTTTAATATTAAATCCAAAAATGAAAGAACCAAGAATAGAGGTTTGAAATTAAATGGGTTGGGTATGTTACTTTCATAAAATGTGTTAAATTCTTTTTCTACGATATATCTCTTCTACTTCTAAAAAAGTTTTTATATATATATATATATACTAAATCAAAAACTTTTCAGAAGTAGAAGAGATAAATGAGAGAATAATTGCCTGTTGAACGCCATTTTAACCCTAGTAAAAATTTGTCATAGTATCTTTATAAGGGCACTGGACAGTTCCACTAGAAAATTTCGAGGCACTTTACAGTTAAACTGACTAAAAACTATAAAGTGATGTCACGCTAATTTCTTCAAGTTATTGTCCAGTCAAATTTTACAGTTTCTGATCATCAGTCCTGTAGAAAAACTATACAAAATAATACACTTGGAAATGTCAAAACTTTCTTTATATTGACGTTTCGTATTAAAAACGTACAAATTTGAGAATATAACGTAAAATATTTTTGTCAACAAATTAAATAAATTAAAATTTTACGAAACTATATTTTTACTGTTGGTGTATCTATTGTTTCGTATAATAAATAATTTATAATAAATTATCTATAAAATTATTTTTAAATAACTACATAATTAAAAAAAAATTATAAACATTACCGATTCTTGTACACATGTTATTTTTTACATTAAACGACATTCACTTTTTCCTTGAATTAAGCACAACACTGAAATACATATTATTTTATAACACTACAAACTTATAAGTAATCCCTAATATGAAGAACTAATTCAGTTCAAACGAAAAATATCTATTTGCGGTATCGGGGAGCGAACTCGGGTCTCACACTGGGACGAAATACCTAAACGCACGCTTACGCATCACGGCCGTTCTAGTCGAGGAAGGACGACGATTCCGGAAAAATAAGAACCATACTCTACCGGCAGGTAAAGCAGTTCCCCCTTTTTCATCTTTTCTAGCTCAACTGTGGCGAATTACTGGACAGCTACTGCATAACACTCTAAAGTTGAACTTATTGATTATTACTGTATAGAAGTTCTGTCTGTCCAGTTATTCTCATGGTACTGTCTAGGCGTTCCGTGAAATTATGTTTCAAAGTTTGTCGTGGCGTTAGCGCTACCGTCAGTCCAGCAACTGAACAGTGTTATGTAGACATTTTCCATAAATACATCAGTGTATACACTGAAACAAATAATTCGCGGGTATAACTAGAATTATGTCTATTTTTCCGTAAGGAATTAGTAATAAATTGTTACTGGCTACTGTCATTAATTATAGACAGTTCTGTTATACAGATCGGAGAGCTATACACATATGTCAACGTCAATACATCAATGTAAAACATAACCTCACTTTATTGGACCAATTCTAACTTTTTGTATGTAACAGGTTTATTAAATTAATATTTATACATATAATAAGAGTATATAATCTTGAAAAGAAATTGTCTTCTGAATTTAAAAAATTAGTTATTTTAATTAACTCAATTAATTAAAGCGAATATTAAAAAATTTTTTTTTTATAAAGGAATTTTCATTAAAAATAAATTTTAATTTAAAAGAAATTTTTATTATTAAATCAAAAGTTTAATATTAAATAATTAAAAAAATTTGTTATTTAATTGTCAACAGTAAAATAAAAAAACAAAATAAAAAATATTATAAAAACTATAAACTGTAAAACGAAAAGATTTATTTTATAAAAAATATTTCGAAAATGTCAATACACAACTGTTTATATTTACTGAAACTGGCGGTAGCGCTAACGCCAAGACAAACTTTGGAACATAATTTCTCGGAACGCCTCGACAGTGCCATGAAAATAACTGTACAAGACTTCTATGCAGTAATAATCAAGTTCAACTTTATATTTTCTTTAAAAGTGTTATGCAGTAGCTGTCTAGTAATTCGACAGTTAGGCTAGATTAAACTTCCATAACTAAAACTGTACAGTAACTTGAATAAATCTAGTCATGCCACGACAAATTTCTACTAGGGAAGCAGATATTTTAAAATAGGTGTGGATTAACTCCCCGATAACGATGATATATTATGAATTTGAATGAAGGTGAATCAAAAAATTGACGACACGTACGACGTTATTGGGCCAATGTCAGTAAAAAAAGGGAAACTTAAATTAACATGATAGAAGACCATCACAATATAATGAGAGCCACAACTTACCTTCTAATACTGATGGTCCAGGATACCATCATAAATATATAAATTTAAATATACCATTTCAAAAACAATTTATTATAAATAAAGGCAAAAATTGCAGTCTCAAAACTGAAAAGGTATTTTAAGCAACAAATCTTTCAAGTCAGCGTGGCTGTGTGATATGTGTATTTATATTGCGTTACAAAGGTCTAGGGTTCAAACCCCCATGCCTGCGATATTTTTCCGTATTAATTTAACTGATTTATGTTAATAATAATGTGAAATGTAGTATAAGTTTGAAATTCTTAATAATAATAATTTAAAATAATAACAAATAAATAATTGGACTTGTTAAAAATAAAATATTGTTTAAAGAAGATTTTCGAATAATAGAAATTTTTTTTAAATTAAATGAAATTGTTGCACCTTTTAAAATATTTAATATTGTTAAGAATTAATAATAGTTAATATATTATAATTATAAACTTTGTTAATATTGTTATATAATTATATTGTACATATGTTATTAATTATTATTAATATTATTAATTTTTATAAATATATCTACAGTAAAACAATATAAAAGTATTAAATAACTTTATAAAAATGAAATTTATACTAGTGCCCACATTATACCTTTATAATATTTCACTATATTGTTCGGATATAGTAAAACTATATATATATATAGAAACTTAATGTGAGTAATGTTACATTTCAAGATAGTTACTACAACATTTCACGGTATGGCAACTAGATAGCAAATAGTGAAACTATATAATTACGATACAGATACGTGACAAATTTCCACACTGAAAGTATAAATTTCTATAAGATTTATATAATATGTTCTTCAATAAAGAAATATTTTAATAAATATTACAATTTCATTAATACATATCACACAAGTGACTATTATTTAATACGAAAACTTAAAAAAAT
Organism: Leptopilina syphax; assembly: GCA_032872505.1. NCBI lineage: Eukaryota > Metazoa > Arthropoda > Insecta > Hymenoptera > Figitidae > Leptopilina > Leptopilina syphax. The sequence goes on from JAVJHT010000012.1 coordinate 682,347, forward strand.
TAGAAACATTTAATATCTTACATTATAAACTTAGCAATGATGATGCCAAAACTCTATTCAGAAATCAAAATTTTTCACTTTTTTTAATTTTTTGAAAAATTCAAAATCTTGTAACTTTTTATATTTTAGGTTTAGAGGAAAATAACATTAAAATTAATTGTAAAGAACTCTTTGCAAATATGCCAGATCTCAAATCAGAACTCATGAAATGTTATTTTCATAATTTTTTTTTCAATTTGTTAATAACTTTTAAAATTTTACAAAAAATTTTTTTTTTTCTTTTTTTTTTTTAAGAATACTCTATAACTCTTTATTCTCTTTAATAATATTAGGTGAGAAAACTTTTTTAAAAAAATCATAGTGCCATGCAAAGTTAATACTATGATTTTTCAATTTTTTTTTTTTTTTTTTTTTTTTTGTTTGTTAATCATAGAAACTATTTAAATAATAGTTATAGAACTCAAGAACTATTGCTAAAGTGCCAAAAAATGTTGTAAAAATTTTAATTTTTCAAAAAAGTAATGCTAACTTTACACGACTGTCTAAATTAGAATGCAAGAAATCCCTTTAGTTTAACATTTAAGATGAAACTGAAATATGAATAACTCCTTAAATGTAATTTCCCTTTTTCATATTAAATATTTAAATTAATTTTTAAAATATATACTGAAATGTAAAATTTTAATTTATCCTACTATACATTTAATAATCATTTATAATATTATATGATAGATGTTACGTGCTTACGTCACAATGTATATGAAATGCGTTACCGCCATTATGATTCTTCTATGGCGTCATAATATACAAATCTTTGTATACTATACTACAACGTTTAACTGCATTTAAAATATATAATATAAGTTATGTTCTCGCTAGTACTTTTATTATATATTTCGTCTTGCACAAACATACATAATATATTTATTTTTTTAAAAATTATTAAATAAATTAATGTTTATATTTTAAAAAAAAATTAATTAACACTAACCTTTTTATTATATTTTCTCTTCTTTTTTCCATTCATTGTAATTTTATATTTTTAGCATAATAATAAATTGTTTCCTATTAAATTCACTTCACTTCACTTTTTTAATATTTTAAAATAATTATAATCATTAAACAAGTTTTATTTTATTATAAACATTAAAATATTTTTTTAATACAAAATTTATAAAACTTAACACAAACACTCACAAATAGTTTACAAATTATAATGTTTCACCGTATATAAAATAAAAAATCAATTTCCACTACACACATATCACATCACATTTATTATCAAAGAATTAAAAAATTAAAAAATTTTGAAATTATTTATTTTAAATATTCATTTTAATAATAATATATAACAATATTATTAATGTAATAATTGATTTAATGATGATTTCATGTATAAACTTTTAAAAACACTTAATAAATGAAAACTATTATATTCAGCATATTTCAGCGTATGCCACGTTGTACAAATCACCGGAAGTATTGATTCACTTTTTTTCAAGTAATGTCTTATTTCCAATGTACAGCAAAGACTTTACTTACTAGATTACCCTATGAAATATAGTACTTTTTCATTTCGATTAATATATTCCCTATACATACATTTTATATTTCTCGATTAATCTACAATCGATTTATCAAAAAACGATTGTCGATTACTTAAAAAAAATAATAATCGAAAATCGATTGTCGAGTAATCGATTGTCGAGTAATCGATTGTCGAGTAATCGATTGTCGAGTTATCGATTGTTGAATAATCGATTCTCGAGTATATTACAATATGTTAGTCATTTTAATAAAATAAATAAAAACTTTGATTTATGTAAGAAAAATTTTTATCATTCCTTGTTGAAATTAAAATTTTTTTTTAATATTTATAATGATTTAAAAAAAAAAAATAAGCGACAATAAAAAATCACAATGCTAACTTTTAATAACACTGTGATTACAAAAAAATAATTCAAAAATAATATTTTCAGAAAGAATAAAGAGTTTTAAAGTTTTGTATAATAAAAAAAAAAAAAAAAAAAAAAAAAAAAAAAAAAAAAAAAAAAAAAAAAAAAAAAAAAAAAAAAAAAAAAAAAAAAAAAAAAAAACATTTTTTTGATATTTAAATAAAAATTTTATTATGAAAGCAAAAAGATGTTTATTATCCTAATCAATAATTAGTTGTGACAAATAAATAAGAAAATGAGTTTATCTCAAATAAAGTTTCTTGAGACAACCAATATAAATTTTTGTTGATGAATAAAATTTTTGATTAAATACAAATAAAACGCTTTGTTGATAAAACTAAAATATCTTCATTAATAAAATCTTTGATTTTGTTTAGATGTCTCAAAATTATTCAATTTTTCACCTTTGATTTAGTTTAGATTTTACCGCGCAGAGTATTTCACAATATAAACAGCAATAATGTTAAATTATTATAATTGAAATTTTAATGAAAATTATTGTTTTATTAACATTTTCACATTGGAATTATTGCTACAATTTTATACTAATTTTCCAATATTGAAACAATTTGCTACGAAATAGACAAAACATTAAGTTTCTGTTTAGGACAGAAATAAAAAAATAAAAAAAAAATAGTAATTATAATAAAATTTGTAGTCAAGTAATAGTAATAATTAATCCCAATAAACAACGAGACTTTTCGTTCAAGTACATACTGGAACGATAATGATAATTAACAAACATAAAGACAATCGAAAAAGTTAGTTAGTTAGTTAGTTAGTTAGTTAGTTAGTTAGTTAGTTAGTTAGTTAATTGCAAGCGAGACTTAAGTCTGACTGACAGAAAGAAAAGGAAAAAAAATGGAAGAAAAAAATGTCCAAATGATGTTAAGAAAAATACCTTAAGAACATCTATTTAACCTTCTAATTTATTTATACTAGCGACATAAACATCACTCGCTAACGATCGCTCGGTTGTATTTATAATTATTTGTACCAAATATGAATTACTTAAGTACAAATATGCAATAATTAAATATAATATTACTTATTATTAAATATAATAATCAATAATTCATTCATTTTGTTTGTCCGCACATCTGAAGTTTAACTTATGCATAAGGTTTTTTATTTTTTAGAAAATATTGTTTGACAAATAGAAAATATGCAGGTATCTTTCATAATTTATAATAAAATAATATTTAAAATTGGAAAATTAGAAAATTTTTTAAAAGTTATGATTAACAAATAAATTTTGTTTTTTATATACGCTTTTTATAATAAACTTCGTTTGATTGATCTAAATTATAAAAAATTTGTATACTTTTTATTTATAAAAAATATTAGAAAATTGTTAATTGTTAAGAATTATGATTAAGAAATAAGAAATATATCAATTTTATGCATAATTTTTATTTCTCAATGGGTCAGAATTTCTCTAACGGATCACCTGAAATTAACAAATTTTTTTTTTTAACTAAAATAGTTTTTTTTTGACTTTTAATATCATTAAGAAGAATCCCTTAAAATATTAAGGCAAAAAATAATTTTTTATAAAAGTTATTAATAATTGAATTTTTTAGTAATGTTAAATTAAAAATTTTTTTTCTCGAGTTCAAGTTGACGGATTTTAAAATTAAAATATAGATTTTTTTCGTTGCATTTTTTCGTTGCATATGATTGAAATCAATTTAAATTAGTTCAGCATGACCACCAGACAAATAATAATGTATAATACAATTACATGAATAATAATCCATTTATCAATAATCAAGTAGAGCTTTACATGACTTTAAACTCGTTAACATAAGAAAAATAATTTTTCTTTTTGCCGAAATAAGCCATTTATTTGTTTAAAAAGTAAATAATTTGTTTATAATAAATGTTATTGTTTGTGATAATAAATTTTTAAAATTTTTGAAAGAATGTACTATATTATATAAACATTTTATGTTTAAAAAATGCATAAAATGTTTACAAATGTCAAAGAAACTTGATTATTGTTAATGTAATTGTTCATAATAATGGTAATTGTTAAATTCAAAATAATTTTTACCAAAATCGACATATATATATATATTAGTTTAATAAACATAAATTTTGTATAAAAAAAATTTCTACACGGAGAGAAAAATCAAGCGTTTGTAGTATGGAGACTTCCTATGCTAATTTTGTATGAACGTCCTGCTAAAAAGGAATGTTTTTTATACCTCAGTTGCATGAAACATATACTAAAAAAGCATTGATTTCTTGCAATCGTAGTATACTGACGTCCCATGCGTTAAAGATAGAACTTTTATTTTGATAACCATGAAATAAAACTAAGGAGTATCATCTCAGAAAGTGGGGATAACGCTGAAAATTTCCGAAAGTTCGAAACTGCACGCCAGATGCGTGAATTGAGAATTCGTGTGTGACATGCGCATAACTCATTTTCTGTATAGGCAGATTTTAAATAAATGATAGTCTCTTTTGAAAGTTACACGGAGAAAAAGGAATTGTTAAATCTACTAGCGGATTGTTAATATAGAACTAGCAAATCTGATTTATTGTTGCAACAATTTTTTTTTTTGTTCTACAAACAAATTAATTGTTATCACAACAATTTTGATTTGTTAGGAAAACAAAAAAACTGTTTCAACAACAAATATGATTTGCTAGTTCTATATTAACAATCCACTAATAGATTGAACAATTCCTTTTTCTACGTGTACTCTCAGTAATTTTTAAAAATATTTATATCAACAAAAAATATGACTGCGCTCGCTAGCCACACTTGCTCAACAAAAATTACTACAGTGGATAGAAAGTTTTAGTGGAAAATGTCTTCATTTGTCAAATTTTGTCTAATTAAATTAGAGAAAACTATAATCAATTTTCGCTACATTTACAACTCTTACACAAAATATTAAAACTTGCTTTTTCAATGTAGCAAATTTATCTATTTCTTTTGTAAATTTATCTAATTCTGTTGTATATTATGCTAAAAATCCCCTTATTTCCGGTCATTGCAACCATTTTTAGTAATTTTTGCAAATGTGGGTCTCTCCGTGTACGCATATTTCGCATGTACATTCTTATACGAAATAAGGTTAACTGTCCATACTACAAACGCTTGATTTTTCTCTCCGTGTATTTGTTAATTAGTAGGGGAAAAGGTTCGGTTGTGGGCATGGTTCGGTTGTGGACACCCCCGCAGAACTTTTGACAGAAATGAGATTTTTCTAATCTGACAAATGTCACGTGTGTGTTATGACCAAACGTAGTTATCGATGCGAATACAAAAGTGATTAGACAACTGTGCTTTTTACTATATATAAATTAATTTTTCGACACATTGAATATAACAAAAATGTATTTTTAAACATTGTTAAATATTCGACAAATCGAAGTGAATTAATTAAAATGATAAGTTCAATGCGTATTTACACAGTAAATATGTTATATTTTGTGCTCCAATACCAAATATCACAACCATGTTCACAAGCAAATTTTTTTTCATGATGTTTCAAAATGATGGTAAAGTTTGGTTGTGGGCACCTAAATTGATTCGGTTGTGGACACCACTCTTATTCTTGGCAAATCGTGAAATATCGTAGTCGATATAATCATAAGTAATTCCTTACAACATTTAATAGTGTTTTATGAATTTTAAAAGTTTCGTAGTTTAGCACGGAAATTAATATGACAAGACTTTGATTTTTATGCGTCGTTCGTAGCTAATGACTATGCTGCTGAAGTTGAGTGTTAGAAATTTCATATGTCCTTACATGGGGAGGAAGTAATGTCAAAATTAGATAAAATCATCCTTACGTAAGTTAATGAATGGTTACTTAGTTAATTTTTTTGCATTTTTATTTGATTTTTCAAGAGTGCCCACAACCGAACCAAAATTTTCTTTGTTAGAAAAATGACCACTTTATTAAATTTTTAATAAAATTTTTCTAGTCAATGGAATCAATTTAGTTTCTTCATCAGTAGTTAGCTAAGGTCCCTAGGTTTAAATACATATACATATGTTTGCTTATCATCTACAAGGACACAAATTATGAGTCAAAAACGAAACTATGCCCACAACCGAACCTCTTCCCTATGAATTGGCATCTTTCTGCACCCAACCAACGATATATTGATAAATTTAACTAATTTCAAGAAGAATTTAAACTATTAACATTTTGAAAAAATATAAATTTTTTAAAGTTTATAATTACATTCATTAAAAATTGAAAGTTTATGAAATTTCAAATTATAAAGCCTTTTGAAGTTCATCTATTTTTGGAAAATTTTAAACTTAATTATTTTAAATGGCAATTAATATTGAAATATTTAAATAAAATTATACAATAAATACTTTATAAATAACAATAATTGTATGATTGTTTTTTAAGAATGAAGTTATTATTTAAAAAGAAATATTACTGTCGGAAATAGAGAAATTTGAAAGTTTTATGTTAGAATTAGTGGTGATTTCATAGCAAAAAAGAAACAATTTTTGATTTTTTAAGGCAAAAAATTGAGAGAGAGAGAGAGAGAGAGAGAGAGAGAGAGAGAGAGAGTTTCAGGGCAGCGATTTTTATAATATATATTTTTCTTTTTAGTATACATATATTGATGAAAACGTTGAAGGAAAAATTTATATTGGAAGAAGGAGGCATTATAATATAATATAAGATTTCCTTTAAACCGAAGACAGTGAAATTAATTAAATTGTACAGTATTTAAATATATATTTACGACGAAATTTATATTTATTATATTTATATTTTCCAGCTAGAGTGAAATATTATTCTGCAAAAATTTTTTAAAAATGTTCCTCTGACAATTACACTCAATTTATTAAAAATTGCACGAAATTCATATTGTAAAAATTAAAAAAAAAGAAAAAAAAAAATGAAAATATTCTCTATAATGTAAAAATTCTTTCTAAGAATTTAATTGAAAATTTAAAAAAAAAAAAAAATTTCACAATTGAAATTACATTAAATTTAAGTCATAATTCTGTCCGAATTTCCGAATGAAGCTAATTTGGATACATTAAAATTATGATTGACATAGGAAAACTAGTGGTAGAATATTATCAAAAATTGCATTACTTTATTATGAATCTTTCCTAGTGGGACATTATTCTACATATAACCATTTTTTTTGTATTTTTATTGTTTTTAAATAATTCGTTAACATTCTAAAAGAGAATATTTTAAAATTTATTAATTAATGTAACCATGACAGTGATAAGAAAAAGTCGCGCGATGACAGTATATACTGTAACATTAGCGGTGAAAGTGATCAGAAACAATAAAATAATAATATTCCATGACCATATAGTGGTCAATTTGATTTTAAAAAATCATAATGAAAATTATCAATGATAGTAATAAATAACAGTAAAAGCGATATTAAACGAGGACAATCAACGTGAAAAAAAATATATTTTATATAAAAATAATTTTAATGTGATAACATACCCGTGAAAATGATGTGAAATAATGCAAGTGTTATTAAGAAGATATTATAACTAATTATATTTAAAAAATAAAAAAAAAATAAAACTATACATTTAACCAACACAACAGTAGCAGTGATTTTGTTTGTAAAATTATAATAACTTTAAAAGTGAGGCAGTATTTATGTGATGATAAAAAATCATCATTAAATACTGATTCCTGATTATCCCTGTTTATATAACACGGGAAAATAGACGAATCGATGCACAACAGCAATCCCCGTAACAGTAATGATCAGGGACATTTTCCGCGAGAATGATGATAGTAGACTGTACACGTGTGACAGTAATGATCCATGACCGTGTCCCCCCATGATGGTGATGTCAGGACAATTGTGGTGAAATGATGGTCCTAAACTGTATCCCCATGACACATTGATGATCCTAGACACCGTCCCCATGAGAGTGATGATAAATGACAGTTCAAATGATGGTGATGCTGGAAGCTTTCCTATAACAGTATTAATTCGGTACTATAGCAGCGACAGTGATGATATAGAAACCGTCCACATGATGGTGATGAGATCAAGGACGGTCACCGTGACAGACAAGTCGGGACTATACAACTGCTAGTCAAATTCGAACCGTCCCCCTGACTAAAAAGCCATAACGTCGTATACACGTGGACAGTGATGATTCAAAACTTTCACCATATTAATGAACTCGTAATAAATGATGATAGAGAATCGTCATTAAACACTGATTCCTGATTATCCCTTTTATATAACACGGGAAGAAACACGAACCAGTGCAAAACAACAATCTTGGTGATGGTGATATGATCGGGAACAACAATAGTACCCAAATGATGATGATGATGATAAGGATCCGTAACCGTTACCGTACCAGTGGGGTGGTGGTGGTGGTGGTGGTGGTGGTCCTTCACTGTGATAATTCCAGTCTGTAACAATGATAATAAATAACAGTATCCATGATGGTGATATTAAAACCGCGTTGATGAAACATTAATGATCATGAGAACCGCGATTACCGTAACACAGTGATGATATGGGAACATCCTGATGTTAATATGGGTCCAATCCATTAGGAATATCTGAAACAAAAATTCATATAAAGTAGTAGGGGAATCGAACACAGAACCCAATGAACAACAAGTAAGACACTTACCACTGAGATATTCTCACATTGGAAGCCATCTTGCATAATATCCATTACATTCTAAAAGTGTAGCGGTAAGTGTGGCTGTAAGTATGGTAGTAATGTGTTCAGGGGCAGTAACCGCTACGAAAAAATTGTTTTTTGAATTTCAAATTTCAATATCTAGAAAACGGCTAAATAGATTTACGCAAAATTTTCAGGGCTTGTAGATCATCAACATGCTATAATGACATTTTCAACATGAAAAATGGCAAAAGTTCGTATGTCTCTTAAAAATAATTCGTGTGTCTCTGAAAAAAGTTCGTATGTCTCGAAAAAGTTAATATGTGTCGATAAAGTTGGTGTGCCTCTAAAAAAGTTCGTAATGTCTCTAAAATTTCGTACGTCTCTTCAAAAATAGTTCGTAAATGTCTCTTGAAAAAGTTGGTATGTCTTTAAAATTTTATATGTCTCGAAAAAGTTCGTATGTTTCTTAAAAATAGGGATAACTTTGATGTTGAAAATTTGATACTTATTACTTCGTACCCGTGTGGAAAATGAAAATTGGTCCTAGCCAGGTACTACACGGAAAAAAAAAATTCAAGAATCACTCGTCCCAGGTGCGAATTTAGGTTGGCCGCCAGAGTTTGAAGGTTGGCCCAAGGTTGGCCTAACTTTGGCAAACGAAGTTTTGGTTGCCAGAGTTTGCCCAACTTTGGCAAGTACTAGTGACCACAGTTGGCCCGACTTTGCAAGCCAACCATTAAATGCAGAGTTTAATAACCAACCGTCAGGCCAACTTTGGCGACAAAGGTTGGCACAACTCATCCGAACGTAGTTTAAAAGACTTTCAGTTTCGGTTGGCCCAACTCTGGGCCACGCGGTTGGCCCGACGGTTGGCAAAAACTTTGTCAAATGCAGTTTAAATGACTTAAACTTTCTTGGTCGGCCGAACTCTGGGCCACGGTTGGCAAAATTCTAGAAACGCAGTTTAATTGACTTGATTTTTATTGGTTGGCCGAACTCTAGGCCACGGTTGGCCCAACGGTTTGCAAAACTCTGTGAAACGCAGTTTAATTGACTTAAAATTTCTTGGTCGGCCGAACTCTGGGCCACGCGGTTGGCCCGACGGTTGGCAAAACTATGTCAAATGCAGTTTAAATGACTTAAACTTTCTTGGTTGGCCGAACTTTGGGCCACGCGGTTGGCCCGACGGTGGGCAAAACTTTGTGAAACGCAGTTTAATTGACTTCATTTTTCTTGGTTGGCCGAACTCTGGGCCACGGTTGGACCAACGGTTGGCAAAGCTCTGTGAAACGCAGTTTAATTGACTTAATTTTTCTTGGTTGGCCGAACTCTGGGCCACGGTTTGGCAAAACTATGTCAAATGCAGTTTAAATGACTTTAAACTTTCTTGGTTGGCCGAACTTTGGGCTACGGTTGGCCCAACGGTGGGCAAAACTTTGTGAAACGCAGTTTAATTGACTTGATTTTTCTTGGTTGGCCGAACTCTGGGCCACGGTTGGCCCAACGGTTGGCAAAACTTTGTCAAATGCAGTTTAAATGACTTAAACTTTCTTGGTCGGCCGAACTCTGGGCCACGGTTGGCCCGACTGTTGCAGCTTTAATATACATTTTGCGATATGCACTCCCATGTGAGCGTAGCGTAGTGGTCAGTGTATAAGTCTTCGGTGCGTTAGGTTAGGGGTTCGATCCCAGCGAGCGTTAGATATTTTCGAAAATGTATGTATGAGATTGTATTTAATAATAATAGGTAAAGGTTATATCTGATGTTCCCGCTAATAATAACGTGTTAATTATTTAAATAATTTAGTTTTTTAATAATTTTTTACCTTTGGCTGTTGAAGTTGGCCAAACTTTGAAAATTGTGGTTGGCCCAACTTACGCATCTAAAGTTGTGCCAACTTTGGCGTCAGTCTTTGGACCAACCATTGAAATGTATAGTTGGCACAACATATGCATTGTAAGTTGGGCCAACTTCCTTATGAGTTGTCGGGCCAACCATCGTCGCCATTAGACGGCCGCCGTTATCATCTGTATGGTTGGCCCAACCTCTGGCAAGAGAAGTTGGACCGACCTTGTAAAAGTTGGCCCAACTATGGGCCGACCAAAAAAATCGCACCTGGGGTTTTTGTATTGAAAATAACAGGTCATTTGTTTTGACATTTATTCTGACATTTGTTTTGCAGAATAAAAATGACATGTCATTTTTCAGTAAAAATGACATGTTGTTTTTAAATTAAAAAAAAAAAGAAGGTGTTTTATAATTGAAAATAACAGGTGTTTTTTTAATTGAAAATGAAATGTTGTTTTTTTATTGAAAAAGCACATGTTGTTTTTTATATTGAAAAACAACATGTTGTTTTGTGAAAAACACATGATCTCATAATTGCCTTTTTTTAAAAACCACATGTTGTTTTGTAAAAACCACATGTTGTTTTTTATATTGAAAAACCACATGCTGTTTTGTCAAAAACACATGTTGTTTTTTTTATATTGAAAAACCACATGTTATTTTGATAAAAACACATGTTCTCATAATTGCCTTTTTTATTTTGAAAAACCACATGTTGTTTTGAAAAAAACACATGTTGTTTTGATAAAACCACATGTTCTCATAATTACCTTATTTTTTAATTAAAACCACATGTTGTTTTTTACATTGAAAAAACCACATGTTATTTTGTCAAAACCACATGTTCTCATAATAGCCTTATTTTATGGTAAAAACAACATGTTGTTTTTTATAATGAAAAATACACATGTTGTTTTGTCAAAAACACATGTTGTTTTTTCCATTGAAAAATACACATGTTGTTTTGATAAAACCACATGTTCTCATAATTACCTTATTTTTTGATTAAAACCACATGTTGTTTTGTCAAAAACACATGTTGTTTTTTTTATATTCAAAAACCACATGTTGTTTTGATAAAACCACATGTTCTCATAATTGCCTTTTTTTAAAAACCACATGTTGTTTTGTAAAAACCACATGTTAATTTTTTATATTGAAAAACAACATGTTGTTTTGATAAAACCACATGTTGTTTTTTTTGTATTAAAAAAACACATGTTGTTTTGATAAAACAACATGTTCTCATAATTGCCTTTTTTATTTTGAAAAACCACATGTTGTTTTGTAAAAAAAACATGTTGTTTTGTGAAAAACACATGTTCTCATAATTGCCTTATTTTTTGATTAAAACCACATGTTGTTTTTTTTCATTGAAAAACCACATGTTGTTTTGTGAAAAACACATGTTGTTTTTTTTATATTGAAAAAACAACATGTTGTTTTGTGAAAAACACATGATCTCATAATTGCCTTTTTTTAAAAACCACATGTTGTTTTGTAAAAACCACATGTTGTTTTTTATATTGAAAAACCACATGCTGTTTTGTCAAAAAACACATGTTGTTTTTTTTATATTGAAAAACCACATGTTATTTTGATAAAAACACATGTTATCATAATTGCCTTTTTTATTTTGAAAAACCACATGTTGTTTTGAAAAAAACACATGTTGTTTTGATAAAACCACATGTTCTCATAATTACCTTATTTTTTAATTAAAACCACATGTTGTTTTTTACATTGAAAAAAACCACATGTTATTTTGTCAAAACCACATGTTCTCATAATAGCCTTATTTTATGGTAAAAACAACATGTTGTTTTTTATAATGAAAAATACACATGTTGTTTTGTCAAAAACACATGTTGTTTTTTCCATTGAAAAATACACATGTTGTTTTGGATAAAACCACATGTTCTCATAATTGCCTTATATTTATCGAAAAACCACATGTTGTTTTTTATATTAAAAAAACACATGTTGTTTTGATAAAAATACGTGTTCTCATAATTGCCTATTTTGTAAAAACCACATGTTGTTTTTTTCATTGAAAAATACACATGTTTTTTTTTGTATTGAAAAAGAACATGTTGTTTTGTAAAAACCACATGTTGTTTTGATAAAAACACATGTTCTCATAATTGCCTTATTTTTTGGTAAAAAACACATGTTGTTTTTTGTATTAAAAAACCACATGTTGTTTTTTTCATGTAAAAAACCACATGTTGTTTTGTGAAAAAACACATGTTCTCATAATTGCCTTTTTTTAAAAACCACATGTTGTTTTTTCCATTGAAAAAGAACATGTTGTTTTGATAAAACCACATGTTATTTTGATAAAAACACATGTTCTCATAATTGTCTTATTTATTTTGAAAAACCACATGTTGTTTTTTATATTGAAAAATACACATGTGGTTTTGTAATAACACATGTTCTTTTTTCCATTGAAAAACCACATGTTGTTTTGATAAAACCACATGTTCTCATAATTGCCTTATTTTTTTATTAAAACCACATGTTGTTTTTTCCATTGAAAAATCCACATGTTGTTTTGTAATACAACATGTTCTCATAATTGCCTTATTTTTTGGTTAAAACCACATGTTGTTTTTTATATTGAAAAATCCACATGTTGTTTTGTCAAAAACACATGTTGTTTTGTGAAAAACACATGTTATCATAATTGCCTTATTTATATTGAAAAACCACATGTTGTTTTTTCCATTGAAAAATACACATGTTGTTTTGATAAAACAACATGTTCTAATAATTGCCTTATTTTTTGTAAAAACCACTTGTTGTTTTTTTATATTGAAAAACCACATGTTATTTTGTCAAAAACACATGTTCTCAAATTGCCTTATTTATACTGAAAAACCACATGTTGTTTTGTCAAAACCACATGTTGTTTTTTCAATTGAAAAATACAGATGTTTTATAATTGAAAGTAAACAGGTGTTTTTTTAATTGAAAATGAAATGTTGTTTTTTTATTGAAAAACCACATGTTGTTTTTTATATTGAAAAATACACATGTTGTTTTGTAAAAAACACATGTTCTCATAATTGCCTTTTTTTAAAAACCACATGTTGTTTTGTAAAAACCACATGTTGTTTTTTCAATTGAAAAATACACATGTTGTTTTGATAAAAACACATGATCTCATAATTGCCTTTTTTTAAAAACAACATGTTGTTTTTTCCATTGAAAAATACACATGTTGTTTTGATAAAACCACATGTTTTGATAATTGCCTTATTTTTTGATTAAAACCACATGTTGTTTTTTTTATATTGAAAAACCACATGTTGTTTTGTGAAAAACACATGTTGTTTTTATAAAACCACATGTTCTAATAATTGCCTTATTTTTTGGTTAAAACCACATGTTTTTTTTTTTATATTGAAAAAACCACATGTTGTTTTGATAAAAACACATGTTCTCATAATTGCCTTTTTTATTTTGAAAAACAACATGATGTTTTGTAAAAACCACATGTTGTTTTGTAAAAACCACATGTTCTCATAATTGCCTTATTTTTTTCTCAAAACCACATGTTGTTTTTTTCCATTGAAAAATCCACATGTTGTTTTGTAAAAAACACATGTTGTTTTGATAAAACCACATGTTCTAATAATTGCCTTATTTTTTGGTTAAAAACCACATGTTGTTTTTTGTATTGAAAAACCACATGTTTTTTGTATTGAAAAAACCACATGTTGTTTTAATAAAACAACATGTTCTCATAATTGCCTTTCTTAATTTGAAAAAACAACATGTTGTTTTGAAAAAAACCACATGTTGTTTTGATAAAAACACATGATCTCATAATTGCCTTTTTTTAAAAACAACATGTTGTTTTTTCCATTGAAAAATACACATGTTGTTTTGATAAAAACCACATGTTTTGATAATTGCCTTATTTTTTGATTAAAACCACATGTTGTTTTGTCAAAAACACATGTTGTTTTTTTTATATTCAAAAACCACATGTTGTTTTGATAAAACCACATGTTCTCATAATTGCCTTTTTTTAAAAACCACATGTTGTTTTGTAAAAACCACATGTTAATTTTTTATATTGAAAAACAACATGTTGTTTTGATAAAAACCACATGTTGTTTTTTTTTGTATTAAAAAAAAACACATGTTGTTTTGATAAAACAACATGTTCTCATAATTGCCTTTTTTATTTTGAAAAACCACATGTTGTTTTGTAAAAAAAACATGTTGTTTTGTGAAAAACACATGTTCTCATAATTGCCTTATTTTTTGATTAAAAACCACATGTTGTTTTTTTCATTGAAAAACCACATGTTGTTTTGTGAAAAACACATGTTGTTTTTTTATATTGAAAAACAACATGTTGTTTTGTGAAAAACACATGATCTCATAATTGCCTTTTTTTAAAAACCACATGTTGTTTTGTAAAAACCACATGTTGTTTTTTATATTGAAAAACCACATGCTGTTTTGTCAAAAACACATGTTGTTTTTTTTATATTGAAAAACCACATGTTATTTTGATAAAAACACATGTTCTCATAATTGCCTTTTTTATTTTGAAAAACCACATGTTGTTTTGAAAAAAACACATGTTGTTTTGATAAAAACCACATGTTCTCATAATTACCTTATTTTTTAATTAAAACCACATGTTGTTTTTTTTATATTGAAAAAACCACATGTTATTTTGTCAAAAACCACATGTTCTCATAATAGCCTTATTTTATGGTAAAAACAACATGTTGTTTTTTTATAATGAAAAATACACATGTTGTTTTGTCAAAAACACATGTTGTTTTTTTCCATTGAAAAATACACATGTTGTTTTGATAAAACCACATGTTCTCATAATTGCCTTATATTTATCGAAAAACCACATGTTGTTTTTTATATTAAAAAAACACATGTTGTTTTGATAAAAATACGTGTTCTCATAATTGCCTATTTTGTAAAAACCACATGTTGTTTTTTTCATTGAAAAATACACATGTTTTTTTTTTGTATTGAAAAAGAACATGTTGTTTTGTAAAAACCACATGTTGTTTTTTGTATAAAAACACATGTTCTCATAATTGCCTTATTTTTTGGTAAAAAACACATGTTGTTTTTTGTATTAAAAAACCACATGTTGTTTTTTTCATGTAAAAACCACATGTTGTTTTGTGAAAAACACATGTTCTCATAATTGCCTTTTTTTGATAAAACCACATGTTGTTTTTTCCATTGAAAAAGAACATGTTGTTTTGATAAAACCACATGTTATTTTGATAAAAACACATGTTCTCATAATTGTCTTATTTATTTTGAAAAAACCACATGTTGTTTTTTATATTGAAAAATACACATGTGGTTTTGTAATAACACATGTTCTTTTTTCCATTGAAAAACCACATGTTGTTTTGATAAAACCACATGTTCTCATAATTGCCTTATTTTTTTATTAAAACCACATGTTGTTTTTTCCATTGAAAAATCCACATGTTGTTTTGATAATACAACATGTTCTCATAATTGCCTTATTTTTTGGTTAAAACCACATGTTGTTTTTTATATTGAAAAATCCACATGTTGTTTTGTCAAAAACCCACATTGTTATTTTGGCAAAACCACCTTGTTATCATAATAGCCTTGCACAGATATATTATCGGTAAAAAAAAACAACATTTTGTTGTTTTTTTTAATGAAAAATAACACCATGTTGGTTTGTCAAACACATGTTACATGTTGTTTTTTTCATTGAAAAAATACACATGTTGTTTTGATTTAAAAAACCACATGTTCTCATAATTGCCTTTTATTTATCGAAATACCACATGTTTGTTTTTTATATTAAAAAAACACATGTTGTTTTGATTGAAAAATACGTTGTTTTTTTAATTGCCTATTTTGTAAAAAACCACATGTTGTTTTTTTCATTGAAAAATACACATGTTTTTTTTTGTATTGAAAATGAACATGTTTGTTTTGTAATTGAAAAACCACATGTTTGTTTTGATAAAAACACAATTGTTCTCTTAATTGCTTAATTTTTTGTTTATAAAAAACACTTGTTGTTTTTTGTATTAAAAAAAACCACATGTTGTTTTTTTCATGTAAAAAACCACATGTTGGTTTTGTGAAGAGAAAAAAAACTTGTTCTCTATAATTGCCTTTTTTTAAAAACCACATGTTGTTTTTTTCCATGTGAAAAAAGAACACATGTTGTTTTGATAAAAACCCACATGTTATTTTTTGATTAAAAACACCATGTTCTCATAATTGTCTTATTTTATTTTTGAAAATACACATGTTGTTTTTTATATTGAAAAAATACACATGTGGTTTTGTTCAAATAAAAGCACATGTTCTTTTTTTCCATTGAAAAACCACATGTTGTTTTGATTAAAACCACATGTTCTCATAATTGCCTTATTTTTTTATTAAAACCACATGTTGTTTTTTTCCATTGAAAAATCCACATGTTGTTTTGTTACATGAATACCACATGTTCTCATAATTGCCTTATTTTTTGGTTTTAAAACCAACATGTTGGTTTTGTTTATATTGAAAAATACCACTATGTTGTGTTTGCTCAAAAAAACATCATGTTGTTTTGTGAAAAACACATGTTATCATAATTTGCCAATTATTTTTTATTTATATTGAAAAACCAATCATGTTGTTTTTTCCATTGAAAAATACACATGTTGTTTTGATAAAACAACATGTTCTAATGTAATTGCACCTTATTTTTTGTAAAAACCACATGTTGTTTTTTTATATTGAAAAACTATGTTATATTTGATCAAAAACATCTTTGTTCTCAAATTGCCATTATTTTATACTTTGGAAAAACCACATGGTTGTTTTGTCAAAAACCATAACATGTTGTTTTTTCAATTGTAAAAATACAGATGTTTTATAATTGAAGAGTATCAGGTTGTTTTTTTAATTGAAAATGAATATGTTGTTTTTTTTATTGAAAAATCCACATGTTTGTTTTATTATATTAATAAATACACATGTTGTTTTGTAAAAATCACATGTTCTTCATTCTATTTGAAAAGTACACATGCTTTGTTTTAAAAACCACATGTTGGTTTTGTTAAAAAACCACATGTTGTTTTTTGCAATTGAAAAAATACAATGTTGTTTATGATAAAAACACATGAGTCTCATAATTGCCTTTTTTTAAAAAACAAACATGTTGTTTTTCTCCATTGAAAAAAATACACATGTTGTTTTGGATTAAAACCCACTTGTTATGATTAATTGCCTTATTTTTTGATTTAAAACCACATGTTGTTTTTTTTATATTGAAAAAACCACATGTTGTTTTGTAAAAAAACCCATGTTGTTCTGATTAAACCAACAAGTTCTAATAATTACTTATTTTTTAATTAAAACCACATGTTGTTTTTTTTTTATATTGGAAAAACCACATGATGTTTTGATAAAAACACATGTTCCTCATAATTACCTTATTTTTTGTAAAAACCACATGT